>OY365815.1:16276953-16284453 GCA_959347315.1 Bimastos eiseni
GAGAGCTCTTAAACGACGAATAAACGAATGAATAAACGAGGCATAAACGTCAGACTACGCCTACGTCGACCCAGTGTGAATGGCCGTCGCATGGCCTACAAACGACGCCATCGGTTTCACTCTACAACCAACGCATTCCATTTCTAATGCTAAGTGATATATGTATATGTATATATATATGTATATATGTATGTGTGGGTGTGTGCTGCTGTGCTCTTCGCATACCCTACTGTGGCCAATCGGAATTAACTAGGGTATCATCGTAAAACATGGTGCGTTTTCTGCTCATTTCACGACATGATCAGCTCTAATACACACCCGTTCTAGTGCAACGGTCAACGGCAAGATTCTTAAGACAATCGCTCTGGATAATTTCGTATTCATCAGGACTGGGTCATCTGAACCCGTCGTTGCTCTTCTACTCACTCAACGCCTCGTTGTACAACGACTACGAACATCAAGTCTACTACTATCAGTCTACCAGCCAAATGGCTGCTTTGCCGCTTGGATCCATCGATTGGACGCTGAGTGTATGCGGAGGCTCGCCAATGGTGACGCTTCTAGTTATTTGAGCACTCTACGCTTATTAGATAAACGCTTTGTTCTCAGTTGCTGAAACGTCAATTAGGCTGGCGTGGGCCGAGTTTTTGTGAGATGCGAAAAAGGCGCTACATTAACTGCATGCATGCATACATAGCCCTAGTACTGCACTTCTACGGTTAAGAATCATTACGAAATCTCTCTGTGTCTGCGCCTCCTACCCTCCCCCTCACACGTTCTACCTCAATCTAAAACTGTCGTCTTTAGCAGATGCTGAGTCGAGATGCTTGTTGTTTAGTAACCTATAGACGGACGCTATTATAAATCTTTGTGAAGAATGAACCGATGAATCTGAACATACCACTGCACATCAACACTAACGTACCATGAGTCCGAGACATAACTTTCGAGTAGCATGAATGCAAAAAGACGCAATAAAATAGTATTGAAATTCGAAAAGCACAGACATGAACGACAATAGTACTAAGTCAACAAACAGACAGAAAGACGGACAGACAGACAGACAGATCGTTAGAAAGACGGACAGACAGAGACAGACAGACAGGTAGGCAGGCAGACAGACAGACCGGTCGTCAGAAAGACGGACGGACAGACAGACAGATCGTCAGAAAGACAGACAGACAGACAAGCAGATACTCGACACAGGCAAAGGCGCAGACGGCACCATATGGCGAATTTCAGCCGTGATTATGCAAGGATAATCGAGAGAATTGGTTTCCCGACAGACAACAATGAGGGCGTGGGAAGGCCACAGCAATCCCGGAACGCCTGTTCTTGTGGTTCATCCCAAAGGCACCGACTATAAAACATGGCTATAGATTATCTGCCAACGGTGTTATCCAGAGGAAAAATCCGGCAATACGCCTATTCGAATTATTGGGGCTGGAGACGCCATTGAGCTGTCCAAAAACTGGTTTAAGCTGGTGTCGACCAGTGACATCTTAAGGAAGATACATATCATACATTACAAAACAATGCAACTGTTTTTTGATAACGGCCTCCTAAAAAAGTTAAGAATTGGATGTTGAAGCCGGGCAACCGAAACAGCCATAGGCAGACTGCATGGAAGGAGTAAGTTTACAATTTAGAGCGAAAGACAGTGCAGTACGATAGTCACACTGTCACAATAGTACAACAGATTAATCTGACAAAACAAAGAGAAATTTATAGTAGTAAAAGCTACGCTTTGCTCTATATACACCCGATAAATCTATTTAGTGTCATTCTAGCTCCGTTAGTATATATGTCCGTTTCATAAGCATTAGTTTTTAAAGTGCAGACAACAGTAAACGCATGGCCGTACCGAGAGAGGGGCCAGCGGAGCCTAGGTCCCGGGCGCAAATGTGGAAAGGGCACAAATTTCAAAATGCACTATTTTCAAAATGTGGGGGCGCAAAATTGATGCTGCGCACATGGCGCAATTAGCTAGGCACAGGGCGAAATTATAGCTCGGTACGGCCCTGAGTAAATGTTCTTTATTAGTAGACATTTACATCCAAGATGGCTCTCACTGCAACAGTGTCTGACGGTTTCCAGACAAAACTTAGACGAGACAATTAAGCTCTTTCGATAAAGCAAGTTCATTGCTTAGCGCAGTAATATCACGAGACACACAGACGCATCGGCCAGACCGTTAGCCACATCATAACGATGGGCGTTATAACCCGACATCAATCATAGATCAGAAATCGAGACACTGCATTCGCAAGTGCTAGGCTTCTGTCTTGAAGGAGACGCTGTTTATTCTTCTTCTCCTCGTTAAGCATCGGATTGAATCCCTTCATTGGATTAGGATCTAGCGTCCACAGTAAAGAACCACAGATGCAAGAGAGCACACAGCGATAGGCAGACAGACAGACAGTCAGACAGTCAGAGTGCGAGAGGAGACATACGAAGAGAACCCAATGAACACTTTGCGTAGAATACGAGATTAGACGAGAGGAAAGAGATAGTAGAGCCATAAAATCATGCATACGGAAACAGACAGACAGACAGACAAGCAGATGGACAGGCAATCAGGTAGACAGGCAGATAGAAATATATTGATCGCCAGAGTTGCAGCCTATATATGTAAATAAGTTCACATGAATGCGAATTGAAAACAATATTATATAGCCAACAAATTATAAATGCACGCCAGATTATCTTCCAAAAGAAAGCAAACAAAAGACAGACTAACAGCAGCCAGACAGACAGACAGACAGACACTACAGATCACATCCTGCAAAGGACAGCTTGCAAAGGAAGACTTGCTCATTACTATGACGTCCTGCAGAGTACAAACAGCAGATGATGATAGGCTGCAGAGGCCAGGACAGTCTGCGGATATCAACAAGCAGAGGACAGACAATAACAGGGAACTGGCAAAGTGGACAGCCTGCGAAGGATTGGCTACGAAAGACCTGTAGAGATATGTAAACATCGGCTTGCAAAGAATAACATAGGCCTATAGAGGAAGGCCTAACAGACGGTGAGCAATGATCGATCTCTTCTGCAGAGCTCTTTGATTGTTCGATTTCTGCCAATAGGGCTGCTATTGTTCACGTAATTGCTTATTTCCAGGACAGACTGCAGAGAACATCCCACGCAGCAAAGACTGGCGTCTAAATTCTGCGACTACATGCTTCGCTGTACGGAACTCAATCTAATGGTCGCGCTCTGGTGAACCTCGACTCATCAGTTGCTCTGGCGGTTCCAGGATTCACGAAAAGAGCGGAAATGTTGTCATGGTTGAAGTCTTGTTTTGTGGAAAATGTTTAGTCATTCGCCCGCTTTTAAAGTCAATTTAAAGGTTACGTATCTCTTGTAAAATTTCTGAGAGCGTTTTGTTGTAATCTGTTCCGATCTCCATAGCCATTACTTCGCTCTGCCATTGACCCATTTCCAGACCTGTCCTTGACCCAATTTCTCACATCATTCGCTTTAGCAATTGCAGCCTTCCGGCTTCCTTCAGTGGTCGGTCACAGTCGAACCGGGTCTGAGTCATCAAATCAAGATTCTGATAGCAACTCAAATCTAGGATTGATTGTCTACATCCGCCTTTTTACAAGTCATTCCGATGAAATGACAAATATAACTCATACGGTGGCTCTATATAAATGCAAGTGTTAGCGCTGATATCTATGTTAAAGATGGGAACATCGTGCATAGACTATGCCTGTTTAAATGTCGGTGTTTAAATATAGCCTTCTAAAATTCCAAAAATTACCTAAGACATGACTACTTTACATGACAACAGTCATTCTCAATGATTACACTCATGTACATAATTATGAGAAGGTCGTCTGGATTCCTTTTATTTCATTTTGTAAGTGCAGTTAATGATAACACTGGTGTCTGTGTTATAATAATAGCTTATACGTTAGTGCTGGTGTTAGCTTTGTTATCACCTAATAATAGCGTTACTGCTGATAACAGTGTTAATTCTGTCAACAGTTTTCCTTTTAGTGCTGATAACCGTGTAACGATATTCTCTGAAGTAAAGTGCTAGTATTGCTATTAGCACTGGCGTAAGTGCTATTCTTAGTGCACTTAAGCGTGTTCTTTTGCATGTGTTTATTCCCTTAGGTCACGGCGTGCATCCGTCTGCGCGTGCGAGCGCCGCCGTTGACCGTTGTAAGGCGAGACATTTTCATTAATTTGCGAAGCCGTAGTGTCTGGACATATGGCCAGGCGCGTAGGTGGACGAGGAAAGGTAGGGAATGTAGGGGAGGGAATGAGTTGCCAGAGGCTGAGGAGGGAGGAACGTGCAGGGATGAGTCACAGGCTCAGACTTCCGGAGGCGGAGGCAGGGAAGCCTGACAATGACGACGATGAAGCCGCACATTGTCATGTGTGATCTGCACTGACAGGCACCGTTGCCCTGCGTCAATGAAAGCATATAGACGGACCAACGGACAGACAAACAGACGGATAGTCAGGTGGACGGACGGACAGAAAGACGGATATCCGGATGAACAGAGAGGTAGACGGACTTTGAGCACATGCAGACAAGTAGACAAACGGTCAGATATGCAATGAACATTTACTGAACGTAGACAGACAGACAGACAGACAGACAGACAAGTACATACATATAGGAAATAAAACATTGACTGACATAATACGTACGAGAGTCTTACATAAATATATACAGGGTAGGCCATTAAAAAGTAACTCCCTAAGGTTTTTTGCTAATACTTCGGTCAAAAGTAGAGATTAGTAAATGAAATTTTACAGACTCGAAACTAATTCATACCTGCATCTAATGGCCAAATTTGAATGAAATGTTTTAAACACAACTAAATTTATATCACTTTTAATGAGTCAAACCGCGGATTTTTGATGGTAAAAAACACTCAACGCATGATAAAGCTACAAAAACGATTTTATGAAGTCACCTCTCAAGTTATTGCTGTAAAGCAAACTTCAGAATCATCATTATTATTGAGAAGAGAAACCCGGAACAAGCGTATATGGACATCACTTTGATGTCATTTAGCGAGCAGTCGATCAAATTGGTAAATAAACATGGCCTTCCGTCGTGTCCCGCTGCGCAGATTATCATCACCGAAATTTTGACGCTCCTCAGCACTGTTATGCAGGCTGAATGTTCGCGACACAAAGCGTTTGTTCCTCACGGATGAGAAGAACTTGTACCTCAATCCACCAATCAGCAAACAAAACAATCGTGTTTGGTCCAGCCGCAAAAATCCGATGTCAAACCTGGTCGACCGATTGTTGAACGGGAGAAGGACCCTTTCATCCCTTGGTGGCTTACCTCCATTAACAGGATTTTACCCCAATCTTACCGGACTCGAATGCAATGGATTATCACGTGTGGAGAGCTATGCTCGAGAAATACCACAATATGCGACCAAAGCTAAAAACGATGAAAGAATTGAAGTGACTTAGTAAAATCGCATTTGGTACGTTTCCTGCGTTGTATGTTTTTTGACCGTCAAAAAACCGTGGTTGGGCTCGTTAAAAATTATATAACTTTTGTTCTGGTTAAAATATTTTAGCAAATTTTGGCCGTTGTATGTAAATACGAATTAGCTTAGCGCCTGTAAAATTTCATTTACTAATCTCGACTTTTGGCAGAAATATTAGCCAGAAAGCTGAGGGAGTTACATTTTAATGGCCCACCCTGTATATGTAATCATTTGTATTATAGAGATATAAACAGAGGGACGACGAAGGAGAGAGAGTGTGTATGTAACTGTGCGTGTGTGTGTGTGTGAGAGAGAGAGAGAGAGAGAGAGAGAGAGAGAGGGAGAGAAGGAGGGGAGAGAGACAGACAGACAGATAGACATAGAGAGACAGACGGAGAGACACACAGAGTGACAGAGAAAGAGTGACAGAGAGCCAGAGACAGAGAGAGCGAGAGAGAGAGAAAGAGAAAGAGAGAGGGAGGGACAGATAGAGAGGGAGGGAGGGAGAGATGGACAGACAGACAGATAGACAGAGACAGACAGACAGAGAGACAGAGAGAGTGACAGACAGAGAGAAACAGAGAGAGCGAGAGAGAAAGAAATAGAGAGAAAGAAAGAGGGAGGGAGACAGACAGACAGACAGATAGACGGAGACACAGACAGACAGACAGATGGAGTGACAGAGAGACGGAGACAGAGAGATGAACAGATTGGATCGACAGAAAGAAAAAGGGATGATGAACCGATTGCATCGACGAATTAGGAAATGAAATGCTCGGAAGAATGGCGACGATTAGAGAGAGAAAGAGAAAGAATGACAGACCGGCAGGCAGGCAGGCAGATAGAAAGCGCAGTGACCCTACCACTCCAATGAATCATGACAAGTGGTTTATTTAGATATCAAAGAGCAAGAGCTGCAGGTGGTCCGTTGGTACTTTGGTACAACACGTGCGTCATGCAACATCAGAAATATTGCGCTATATAATATAATTGCTTTATGACTAATGCTCCCATCAACGACGACGTCAGTCGCACTCGACTTCTGTGTAATTTAGACCATTTATCTTGTCAACACTTCCCATTACAACTACAATCGTTTGAATGCAAGGACTTGTCGACTTCATGAACACTAATCACAGACGTAACGTAATCATTTTCATGATAAAACTACAACTTGTAATAATAATCATCATCATCATGACCAAAACAGTCATCATCATCATCGTCACCGTTGGCTTCGGCATCGTCATCAGCATCATCATCATAAATTTGATGATAAAACTACTACCAATAATAAAAAGTTGTCATCATCTCCAAAAAGATCATCACCAGAAACATCATCGTTATCTTCCTCCTCATCATCATCATCTCATCATATTTACAGCAGCAGCACTATTACGACCATTACGACCATTTTCACCTACTAGTCACCTTTATCTCTGAACGTTGGCATCGTTTCAGGTATTGACTAGTATACCTTTGTAAATTAAGACAATAGATAATAAGTAGCGTTGTATACCTATATACCTATGTCTCCCGATTGCTATTTCTCCGCGCTGGAATAGCAGACCATCAATTCCTGACCATTCACATGAAGAATACACCGTCTCTCCATACATTATAATATTACCACTAAAACCTATCTTTTAAACTATTACCTGAAGGTCATTGATTGTTTAACCCATGTAGTGCCCACGGCATCCTAACCTTCAACCTCGGCTGACCATCGGCACTATATAAGTCGTCCTATTATTGCTATATTTTTATGTCTAGAAAGCCTTATTATCCCTCTCAATCAACATCAGTGCTAAAAGCTACTATATATACAGTTGACAAGGAAGTAGATGCTGTCTAAAACGAACAACAAAGTGTCGTCAGTCTTACTATAAATACTATCATCACAATCGTCATCGTCATCATTATCCTTTACATACAACTGTAATTATTGTACACGAATACATTATGTGCGAAAACACACGCTACCAATTATTTAGATCCATATGCATAAAACAACACGACACGAGTA
>OY365815.1:16289453-16349453 GCA_959347315.1 Bimastos eiseni
AGACAGACAAACAGACAGAGACAACGATAGAGAGAGAGCACGAGGAGGAGGAGGAGGAGGGATAGGAAGCAAAAGAGGAATAGAGAGTAACGAGAGACGGAAAATAATTGTAGAAGGACTGGAGGAAGCGAAAGAGTGAGAGCCACAAGGTCAAAGAAAAGGGAGGCAATGTCGGGTTGAAGAAGAAAAACGAGAGGATAAAGAGCAATAGGATTAGTAGGAGAATGAACAGGGAGAGGATAATAGGAGGCGGAGAATGAAAGGAGGATGGTGTCTAAAGAAAGAAGCGTAGGACGGAGAAGATGGAAAGGAGGGTGACTAGGAGGCAGTGGGTGAGCAGAAGGATGAAGAGGAGGAGGAGGAAGAGGAGGAGGAGGAAGAGGAGGTTGAGGAGGAGGAGGAAGAGGAGGAGGAGGAGCAGGAAGAGGAGGAGGAAATAAGATGCGTTGTAATTGACAGATTGAGCTGTAGAAACTGGAGGCTCGGTCTAAAGAGGTGATGAGTCGACCAACCATATAATAATAGTGAGGTCTAGAAAGGCAATGCATTGTTCTTCTTGTGGAATAAGGCAAGAGACTCTACAGCTTCAAGAAGAACACGGTTTTTAAAATTCTTCAGAAAGAGAAGGAGAAGGCGAAGGAAAGAGAGAGAAAGACAGACAGACAGACAGTGACAGAGAGAAAGACATATATGTTAAAATGCGCGACACGTCTTCAATTCTTCCAGAGTTGAATCACAGCACTATGCTGAATGCTGAGACGCAGAATATTTGGTCTTTTGACAACATGGAACATTTTAAAATCTGATTAAAACATATAGGGGAGACCGGGGCTGGTTGAAACGGGGCAGGTCGCAATGGCGTATAAATCACGGGAATTGTAAGTAAGGGAACTAACGTAGGCCAATACAATTTACAGTTGAAACATACTTTAAAAATCTTTAACTCACGATCACTGGGGTGGGAAGAAAGAGCACGTGGAGAGGAAGGCAAGGGAACTAAACTGTTTAGTCCTATAGACGGGCAAACATATAAGTACAGGCCTATTATTAATGCCTAACGCAATGTTAGGTCTAATTGTGTTCCATGAACATAATTAGACGCATAGGTGCATAGCGGTCATGGCCTGCGGGCATGGCAGTCGCCTTTACAGTGATAATCTAGGTCTACTGTCTTGCTCTCGTGCATGGGTGATCTCAATCTCATACTGTGATGAAACTTCTGTGGAACAGAACGACGACTAATAATCTAATCTCTGGAAATATATCGTTCCTCGACCGCTCAGTAGTTTTAAAATCGTCTGTCTCTTCCATCGACGACCTCTGCAAGGCTTTCCATTGCAAACCCAGGTAAGCGCAATTCCTAGAAGTCGTACCCTGCAGTGGCGGCTCTAGGCCTACAGGTGGCCCGAATGGGGCCAGTGGCCTACAACTGAGTCAACTGATGCCCCCCCCCCCCCCAGTGGTCCCATCTGTAAGGCTCCTCGCCTCGGTCCCTCCGTGTTCCCCTCTGTTGGAAAAGTCTATAACCGCCATTATACCCTATTCCATCCAATCAGTTTTTAAAACGAATTTAATCTATTCTAACGTTTTCCATTACGATTACGATTAGTGATGACAATGACAACAAACTTGTCTTACCACTCATTAACGGAGAACCAGCGGCGGTTGCCAAAGCGGTCACGAAAATTACAACCAGTCTCGAGGTTTCCATTTTCACAGAAGACGAATAAAACTGGTAAGAAATTCCCCTCCTTACTGACTGAGGGCGCTTCTCATACGCTCGTTTGTGGCCATCTTGTTGGGTATGAATCGTCGTAAACGTGACAAGAACGCGGGAAAAGTCTGTATAACGATGTCTGACTCAGTAAAAAATATTGTGGTGCAAATAACCTAAAAATTGTACATAGATCTCAACAAAGGTCTCGAACACCGCTTACAATAACTTAAAATGATCGAAGGTTTTAAGAGAATTGTCCAAATACAGAGCGTTGAACCGTTCGGTTTTGCAGTCGAGGTGAGCGTTCAACCGTTGAGCGGTCGGACTAAAACCCGGCGTGCCCGATCTTGTTGACGACGCGCATTGATGGACGCTTTAATCCGCGAGCGTCAAAGCTGTATGACCAATGCCTTCTACGTGGCTGGTGCTGAGACTGCGAGGATCCGGCAGGGAAGGAGGAAGGGATGGGTCGGCCTGGAGGACGCTTCCAAGCATAGAGCGAGCGTACGCGTGTATGCGTCTATAATTATAGGCTTAGACGTAAATCTATACGTCCGCCTGCGTGATGAATGTGCTTTGTACAACGTATTATTTTATAGGATAGATCGTAGACTAGATACAGACTTGCAGACGTTGTTGTGGTACAACACGCGGACCTCGGAACCGAGCAAAAAATCGTCGCAATTTGACCTGATTGTTAATCTTCGTTCGGAGTATCGTTGCTTGAAGATGTTAGCTAGGATTTTCTTTCGAGCGTTCTTTATTCGTCCTTGAGCAAACCGAAGAACAACTGAATATATAAGGACCCATTAATATATTATGTACGCAAAAAATCGTATTCTCGGGCCCCCTTTTTCCCCCTCTGTTGCACCTCGTACATTTTGTAGACCCCTCCTCCAATGCGTACGTAGGCCTACATCTGATCGCTATAACTTCCCTCTTACAAAGGTCAAATGGCTAAAGTCATCTATAAGATATTGATTCTGCAGTATGCTCTTTACTTTTGTTAAGCATCAGATTTCGCTGCTTAAATTTGTTAACTGTTAGGAAGAAATAAAATGCTATCAACACTTAAATTTAAAAAAGTTTTAATGCTATATATAAAATTGATTAAGCAGAAATATAGTCTGTGTTTTTTGAGTTTTTCAGTTCTGATATTAATATTCCATACTGTGGACGTCATAATTCGACAGTTATATTTGCGTAAAACACACGCGTCTTGGCTCAAGTTCAGTACTTGTTGTGGATCAATAACAATGCCACGGATTGAACTGACCTCAGAGCCGGAGAACGGGTTAACTTGGCCTGACTCCATTTGCATTTCTCAGTTGGCCTAAGTCTTGAGTCTTCTCAGCCTCGATAATGTTCTCTCCTAGGACTGGTTCTCTCAGTTGTAGTCGTTGACACTGGAAGTCTGGCCAGAGCTTCTAGCATGAAGTGCAACTTTGCAAAGCTGTCTCTGCGAGAAATGTGATAGCTGCGCTTATCGTAGCCTAACGATACTATTTCGCAAGGATTGAACAGAACAACATGTGACGCATTGCCAAATTCAGTGTATGGGCAATAGTTGTATATGTGCTGCGTAGTGCCAGACTACAATGCGCATCAGAGGTGTAACAAGGTTTTGAAAAGTGGGGGGCATAATTTCAAAAAGTATTACGTGAAGCGCAAAAAAATATTTTTTCGCCCCCCCCCACTTTTTTAATTTTGCCCCTCCAGAAATTTGAAGAATGGGGTGCACAAATTATCTTAACAGAAGTCATCTTAAAAAGTCATTGTAGAAGCATAAAAAACCGATTTGGGAGGCACATGGGGGGCACATAGCACTAAAAAACTGGGGGGCTTTGCCCCCCAGATTTGAAACTGGAGGGGGACCCGGTGCCCTCTCTGCCCCCCCCGCTTGTTACACCCATGATGCGCATATAAAAGCTTTCCGGTTAATAAGACTGGTGGTTTACTTTTAAAACTGTGCGCACACAACCGCGATGTTAATAGCCGCGATGATCATAATCGCGCTTGTCAAAGGCATTATTAATTGTGCCACCCACTCGTTATGGTCTTATTGTAACGTTTCAACTGCATGCATGAAGCCTTTGAGTAACTGATCAATGCCTTGAAGCATTTTGCTTTACATGAATCACAATCTTTTGCACGTTCACAAACGGATGTTTCCCTCTAAACACTAGAACAGATCAATATAATTATGCAATTTAAAGAAGCAGTTGCAGTTGGAGACAAATTTAGTCAAATTCAATTTTCAATCCACTAGGTTCGAAACTGGATTGTTGAAAGGACGTCTACTTAAATAGAAGCTGGATTAATGATAAAAAGTCTACTTAAGCAGAGGCTGCAATGGTGGAAATAGGGCTTAATTCTGCTTAAAGGGAAGTGCGATCGATGAAAAGCATTATGCTGAAATAAAAGCACTATTGATGAAAATAATTCTGCTTAAATCATCCACAGGCGTCGTGATGGTCGATGTAATTAACAGCGCGCGGTTATTAACGGCGCGGTTAAGTGTGCGCGGTTTTTAGGGCGTGGTTCCAGAGGCGGTGATCTCGGTTGAGAGGTGGGAGGACACCTAATTAGAGAGGTAAGAAATGTGGGGGACAACCGTATAACGTGTCACCTCACTGTACAATGTGGGGGGACTTTTCCCCCTCGACCCGCCATGGTTCCGAACAACGTTGATCTCGCCACTCATGGCCGTCGCACTTCCATTGCCTTGATCGTACAAATGAGTAAGTCTAGGCCACGTCTGCACAATGTTTCAGTAATAGTATTCGTAAGAGAAGCGCCAGTGTCCAGTGGCATCGCAGACTGGTATGCCCTACAGATTCCAGAAAGACTTCACGCAGAAGAAAGCCATCATATAGTATACTCGCTTAAGAGCCATGCATATGATTCATTTTAGAACCAGTGACCATTTCACATGTTCTCTTTCATTTTCTTAAATCACACTTGTCAAGGCACTTTCCTTAACGTCAAGATATGAAGGTAACGACGGAGCGTCAGATTCTGCAGCCACCACAAAGTCTCACATAATAACAAACTAGAGGCACCAGCCCCCAGGCAAAGTAATGCCGTAGCTAGAGCCTATGGGTGTTTTGTTTAAATACACCTGAAATGAAATCATAGAAAGATTTGCCATTATTAATTCTAAGTGAATCATGAATAAATACATCTTGGCCTGTGATCCTAAACGTTCTAAAAACACGGTGCAATAATTTATTATAACGCATAATGAAATGTTGAGAATTCAGCTCGAGAACGCCTTGCTGGCAGCTGGTGAGCCTTGTGTAATCGGTGCTAGGCCTGCTTACTTACTCAATCTTGATCCACACAACTCTAGAGTCTCCATCTTATCCAAAAGTCATTATAGCCAGCGCTGTCACTAGAGCGTCCATTAGGGATTCATTCCTCCCATCACCCATGCAGACATAAGCACATCACTCATGTCCTGAAATCACTACATTGGCAAAAATGCCAGAGCGAATCCGCTTTAAAGTCCACTCGCTAACCTAAAGCTCCGTACAATGCTCCAAGCCCATATATCTTCGCGAACTCTTTACCGTCCAGCCAAACCGCTCTACCCGATCATCCTCCTGTCTGAGACTTTCTCTGTCACATCTTATCTCAAGTTCTCCAACTGAGTTATATTAGCAAACACTGCGCCATGTCTCTGAAACTAGACTAGGCATGTGTCATTGTGGAAACACGTGGAAATGTCGGGAGAGGGGTTAGGTGAATGGTAACAATACCGCACGAAGAACAGAAGATCAGCATTGACGCAGGGCCGGTTCCCACTACTCCAAAGGTCGACTCAGCAATTTATTCGCTAGGTGGAGTTGGAAAACTAACAGATGACAGCCCTGCATGGCTGCCATACAGTAAATTTGACTGTTGCAATAACTTGTACTATGGCTTTTAATCATATTGCGCCATAAACACGAATATATTATATCATATTGGATTCCTTGACCAGCAATTAGAAGGCAAACATAAAAGACGTGGCACATCCATGCAACAACAGAGATATAATATAGGGAAACTGATATGTGAAGAAAGACTAAACAGAGGGAGAGAAATGACTAAGTAAACAACTACCGTAGCTCAGCAAAAGAGCCTCTGCATATAGAACAACCGAACAAGCAAAAGAAGGAAGCACATGTGGATAAACGAGCAAGATTAGAGAGAAAGATCAAAGCTAATTTAGCACAGGACATGAGCAGGTTGCATGTACAAAGCAGACCAGCCTCTTTCAACACTAAACATATGTAAAATAAATAAAATGACCTCAAACCTGTTGATGAATGAACTAGCCAAATGCTTATAAAATCACGACCGTTATAATGGCGAGACGCATTTGGTCATCACCTTCTCCAGTGCCGTACCGAGGGGGGCCAGTGGGGCCGTGGCCCAGGGCGCAAATGTGGAAAGAGCGCAAATTACAGGATCTAATCACTTATTATTCCATAAAATGCACTATTTTCAAAATGTGGGGCGCCAGATTGATGCTAGGCACAGGGCGCAATCATAGCTCGGTACGGCCCTGACCTTTTCACACTTCAGTTAAGTTTTAAAATACAAGCTATAATAGTGTTAAGTCATAGGCCTATTGTTTTAAAGTGTGCTCTCATACAGGTAAGGCAGAATCACCCGAATTTAAAACAATACCTGTTTTCACTTCACGTCTCGCTTTGAAGTTAGCTTTATCTTTTTATTATACAGCTGTTATTACTAGACTTGTTGTTATTATTATTATTATTATTATTATTACATTTATTATTATTACTATTACATTTATTATTATTACACTTATCGTTATTTGGCCTATTATTATTACATTAACATTTATTGTTAAACTTAACTTGAAAATAGCGCCAGTCTGACACGCGAGGGCGGCTTATAAACAACTTTAATACCGTACTATTATTATTATACTTATTACAGTTATTATTAGAACAGTTATTATTAGACTTCATGCTATTGTTGTTATAGTTACTATTAAATTTATTATTATTATTATTACATTTATTATTAGACTTATTGTTATTATTATTAAACTTATTATTATTTTTAATACATTTATTATTAGACTTATTGTTATTATTAGTACAGTTATTATTATTATGCTTATTAATAGTATTATTACAGTAACATTTATTGTAAAAACTTAGTATTATTGTTATTACTACTACTACTTTTAAATTATTATAATCATTGCAATTATCATTTTGCGTCCTTGGTCAAAAGAGATCATTATTTCGAGAAAGCCCAGAATTATCTGAATGAGTTGTTTCATTAAGGTGTAAGTTAGTTTGAAAGTAAGTGGACCTCTGAAGGCTAAATTATTGTGATTATTGTTATTTATCATTATTATTATTAACTTACTACAACTATTATCATTATTATTATTATTATTATTATTATTATTACTATTATCACCATCATCTCCCGTAAGCCTATATTTTAATTTTTAACTGTAACAGAGATTTACTTAAACTCTGAAACCATATATCACAAGTCATAGTTTTATCAACTCAAAGTGAAGGAGTCGAAACCGTTCGCATTCTCTCTAAAGCTAAACAATGCGGAGTTTCCACTGTCTTCATGAAGTGGTCTCTAGTTCTCTTGTCTTAGCGATTAATGCAAAACGAGTCGACGCGATGGATCCGATGAATTTCGTCAGGATATGCCTACTCTCATTCGTCTGTGCTACAGTTACTTCTTTGAATGCTTTAGGATTAACGGTTCTGCGGCGAACACAGGCAATTAGACAATTAGACATGTGTGTCTAATTGCCTTTATGTTCGTGCATGTATGTGTCTACAGCTCGTCGTAAGACTTGATGAAAGTGGCCAGGGTGTCAACCCTCGCCTTTACCTGCTCCGTTAACGCATTGGTCTTGCCCAGCGTTCTCTCATAGGCTAAAACAAAACGGCTTCATCTCTTAATTAAACGTGTTTAGACAATTTAAACAGTTGTGAAATGAGATCAGAGCTTCTCGGTTTGTATCTTCCGCAGTTTCGTCTATGTAATTGACAGAATGACAGTGATTTCAATGGTTAGGGTCGGGAGCGCGGCTGATGAGCTTAATCGTGATGTGGCGCTGCATAAATGATTACAATTACAATTGATGTGAGCACATTTAATGTGAGCGAAGGACTTGCTGATCATGTATTCACAGTAACCTTCTCATTGAGGAAACTCAAACTCGTATAGCCTGCGCCATAGACTCTTCACGTTACCAGGCGAGTATAGCTTACTTCAAAACATGCGTACAATGTAGATCTATATATATACATCAACAACCCTTCTGACCTGCCGCAGCTCTTGTGAATAAGGTGGTACATTGCGCTAGAAATTTGGAACTTATTATTGCGGTTGCAACACAGGCACAGCATCCGGGTGCCTGACGTGTGCGGACCAATCGTTCTCTGTTGTTGATTTCTTAACTACACCGTTCCATATCGAAGATGATCTGGTGTCGCCCTCCTCCTTTCTACAGGTTTGGGACTGGCACTGTCAAAGTCAGAACAGTGGCGGAGAAAGGACCTATTGTTGAATAGAGGGCGCTCAAGTAATCTAAAGACGCCTAGAATTGAAAGCAATGTCCCAACAGACCGTGCAAAATGTCGGTCATGATCGGTAAAGCCTCTTCGTGCAGCGTCTTCATGATCGGAAGAGGTAGCTGGAACAATTAAGAGCACATAATAATGAATTATATTACGATTATATTGTACCTCATCTGTTCAGATTTCTAGTTATCCAACGTTTCAATATTATAAATATTAGGCCCCTATTTTTTTTATTATTATTATTTATTTATATATTTTTGGTCCCAAGGTACATAGGATCCCTCAGGGACTAGAACATTATTTAAGAAAGATGTAAAAACGTCTGGAACGGACCCTATTCGTTGTCGAGGTCCATTGTTGCAAATGTACTACGAAATGCAACCGCATTGAATCGCTGGTACGTGATGGCTAGGCGCTGAAACAGATAGGAGGTCTCACGTTCATCGCCAGATATTGTGCTGAGGTTCCGTACCTCAGAACTGGAAGTCACATTCACAGACCCGTATCATCAAGCCAGATGCAAGGCAGTCTCCGCTCCGCACTCGGGAGATTGGTTATTCGCTCTCCCCATCACTTCCTGAGACTTGATAACAAGAGATCAGAGTCGCGGTTGGTCTACGCCTTGGCGCGCCTATTTGCACAGCTGTGTTTGTGGCTCTCTTGTCTTTGCAGAGAGCTCGCATGGGTTATCCTGCGGGTTGGGACCAGGTTTTCTTACTATTGTTATTGTTGTTTTTATCATCAGGATTAATAGGATCATTAGGATTATTATTCGGATATTAGGATTATCCCCTATTATTATTATTATTATTATTATTATTATTGTTATTATTATTATTATTATTATTATTATTATTATTATTATTATTATTATTATTATTATCATCTGGATTATTAGAATACTAGGATTATTATTCGAATTATTACACAGATTATTAGGATTATCAATATTAGGATATCATTAGGATTTTATATAATATATATAAATGTATTTTCGTTATAAATATTGAACTGTTATTTAGCCAATAACGCGCCGAAATGAATCTTGCACAAAAGCAGTAGGCTAATAGAAGTCTAAGTCATAATAAATCTAGAACAAATTATATAGGTACATTATATATATTATATATATAATATTGAAATAGGTCATAGGTCGTACTAAGGTTCACGTTGAAGAGTGATTAAATATTTCTGAAGATTTGCCAACAATGAAGTCATTCCTCGATATTTTGGCTTCATCTGCACCACTGGCCAACGCAGCTATTACGAGTACACCGACCGTACACTGTCGATGGGTACATGAGACAGCGAAGGAGAGGACTGGCCAACAGCCCCCATGCATATATGCATATGCATATGCATATATGCATATGCATATGCATATGCATATATGCATATATGCCAAGGCAAGCCTAAACATGTCAGTTTTAATGTAGGTCTACTCTTAGAACAAACCTCTGCCACAAATTGTTCGAAGTTTTTCTGCAGGAACGCGCCGTGCTGGTCATTCTACAAGCATGGACACAGATTCAACTCGAGTAGGTCTACCAATGGCCAAGACTTTGAACTGATAGTCTAGAATCAGCGCCGTATTTACATGTACCACTAGGCCAACGAAGCCCCGGCCTATGGGCGGCACATTTCTTGTGGCGGCAAAAGTTGCATTTAAAAAAATGTTAATCTAAAAAGCAAATGATAGTAAGCGAGTGGACTAAGGAAGAAATGCTTAATCATTGTGTTATATTGTCATTAAAGATTAAACTATAATTCAGAGTGGTAGGCGGCCGAATATATATAAAAATGTATACACACACACACACACACATATATATATATATATATATATATTTCTCTTAATACTATAATGTCTGTTAAAATTTGCAGATTTCGATATATATTCTATTCCATTTACGAATTTAAAAAGCGCCTCTCGCAGTACAACCTAATCAGAGCCGCTCCCAGTGCGAAGGACCCCTAGAGAAACGAAAAGTCATACGAGAACGAGCAGAAACAGTTGTGCTACTAGGTAAGATTGCAGCACGAGTCACAGCAGGAACTTCCCTGCCGGGAAGACTGTTCCATAGCAAAGGGCCAACATAGGCATAGGCACGATGCTGATCTGTGGCAGTTCTAGACCGAGGTACTATAAGGGGCGCTATATAAGTCTTCCCTATATAAGCAATTTCAATTTTGGGAGGGGCGGCATAGAAATCGTGCCCTAGGGGAAGAAATTTGTTAAATCCGACCCCTGTTTAGAATAGAACTATCTTTATTGAACCAAATTATTGCGTAGGCAGTATTACCGCATTTTAGTATGCAAAATCCTAGGTATTGAATCCACGAAAGTTGATATTGTATGGGTTTTGTAGGTTCGGTGTATGTGGGTGTAGCTATAGGTGGGTGTAGTTGTGTGTGTGTGTGCGTGTGTGTGTGTGTGTGTGCGTGCGTGCGTGTGTGTCCGCCTACCTTAGCGAACGTCTTGATTGTGACGTGAGGTCCATTTCTTTGAATGAGCCTGGCGTTGGCTCTTCTCTTCCACTTCCTCAGACCAACTATCGCTCGTACGTTCAGTTTCAACGTCTCCATGTCTTCCACCGTCAACGGCGCCACATGGCCAATCGTTGGCTGAGTCAAAGACGTTCTAGGAACTGCTTCAGTAACAGCGATGCTACTGCTGCCATCCGCTGTAGCCGCAGCCGCAGCCGGCAAACTCACGGCATCTGTGATGCAAAGCACGATTTATATAGCTCAGTTCCGAGAAGTTATTATGCACCTAGAGTGAATAACACGTTGGTACGCAGAAATGCAGCATGAGGGACCGAGTTCGATGCCTGCATCCACTATAATGCAGACTAGTCCTTCTTTCGCTGGGTTAAATAAGATGTATCATAGCGTATAGATGCCTTGCATGGCTGTCCACGGTTAAATTTGAGTCTTCTAATCATTAGTTCATACTATGTTTGTGATCAAACTGCGGTTTATCATATTGAAATTAAGCTGTTATTATCATTATCATCATTATCATTATTTGTATTTGTAATTGTTATTGTTACCGTTATTATTATCGTCGTTGTCATCATCATCAGCACTATTATTGGGAGCCCTTCTGACCCCCTAGTAGATGTTATTGAAGGTGTGCTATATAAGTCCGATATTATTATTATTATTATTGTTATTGTTATTATTATTATTATTATTATTATTATTATTATTATTATTACGAACTTTTTTATAGCGCCGTCAGTAGCAAGTTACTTCTAAGGTATTTTACATGACAGTTCGCTGCAGATTATAAAACTAATTTTCAATATTACAAAGAAAGTACGATTTTAACTGTTTTTTGAAGGCGAGGAGGGTTTTGGTTTCCTGGATGGCTGCAGGGAGACTGTTCCAGGCACGTGGGCCAGCGACCCGAAAGGGCCGATCGCCAATTTTAGTCTTGGTTCTTGGGACGAAAACATCGGAAGATTTAGAAGAACGCAGTAGCGACCTGCTTGGTTCGTCTGATACGGGCCTGATGTGGTCTGCAAGATAACGTGGCGCACAGTTGTTCAGGCAGTTGTGCATCAGAGTGCAGAGTTTGAGCTTGATGCGCTTGCCAATTCTAAGCCTCTGACGCTCGTCTTGTATCGCGGTCGATATGTGGTCGAACTTTTTCAACCGCAATACCAGACGAGCAGCAGCGTTGCTGACAGAATGACGTCGAATGCTACTGCGTTGTGGCAAGTCAGCAAAGGCAACATTGCAGTAATCTATTCGGCTCAGGATTTAGCTTTGTGCAAGATGGTGAGTCGCATCCTTTGTGAGAGACCGAGACACCGTACGGACTTCAGCTGTCTTAAGATGGCGAAGCAGGTCCTCACAAGTCCAGATGATGTGTGGTGTCATGGACAGGTGGTCTCTGTTGAGAAAAAGACCGAGATTGCGGATCTCGTTCTTTTATTATTCTCTAATTATTATTATTATTATTATTATTATTATTATTATTATTATTATTATTATTATTATCATTATATTTATAATTATTATTATTATTATATTTATAATTATTATTATTATTATATTTATATTTATAATTATAATTATTATTATTATTATTATTATATTCATATATGTTTCACATTATGTTGTTATCGCCCATGATGAGCTAATGGAGTGTTGGCAATGTCCCGAAGAGGCAGACTGCGTTCCCACGCTGAAGAACAACTGAGATACGTTGGAACAGAAATGACGTCTCCATTGGATCGTGGGTTGCAGCACTCGTTCGACTACCCAACTCTGAGATGAACTGCAGTCCTTCACTGCTCCAAGCGCCGCCGGATTCCAAGGAGAGGGCTACGAAGTCGTGGGTGTTGGTTATGGTGGAATACTTGGCCCTCTTCGTCTTAGCTGCGCGTTCGGCTGCTTCGCCAGCTCTGATAGATGTGTCGACAAGATGTGACTTGGCGTAGGTGTCGGGCACTGTCACATCCCATGCCAGACATCGACCACGTGTCCAAGGAATGAGCGTGACGCCGTCCGGTCGCTTTCCATCTTCTCTTAGCAAGCCGAGAGGTTCCTTTTGCGCTGGAATCTTCGCTCTGCCAAGAGCTCTCCAGATGACATCGTTCAACATGCTATGTCGTTGATGTTTTCCGCTGCCTCTTCTACAAATTAGTCCATGGAGACCTTTTGCGTCGACGCTCTCTTGACATTGGTGACACAAGTGTGGCTCGCAGAGCGTCGTTCCTAGCCTCAACCCGGCTGCAATTCGTACATCCTCGTTTGAGAGGCGCAGGCCTAGGGCAGTCACAGGGGGCGCTAGCATCCAGTCTCCAGAATGAGGTGCTCGTGAGGCCAGCAGGCGAGCACGGTCACATGGATTGTTATTGGACTCCAGCAGACTTTTCCATGCCTTGTCTGTGAATCGGAGGTCCCATTCTTTCTGGCGATGACTTGCTGATCCTGTTGGTGGTTCTGCATCTGTCAGGGTCTTCCAAGCGTTGAGTGCTGAACTTGCAAGTTCATATGGTTTCTCAGCAGACTCTGTTGGTAGGATGCATGCCTGGAGTTCGCTTGTACTAGCAGCAGAAGCCAGAAAGGCAGAAAGTGCCAGCATAGATGCACAACGAACTCCCAGACCACCATCTCTCACCGGCAAAGAAGCCTGGAGCCAACGGTCATTGTCAAGGTCCACATTTAAAATGGTTGACAGTCCTTCTCTCAGCAGTTGATCAAACCGAGCCAAGCCCGGGCAATCAGCGCAGACGGCTGTGCGCAGACTGTACAAGAGCTTCGGTACACTTAGACTGTTTCTCAGCAGAACCAGAGCGTCATGTGTGTAAAGCAAGGACAATCTTCCGATTGCCCTCTCGAGGTCATTTTATTATTATTATTATTAATATTATTATTATTATTATTTCACATATAGTGTTATTCATCATTGGCATTGCCAACGGATCTGTCATCAGGCCATCTGCTTGTCAGTGGATTGTAATCTTGATATAGTGCCCTGAAAAACCACCTCATTGAAACGTTGGATCAATGCCGACAAGTTCTGGAAAAGGAAGTTTGTCTCTCGGGTGTCACCGGTAGTTGTCGAAAGTCGGCGTCCAGTCTCAGACAGAAAGGCGAGGCCCTCACTATTGAGGGGACCGAAGGTTTCTATAGCGATTGGAACAAAAGTGTATTTTCTTCTCCAGCTCAGAATATTTTGTGTTTCCTTGTGGCTGCTATCTCCGCCGCTCCTCTGACTGTGGCAGCTGCCTCGGGGATATAAGAAGCGGCCACTGTGTCCACCACCGTCGCGTCCCAAAGTAAGGTCCGCCACCACTTATTATTTTTTTTTGGCCCTGAGGTACTTCATTCCCCCAAGGACTTAGAGATTACTATTATTGTGCTAAAACTGTTGTCCGGATGGTCAGGCCTCGTCTTCTGGGGTGAGGAAAAGGTGCCCTGGAAGGCCACAAGATTATAGCGTTTCTTATTATTATTATTAATAATTTTATTATTATTATATTATATTATTATTATTATATTATTATTATATTAATATTATATTATTATTATTATTATTATGATTATTATGATTATTATTGTTTTAATGACCAATGACCTAATTATTGCTTTAATGACCAATGCCCTAATTACTTGAATTCCTACCTTGGGTTCCAGGGTGAGTCTGGGTCATGAACTTCATGATACTCTGCAAGTGGTAAAATACAATTGATATGCAATCAATAATATTATTATTCCTGCATTAAATCTGCTTTATTGGCTTTACTAAGGTATTTGATATGGTCCGACACCATTAGCTATGGTTAAATAATTATGCTCGATATGGGTTCACGCCTCAGCTCGTCTAAATACTAAGGAACTTAATATAAACAACAACGGGAAAATGAGAGGACGGATGGCTATACTTCGGCATGGTTCAACGTAGAGGTCTGCGGTAGAGCGTTTTTGCTACCCGACCCGTACCCGTACCCAACCCGTACTCAAAGTTCCTACCCGACCCGTACCCGCGGGTATCCCAGTACCCATGACGTCATTAGCATGCCCTCTCATAGTCTTACTGCCAGCCAAGCTAATAGGATCACAACTTAATAAGCACTATGCTGTTTTCGTAGTAACAGCAGCAGCAACAACATCAGCAACAACAACAACAGCACCAGTGACAGCAGTAGTGAGGTGGCGATGGCGGCGGAAGCAGGAGATGAAGGAGGAAGTGGGGAAGGAGTAAAACTGGAGGAGAAGAAGAAAATGAGAGTCAACAGAAGTGGCAGGAACAGAAGGGAAGGAAGAAGGAAAAGGAAATCAAAGGCAGAGTAAAAAGAAGAAGAGTAGGATGTACAGGAGGAAGAAAAAGAAGAAGATCTAGAAGAGTAGTGCGGAACTTGAGGAGGAGAGGAAGAAGTGAAGGATGATGAGTAGGAAAATAAGGAGTAGGAGAGAAGAGGAGAAACAGCAGACGGTCAAAAGTAGTAGAATGAAGATGAAGAGGAGGAGGATGAAGATAAGGACGAAATAGACGAAGAAGAAGAGGACAAAATAGAGGAGGAGGAAGAGTGAGAGTGAGAGATAGAGCTGTAGGAGGAACAGGAGGAGGAGCAGAAGAAGCAGAAACAGAAATTAGGAGCATGAAAAGGAAGAGGTGAAGGAGGAGAAAAGGTAGAGGAGGATCAGCAGGACGATTAGCAGAAAAAGGAGGATACAGACTGAAAAGGAATGAGAAAAACAATGATTAACATAAATACAAAGAGGAGGGGAAGCAGAAGTATAGTACAGGATTTCAAGTGTGCCAATTTGTCTATAAGTGTAATTAAGTTTTTGATGATGCAAGATTCGCCTATATATGCAACGTGACATTGCAACCCTAAAACCTAACGTTAACATGGGTAAAACCGGGTTTACCCGTACCCGCGATTAGTCTACAAGTACCCGATCCGACCCGTAAAATCCGTACCCGTACCCGCGGGTACGGGTCGGATACGCAGACCCCTAGTTCAACGTCAAATTATGAGTTCGGATGTAGGGATGCAACCTCTCCCCATGCTCATTCAACATTCTGGCAGATCAAGTGACGCGAAAGGTACTGGATAACTTACCGGGGGATATTCAGGATCGCTAGAAGGACATAATCGTCATGTATAAGTCTATGGATCTGCAGTGCTGCATGCATAAACTTTGGCTTGGTAGACCAGCCATTGGAATGGCTTAGGTTTTTCTTATTGGACCGCACACACTGCGTGGCCCTTGGCTCATCTAGGTCCCCTTGGGTCCCTACTCCTTTTGGGGTGCCTCAAGATTCTGTCTTGGGGCCTTTATTGCTTCTTCTCTTCACTGCTGATATGTGCTCCTTGTTGGCGTCTCAGGGGCTTCTGCATCAACTATTTGCGGACGATGTATAAGCCTACATCCTCATGTGCGCTCATGGGATGTGGTGGCTACTGTGAGTCAGATGTGTCTGCCCATGGACGTCCTCTCTACTTGGATGGCCTCCAATCGACTCCTCTGGAACGCCTCTAAAGCGCAGCTTATTTGGTTAGGAGGACGTAGGCAATGAGGGTATTGCCATCCACCGACTTACCCTGCTCTTTCCTCACATAACCTTTTCCTTCACAGTCCTTGATCTTGGAGTTACTCTTGACTCTGAACTCTCTCTCTCTCTCTCTCTCTCTCTCTCTCTTTCTTTCTCTTTCTCTCTCTCTCTCTGTCTCTCTCTGTCTCTGTCTCTGTCTCTCTGTCTCTGTCTCTGTCTCTCTGTCTCTGTCTCTGTCTCTCACCCTCTGTCTCTCTGTCTCTCTCTGTCTCTCTGTCTCTCTCTGTCTCTCTCTGTCTCTCTCTCTCTCTCTGTCTCTCTCTGTCTCTGTCTCTCTCCCTCTGTCTCTCTGTCTCTCTCTCTGTCTCTCTCTCGCTCTCTCTCTCTCTCTCTCTCTCTCTCTCACCCACGACGCGATCGTGTTTCTTGTTCATGCCTTTGTTACTGCTCGAGTTGACCATTGTTGTTTCTTACTTGCTGGCCTTCCTCTTGTGGTTCTGGAGCGGTTGTATCAGGTCATGCGCTTGGCTGCTAGGCTTATTGAGCAATTTCCTAAATTCTCCTCTGTTTGTGCATACATGCGCGATGCTTTGCATTGGCTGCCAGTGTCACAGCGAATCTCACATCCCATTGCTGCTCTTGTTTCGCGTTGCATTCTTGTTTGTGCTCCATCTTACTTGAGTGATCTCTGATGTCCAGTGTCTGATGTTGCAGCGCGTCGGGTGCTTCGCTCTGCGACGAGGGGCGAGCTCCTAGTTCCACGTGCTCGCTTGGCTATTAGGCGGCGCCGTGCTTTCTCAGCTGTGGGCCCTTCATCATGGAATGATCTCCCATTTGAACTCCACTCATTGCTTGCGGTCCAACCGTCACGTTACGAGTCCCTGAAGTCTTGTTTCTTTAGTCGTGGCTTGTCTGGGGCGCTACATAAATGCTCAGAATGAATGAATAAACGCATTATCTATTATATATATATATATCTATTATGTATGCATATATATACGCAGTTGTATTTGTACATCTGTGAGTGATACATATATACATATATTGCATTATATATATATCTATATATATTACATATATGAATTGATTATCTCGTATGTACATACCACAACGGAGAGCATCAAGGCGCTCGATAGAACTGATTCCGTTTCTGTAATAGACGTGTAAAGATCATGTAACCGCTACTGAAAGATTCTGTAACAGTCATGTAAAGATTCTGTAACAACTAAGTAAAGATTCTGTAACAATTATGTAATAGTTCTGTAAATATACCGTAACAATCATATGAAATTGACCGTCATTGACCTTATAGGACCAGCTCTTCCATGCATCCCTAACCATTCAATAGAATGAAATACAATGCTATTGAATACATACATCGCAATGAAACTCAACGCAATGCGGATCATTGTTGTTGGGTATACGGTGCATTGCTAGTTCATCAGGGTGTTGTTGATTTTTTCAACGACACCGTTCCATATCGAAGATGATTTGGTGTCGCCCTCCTCCTTTCTACAGGCTTGGGACTGGCACTGTTAAAGTCCAAACAGTGGCGTTGTTGCACCTCAGGGCTCCTATCTGACTCTTTTTATACTCGCCTTAAAACTGTCCTTTTCAGCCGTGATGGTATCGGGATCGCTCCTGAGTAGTAACCTTGAAGTGGCGTTATATAAATCTTCAAAATGAATGAATGAATGAACGAATGACTGGTATATGATACTGAGCAATGCAAAGTAGAGTCCTAGACTCATCGTTAAATTGTATTTACATATATCGCCTCTCCCATGCAGTATGGTCAAATCAGAGGCGCTCCCAGTGCGAAAAGCCCCGCGGGAAAAGAAAAGTATTGAATTTAATACGAACAGAAACAGCAGCATCGCATTTAATAAAATACAGCGCATATAAGATAGATGCTGGATAGGGTTCAACCTACCTAATCCTAAGTCGGACTCACTCCTTTCAAGCCTTAGAGGCGTCTTACTCCTGTCATCTGTCTCTCTTCTCGCATGCATGCCTCCTCCTCCTCCTTCTCCTCCAGTCGGTAGTTGAAGATTCACCTGAGTCATAGGAATTAGCTAATGGTTTAATCGATTGAACACCAAACGGTTAGGAGATTAATTAATTTTTCGATTGACTAACTGATTGATTGACTAATTTAATGGTTATTTGATCACCTGACTGACTGACTGACTGACTGACTGACTGACTGACTGACTGACTGACTGACTGACTGACTGACTGACTGACTGACTGACTGACTGACTGACTGACTGACTGACTGACTGACTGACTGACTGATTGACTGACTGACTGACTGACTGACTGACTGACTGACTGACTGACTGACTGACTGACTGACTGACTGACTGACTGACTGACTGACTGACTGACTGGACTGACTGACTGACTGACTGAATCATTAAGTGAATGACTAATTGCATGACTGACTGATAACCGGTGCTCTATTTATTGAATCATGGATATTTCATTCCCCACTCATCCATTCCTTCATTCCTTCCTTCCTTCCTTCCTTCCTCCATTCATTCATTCATTCGTTCAATCATTCATTCGTCCATACATTATCGTGGGCATCAGAATGCTAGTGTGGAGAGGCAGGTTGTGAAGGAGGCGCTATATAAATGATGTCGCATATGTTGTGTGTTTGTGTTAAATCTACCGATGTCTTGCTGCCTTGTTTCTCTTCCGATGTAGTGCTTTGGATGAGAATAGTAGGTCGCCTCATCGAACTAAGCAACAAAATAATCATCGTGGACATCATAATCGTTATCGTTATCGTCGTCGTCGTCATCGTCATCATCATCATCACCATCACAATCATCATCGCATCATCATCACTGTCGCCGCCACCACCACAACCACCCACCTCCACCAACCACCACCACCATCACCACTTTAATCACAAAATCATTTATGCAGCGCCTACATCCAGTTGCCCTCCTCTGGTTCGAACGACATGGCTAGCGTTATCGGAGTGAATGCCTCATCTCCCGGATCATGGGGTCTGTAGCGACCGTGCGTGGAGTAGAATGGCTGCGGGAACTCCGTCCTCTTCCTTCCTCCATCTCCCACTGACAGACGAAAGCTCGAGATCAAAGCATTCGACAGGGTGGCCTTTACCACGTCCTGTCCTGCGCTGTCCTGCTGCGTGGCCTTTGCCACTGTCTCAGAGGGACCGGTGGTGGCAGCCTTCGCCTTGCCTTTGTCCGTGCCAAGAATTCTGGCCGTGATCCTGCCGGCCACCTTCCCCGTCAGGATGTCCTTGACGCTGTCGGCCATCTTTCTCCTCACCATGCTCGCCGCCCTGACCGGGGAGACCCTGTGGCCGAGGGAATAGCGCTGTGAGGGTCTCCTCTCTGTCTCCTCCTCGCCAGTCTCCTGAGGGGCGGCCGATGGCTGCGGTGACGGCGGTGCGCTCACCGGGCGTGAGTGATCCTGCAAGGCGACCTCCTTGGTGATCGTTGGCATGGTGATGATCGACTCCTGCGAGCGAGAGGAGCGAGGGAGAAAATCTATAAGATGAAGAGGGAATCTATAAGAGGAAGAGGACTGAATGGATGCAAGGATGTATGGATAGCTGACTGGATGAAAGGATGGATGGATGGCTGACTGGATGGATGGACGGACGGATGGCTGTGTGGATGGATGAAAGGATAGATGATTGGATTAGATAGATGAATGTAGGGATGGATGAATGGATAGGTGAATGGATGGATGGTTGAGTGCGTGGATGGATGGATGGATGGATGAACTTAGGGATTGATTTTTGGATGATTTGGATGAATAAACGAACCAACGAACGAATGATGAATTAATTAATTAATTAACAAAAGAATGAATAAATGAAATGAAGGAACGAACGAACGAACGAACGAACGATTGGACGGTGAATTGAATCATTTCACCTGGATCAGACAATATTCTCCGAGAGACTTTCTCTCCTGTGGCGGATCCCTCAATTGAAGTGAAACTATGCAAATAAAACAATATAATCACAACGCTAGAATGCTGACACTGGTTGAAACGTTACAAATCAATCACTAAATAAACCAGAAATGTCACCTACACAGCTAGAGAAGACATCGCTATTCTTCCATCGCTTTTCAATTAATTTTACTTTACGAAATCTCTCGCTTTGCCGTCCAATAGACTTTCTAATGGAAACGCAGAAGGCTAAAGAAAATCCTGACAATGGAATGATTACGTCACTTCCTTAGTCTGCTGTTTAACAGAATCATTATGACGTAACGAAAGCACGAAGCTACATGTATATCAATGTCGATAATGACATTACTGTCTATATTGCTGATGGCAATGATTCTGTAATAGTAGTTTATGTGTGAAAACAAAGATCATTAGCGTCGCCCTCCTCCTAGCTTTGTCAATGCTTGGGGCTGGCACAACGATTAAGAAAGCTATAATAGCAATAACTTCAGTTAAACTACACTGTGTGATAACAAGGATCATATCGTCGCCGCCCTCCGCTTTTATCCAGGCTTGGGACCGGCACTCCAGAGTTCAAGTCGCGCAGTGGCGGGTTAATGATTCAGTAAAGTGTTGTGAGATATTGTATGGAATATTCTTCGGATAGTTTTGACGTGTAGACAGAGAACGCCGGTTGACCGAATCCCACACAATGCATGGGCGATTCGAAAGAATAAGAAACAAAGGCAGACCAAGACTATATAGGCCTATGTAGGCCTGCGTTGGAGGGATTATTACATTTAAACTGTTTTTCTGCTCAGTTCCACAGTCAACCTTTAAAACAGAGACAGCTGGACAGAGAGACAGTCAGAACGACAAACAGATAATTAATGTGGGTTGCTATTTAACTCAGTAGGCCTATCATGCAAATTAGTTACTTACTTACTACCTATAATGCTAATTTTAAAATTGATAAATCTTCTGCGGCCGAAACGTCGGCCCAATAATAAATGAAAATTTTCCTTCAACGACCAAACCCATAAAAATCGGAACCCATAAAAATTTTGCTATTAATCGAGTTTTATTTTGACCCTCGCGATTAGTGCTGCCGCGGGTAAACGGGTACTCGCGAGTACCCGACTCCAAAAATTACTCGAGTAATTTTTTCGTATTCGAGTACCCGCATGCTTCCATCTCCGGTCGAAAAATGGCAATTTTTGCTATATTTTATGTTCTTGTGTAACAAAAACACTAAGCAATTTCTGTTTCTTTGACTGTTCAGCAACTTGTTAGTTGTTCCATTGGAGATTTAACTTTAGGCCTATTGGTGCGCCAGACTGCAGCCAGAGTTTTATTTAGAACATATGCGCGCTGTGATCCACATAGTCTATCCATACTTTAGTCTGCAGTAGAAGCCATGCAGTCTGTATTAAACAATTCCGGTATTAACGGGTACTCGAGTACCCGCTAAGCTACTCGACGAGTACTCGACTCAAAAACGACTCGAGTAGTAAAACTCGATTAAGCTAATCGATTAGTTTGCCAAAGCCTACCAATCAAAGAGTGGTAGCCTAGCTTTATTACTGCAACGTGAAGATAGCGAATTGTTTAGGAAGAATTAGACTGACGGAGGACAGTGCATGTAATTAAAGCTAGCCTGTGTCGCAGGCTGTGTGCAACAAGAGTATAATTAAATGGCATCTAGTGGCAGTGGCAGAGCATTGACCAGGACAAAGACATTTTACCAGGGCATTTGCCCTGGCTCGCTCTGGTGTAGCGCCGCGACTGGCTGGAAACGTGGCGACTTGGACACGTATAGCCTAACTAAATTAATTAACTGATCTTAGAATTGCTACTGGAATTATTGAGATAACATATCACAGCGTCGACAAACAAAATCGCAATTAGTTGAATAGCTCAGACACGCAACCAACTGGTCAATCAAGTTCAATCAGCTAACCAATCAATCAACCAATCAAACGATCAGCAGAGGGAAGATGGCAGGTCAGCGCCGCGATCAGTGTGTAACTGACAATCGCACTGCATAAAATATGAATCATATCTATGAATGGGCCAGGAAGTCATAAATAGAATAGCCTTGAATGTGGCGGCATAGCGGATTATCTGATGCTAGTGGTGAGCTATAATTAATATAGCTAAAGTGAAATTAAATTTTGTAATTCGGTGGTACATCTAACATCTTCTTACTCTACCAGATGCGGCTGTTCGTCCTAATAAAGCAGCTGGGCACCCGCCATCTTGACTTAATGTCAAAATGTTTGCTTTTGATGAAGCTTGAATGTTTTACGGATGTACTTCTTCATTTCTTAAATCGCAGGATATCAGCCGATGAAAATCAGCTGTGCTGCAATCGTTTCTACGATTGGTAAATCTCCTGAAGTTTGGAAAACTGTAATTCGCTCATATTTCGCCAAATTACAGGTTCGGTTCGTGTGACGGTGTTCGCGTTGCTCAGAACGCGACCTTTACATCACTGTTGCATTCAGCAGATAACTTTTTCAAATTTACCAATCCTCAGTGTGTATTTGTTGCAACTTAATATTTTATTCGCTCTAAAATTAAATGTGTGGATCATATGAATCAAGCAACATAAATTTACACTCGATACAAATATGAGCGATCCAGTGTCGTTGACCATTTACAGAGTAAGGATAATGTTTGCTACTAATATAGTTTACCAGGGCAAGCTGCCGATACATTTTTTATTTTCTGGTGAGGACTTCTCCCATTTGTCGTAATAGTAATTGCAACAGCACACTTATTAAATGGTTCTTCTGAAACAACTGGAAATGAGGTGATGATGTTTGATGGTTCTAAGGAGCTGACATTTGAGATAATATGCGGATGACTTATTTCAGATGAGTTTGGCATTCGTGGATGATTTTAAGACCAAGGACTAACGCTGGCCTTGGCCTAGCATGCAGGACGCTCTTGGTGCCGTCCTGTCCTCTGCACAAGGATATTCACCAGCCTTTGTACAAACTGCCACCAGTCTGCATTCACTGAGTAGGGACACAACAGTGCTCGAAGACAACTTAGACGATCGTCTGCACGACAATCACGTGTAATACAACATGTTTTACATGTTTATTTTAACATAGCTGTCAGTATCATTACACTAGTGATATTTATATATGTGAGGTAGAAATGAAGTTACAGTTTGTTGAATGGACTCGTTGGACATGTCTTGAAAAGTTCCAGCTAACTTCATTGAATTCATTGTTCATGGCAATGCATTGGAAGAAAATTAGGTCTGAGTAGTGCCAAATACCAATTTTTAATTTGATTGAGTGATGATATTAGATATTAGAATCTCCCAACGAATTCTCTTTATTATAATAATTTATTATAATAATGTCTAAAACTCGATTGATTGAATCAGACTCTGGTACTAAGCAACTAACATATTGTAATAGTTTGCGGTGTGACATTCCATGTATATCAATAAACGAATATTTATTTTCAATCAACTCTCTCATGGTCAAATATAAATACTGAAGACATAAAAATTAAAACATTGAACAACTTGAGCACTGACATTTCTCCTAAAATATGTAATGACCCACCAGCCAATCATGAAATTAAAGTTGCAGATCTTTGTTTCTAATGAATTGCTAATTACTCATTTATTTGGGTTTTGGTTAATAGATTTTTAAAATGCAAATATTCAAATGTTTTCTCAATATTGGTCGAATTGTAATTGAATATTTGTTACATCTCTTATTATTACATATATTCTTCTTATTATTGTTATTATTATTATTATTGTTATTATTAGTGGGAGTATTACCATTAGTATTTTCATTGTTTGGAAATTTTGTTGTTATTCGAGCATGCAGATAAACTTACAATTATTCACACTCCCTGACTTTCAAGTTTTAAACCCTTTGGCATGGAATTGGATTTTCCTTTTTTGGGATTCTTGCAACAGATGAATTTCCTTATAAAAATCCTTTTAGATATAATCATGTTACACATATATTGTATAATAAATTTATATGACATCATTAAATGATATACATGCTATTCACGTGTATGTAATAGTTCAGCAAATCATCACCAGAGTGCTTCCGTTTCGTCGCCTGCTTCCATCCACACGAAAATTGCGGGGCTAATGGAGCCATCGGAGACGGACAAACGCTCCATTTACAAGTATGATGCTAAATCATGTTGTGTGTAGCGCTTTTAAGATGTCTTTGTGTGCTGTGTTAATATTTCAAATAAATATTTGAAGTTGGAGGTTAAACTTCTATGGATGTTTGAGAGTTAGTTAATTGGGGTGTTGAGGATTCAAACTATAAGGATTTAGTGAGTAAAATTGGATGATTGTTACTTTGAGATTAAATGATGAGTGTTGTTGGATATTAGGCACTTTTGTGGTGTTCCTAAAGCGCACTTAGAAATGTCCAGATGCATACATATTAGTGCTGTACCAATATCGCTTTTTGCCAATACCGATTATTGCCGATTATTCGTTTGCCGATACCTGATTATTTAGCCGATTATTTTACCGATTATTTCATCGTGTTTCCCAAGATGACCGGTTCTAAAAGGTAGACCTACTGCTACTACCTATTGTTGTGATACAAGAAAAGCACTTGCTCTGTAGGAGGCGTATACATGTAGTTGGGGGACTAATTAATTCTAGGCAGCCAATACAGATTAGGCACACCGCCCGCTGTCGACCTTGCATGATGGACGTAACTAGATGTCTTCTTCTAACATGTCAATTTGTGCTAAAATGACATGATTGTGCCCAGGGTAATTAAGCAGACACTATGACGCTCTGCACAGCTAGCTACAGCTGTAGACACTATCCCACGGTACTAGCAGTCTAGCACAATGGTTACTGGGTGGTCTGAAGTAGAAGCCCGGTTTCCCAACGATATTGGAAGCAAACGGAATGCTGTCCATCACAGACCCAATGATGTTGCTGTCGTCATTTTGCTCTTAAAGACTGAAAATGATGTTATAAAATGAAGAAAAATTTTTTAATATCGGCACCGATATCCGATATCGCCGATATCTGTATAATCGACCCGATTGATCGGCCGGCCGATCAATTGGTACAGCTCCAATACATATGATGACTAAAAGGGTGGTGGAGAGCGAGACAACCGAAAGGATGCTAAAGGATAAGAAGACAAGATGATTAAGAAGATAAGATGATTAAGAAGACAAGATGATTAAGAAGATAAGATGATTAACTCCGATGCTGGTGATTGACTGAGTTTTTCTATGCTGTTTTAGGCATCCACTATTTCCGCTGATGGCTCTGTTGTTTGAGAGGTGTGAGCAGGTGACACAGTCTCCTGACTGCCCTCTTGTGGCTAATCTCAAATCAGACATCCAGGCTTTTGTTCAGCACCATCAGCAGCATCTAGCTGACCTCGAGTCCTGCATCGGAAAGCAGCCAGAAGTGGACAGCCTAGTAAGCAAGACCTAGCCAGGCAATCGTTCATTTATATATGTATAGCATCTCTTCTCTCCTGTCGTAATTGCGCAAAACCACTTTCAAACAGATTGGTTTTCTAGTGCTTATGGTATAAACAGGAAATGCGGCTCATACCGAAGGTTGATGACGACCTATTCCTAGATGATGAGTGGATGAAACCACAGCATTGCTTATATTCTTGACCTTGGAGGTTTGGATCATTGAGGCAGCAAGGTCACTGCGCAACATGGCGAATGGATCTGCATCCCTCCCGATTCCATTGACCCCATGACACATAACTCCCCAAGACAGGATGTTACACGACCGACAAGGCAGTGATGGTGTAAACTCAATGCATTTTTGCGTTGGTTCATCCTGCATGAAGCTGGATATACGTCTTAACCTAGGTAAACGGCTTGCCATCAGTATGCCTAGGTTTGGCCCAATGATGCCAAACTACATCTACTGTCTCCATACCAAGCTGAAAAACGAATCATTGTTCTTAGTACACCATTGAGTTTGGTCTGACTAAACTATGATCTCAACGACAATGAGGTATTTAGTTTATTAACCAGCTTCTCCACATGTTGCCGTGAAATGACGATTACTCGTTGGGTCACTGAACACACGCCTCGTCTTTACATGCGATTACCTTGCGTCCTTAGTCTCTGCAGTCTTGTACAGACAGCATACATCCATTTCAGAATGTTATAAAATCGATACTAATGACATTGTGTTCATTGCGATTACTTGAAGATGATAAAAGCCATTCAGATTCTATGGATTCATCTTTTGGAGTTGGAGAAGGTGAATGACCTGTGCAAGGACTTTTGCACCCGCTACATCTCCTGTCTCCGTACCAAGCTGCAGAACGAACAGTTGCTGCACGTCGATGCATTCGAGTCGGACTGTTCTGGTTCACTGATGGTGGACCTTCCGTCGCGCATGAGCCAGTCGTCCGAGTCTTCCATGTACCGCAGCCTGAGCTACGAGGACCGGCCAAGCCTTGGCCCACGAGACCTCGATCAGAGAGGAGGAGGTGGAGCAGGTCATGGCAACCACATCCCAGACATTTCGATGTATAGGATGGATGAGAAACCAGATGACCAGCAGATGATGGAACAGCAACGGATGCAGGTCAGTGCTTTGTCATCTTTCTCTTTGAGGGGTGACGTACTGGTTACTTCGTGGTTGGTTGGCAACAATAAATTTATTGCTTGATTGATTGTGATTGATTGTTTGACTGGCTGGCTGGCTGGTTGGTTGGTTGGTCCTGAAACCTGTGCTGAATTCTTGGTACAGCCGCCAGACTCACTGAGTGACTGACCAACCGACTGATTGATTTGTTGGTTGCTTGTTCTATTGATTAATCGTTTGATTGCTGTGTTGATCTGTTGTATAATGGGTGAGTTGATTATACTGATGTGGTGAATTGGATTGTTGGATTTGCATGTCGTTGCCATCTTTTTAGCTATTGAAATAGTTTGGCTCATCTTTACCTGCGATTACCTTAAGTCTGTTGTCTCCTCAGTCCATGCAAATGGAGACCCTCAGTCGACCGTCAGTTGGTGTTCGCGATGGTTCCATCCTCATACCGCAGCATTCCGGCTCCATGGGTCCTGCACAGCCTCGGTCAGGTAAACGGAACATTAATTTGGTGAGGATTGTATTGGTGCACTTGCTACCACTGAGGAAGGAAGGAGATAAAAGTTTTTCATTGATATATCCCAGATTTGAGTGGACTGTGTTTATTTATCGAAATTCCTCGGTCAATGGCTGTTTTCCGTCATATCTCCAAAAAAGTCAGCATGGTAATCTCAATCAAATACTAAGTCAAAATTTATAAATACCTCATATGGGCAAACTGTTTTCTCTCACAAAATGCTATATAAATATGCAGTTGCAGTAACACGATTATAGAGTGTAATGGAAAGATTTCTACTGCTACTAGTCTGTTGTGTTATTAAATGCTATTGTTATCAAATATGCTGTATCAAATTCTATTATAGTGATTGTATTTTTAAATGCTGTGTGAAGATTTTGTTCTAGTGTGTGTTACCAAATGCTGCGTTAGATTCAGTTAGCGAGAATTGAGCAGTGCTATCAAGCTTAAACTTGTTATGGTGCCCCTTCACAATATATACTCAGAGGCTATGTTCAGTTATTATATCATTAGGCAAAGTGTTTATTGTATTATGTATTGTTTCGTTCAGTCAGTCCTACTCTTCTGGCATCATTTGCCAGTTTTGATGATGGGGAGGATGATCCAAGGGTGCGGATGAAGAAGGGCATTCTTCCGAAACAGGCGACACATGTCATGAAATCATGGCTGTTTCAACATTTAGTGGTGAGCTCCACTGCATCAGTCCAGTCTCCTCTATATCGTCTTCCAATGTTTATCTAATTTCGATATATATATATATATATATTGTCTTCCTTCTTCTTCTTTTTTGCACCAGTGGATTACATTTTGTTATATACTGAACTGTCTATTATTAGATTTTGACTGGACTTCTCCAATTGATTATGAATTGGTCTACAGCATCATCTTGATTGGCCTTCGCATGTTGACTGGTGCTTTATTGTCACAGCATCGTCCAAAATATTGCCTCAAGACAGAAGCGGCGATCTCGTTTGACAGGTGGGGGACACCCAATGAGAGGGGTAAGAAATGTAGGGGATAAACGTATAACGTGTCCCTTCGTTGGAAAGGTGGGGGGACTTGTACCCTCGAACCATAACCCCCCGGGATCGCCTACACTGCCTCAAGAGCTACCTTAATTTTAAAGCATGTCAACCATTGTCATCTTTTCAATCAAGCGGCTAAATTATTAACCGCCAAGAGCACTTGGAAATCTGTCCAGATGGACGTCATGTTCAGCATTTGCTGTTCTTTGGTTCTGAGAGAATTGTATTTGTATTATCTCGCCAGCATCCATATCCGACCGATGATGAAAAACGACAGCTGGCAGAACAGACGAACCTCAGCATACTACAAGTCAACAACTGGTATGCTACATCTATGAATTAAATTTTTTATTTGATCAATGTAATGGTATATTGTGGAACTAGATTTTAATATTAGTGCAATGGTTATATGAGTACACTTGTGCGTAGTTCGTGTAATGGTAATTTTCTGAATGATACGTTCTTCACATGGTCTCTTGACCATACGAAGAACACATCACAGCCTACGGTATCAGTTGGCCACACTTGCAGACGAAAAAGAGGAAAGTGAAGACCTTACAGATAGGTTTGGATAAAAGAGAAGATGTTGATGAAAACAATTGAGTGCGTTTATTTATTTCGTGGATTTATGTAGCGCCCTTCAAGAGCATCTACTCAGGCGTGTATTGAGTTTTCAAAAATACAAAGTGATGTTGATTATGATGATGATCATCATTTAGTTAAGCAGGTGATTGTTTTTTTTTAAACGATCCTTCAGTTGATTAATTATCTGGTATATAGTAGGGTCGCATCGTGTACAGTTGTTATTCAAATGCATGTTTAGGTTCATCAACGCACGACGTCGAATCCTGCAGCCGATCGTGGATGCTGGCAACCAGGAAGGAGGGTCAAAGGTGAAGAAGGCGAAAGGTCGCTCTGGCCAGTCGCAGCTATCACCTGACATATCTCTTGGAACTGGGTCGGTGCCAGGGCAGCGCCTGCCCAGCTGTAGCGAGTCCAGATCCGAGTCATCGACTCCGACTTCTACTGTAAGCAACTGACGGCAACACTGTCTCCTCCTATTGTTTCTTTCAGCTCATCATTATCATCAAGGTTTTGAGATGAAACTAGTCTTGCTTTTTCGCACTAGCTTAAACGCTTTCTTTCTCTCAAGTAGTGTTGAGTATGCCTCTTGTTTAGTTCCTCAGGAAGTGGCATTTTACAAGTTGCAAAGCACTACTAGTTGACTCTGCTGGGTTTACACTTCAAAAGTAAAGTAAATGCTAGTGATGATGATGATCATTATCATCATTTAGTTAATCAGATGATTTAAAAATAAATGATTCTGTAAATTCATGATTCTGTAAATTCTGAACTCTGTAAATTAAGCTGTGGTTTGTCAGCTTGATCATGATTAAGCAGATATTTAATTGAATTCAAGGATGTAACTACTCGATTGGCTCGAACAATAAGAGTTGAAACCTACTGCAATAGCAAAACACCTGGATACATATTTTGGTATTTAAACTTTAAGGTGACTTTTCAAAGATGCCATTCTAGAGCACCCTTCAACTTTTGTTTTGTATTTTGGAATCTTGCACAACTTTTAGATTAGTTTATTATCTTACCTTTTGTGATTTTTGCTGTTTCCAGACATTTGAGTATGACCAAAACTCGTTGAGTGAATATCAATCACGGCCACAGAAGGATATCAGTCATGACGAGTCAGAAGAACCAAGTGTTCCAGGTCGATATGCATTTGCTGTGTTCAGTTTGGGCAGCTATGCTATGTACATTTGAAATCGTCTTATCTTTTACATACATAGGATATGATAAGGCTCTTTCTTGTGGGTAGCAGAGATTTATTTCTGTGGTATTAGTTTCTGATGGTTTCTTAACATTCTGCTTTTCTAATGAGGTACTTATTTGAGTAAGGTAATAGTTTGTTCCAAGAAGGTAGCAGTTTTGTCTTATAGGTTTTTGGTGGAATTTGCATCTTTTCATCTATATTGTGATAATGAAGTATCGATACATTCCAATTTGTAAGTGTGCATTAGCTGCATTGATGAGGAGTCATCTGTTTTATGCTTATGATGCACATTCATTTTAACATAATGTCGTTTGACTCTATTGTTGTTCTAATGCAGTGGAGTACATGAATCCGGAAGTATATCAGCTGTAAAAAATGAAGTGCAACCTGTGCAGTTTAAGCTTATCTATCGCACAATTTCATTATTCTATGACGGTGCCATAAAGTCAAGTATGATTGGGTTCAGCTGTAGAATTGTATATAGAGCTTATGTATTGAAAACCTTTGTATTTAAAGTAGCATATGTATTGAAAAATTTGTATTTAAAGTAGCATATGTATTGAAACTGTTGTATTTAAAGCGGCATCTGTATTGAAAACTGTTGTATTTAAAGTAGCATATGTATTGAAAACCTTTGTATTTAAAGTAGCATATGTATTGAAACTGTTGTATTTAAAGTAGCATCTGTATTGAAAACTATTGTATTTAAAGTAGCATCTGTATTGAAAACTGTTTTATTTAAAGTAGCTTATATATTGAAAACTGTTGTATTTAAAGTAGCATATGTATTGAAACTGTTGTATTTAAAGTAGCATATGTATTGAAAACTGTTGTATTTAAAGTAGCATATGTATTGAAAACTGTTGTATTTAAAGTAGCATCTGTATTGAAAACTATTGTATTTAAAGTAGCATCTGTATGCAAAAACCTTTGTATGTAAACTAGCATATGTATTGAAAACTGTTGTATTTAAAATAGCATCTGTATTGAAAACTATTGTATTTAAAGTAGCATCTGTATTGAAAACTGTTGTATTTAAAGTAGCTTATGTATTGAAACTGTTGTATTTAAAGTAGCATATGTATATGAACTGTTGTATTTAAAGTAGCATATGTATTGAGACTGTTGTATTTAAAGTAGCATCTGTATTGAAAACTGTTGTATTTAAAATAGCATATGTATTGAAACTGTTGTATTTAAAATAGCATATGTATTGAGACTGTTGTATTTAAAGTAGCATCTGTATTGAAAACTGTTGTATTTAAAATAGCATATGTATTGAAACTGTTGTATTTAAAATAGCATATGTATTGAAAACTGTATTTGATTGTGTTTTTGAGTTGTCAAGTCAGGCCTGTAATAAGTTTCTCTGAACGCTGCTATATTGATTTGCGATTACAATGCATCTGGACATTCATGTAGCACCAGATGAGAACCTTAGAATGGCAGTAAAATCAGTTATTCATGTATAGCATGGTACTTGATACGGCAGATAAAAGTGTACTGAATTCGTTTATATTGTGACTGTTTTCAGGCCACTTAAAGACGTCGGCTGGCTTTTTTGGCTACTCAGGTGGATCATATTTCCCCTCCGTGTCGCAGAACGATCCGCATTTCCTTCCGGAAGCACGGCCAGCTTGTCCAGACAGCTTGCGATCAGTCGCCAATTTGGACTGTGACTCGTATATGGGTCCCAACTATTCTTCCGACCGCGATTCGACATCAGACGGCGAAGGTGACGAAAACTGATGTCATCATACCCTGCGTATTGTAGGGTGGCCCCATCTGCTTCTGATGGTCGGAATGTTGCCGTTGTTTCGATGGGTAAATTGTGGTTTAAGCCACTTGCTTGCAGATATGAATGAAGAGACTGTTCCACTGTTGGGATTCTCTCTTCTTATCTGCTTAAGCAAATTAAATTTCTTGCCGTTTGTCAATGTGTGTATGTACGTCTGCCGTGGCGTACGTTTTTACGTGCTTGTGTGTGAGCACGGGGGATGTGCTCGGATTTTTATGCATTTTGCTGGGCTGAAGTTTTTGCGGAGTGTTGTGAGTGTATGCATTCACTTGCGTTTGTGCCTGAAAATGTTTGAGTCAGTTTCAAAAGCATTTGTGCATTGATCAAGTTGACCTGGCTGGATTGTCTAAAGTGTCATTTCTGTGTTGTGTCACTTTTAGTCTGGTGATGGGCTCCGGTTCTTATCCCAGTTGCTGGTGACCACGGTTTAACTTCAAACCAATGAGCTCTCAATAGTGTAAGACTTGACTGAGTATTGCTTTCTCAATGATGTGTTGCACAGCTGATCTTTACAATTGGTGGAAAACTTTGAGGTGGAATATGCGATACGTACATAACAGAGATCTTAACCTGTAGGTATGCCTTCCCTAAGCATCAAAACACTTGATGTGAAGAAACTTATTTGTAGTTTTTGTGTACAATCTGGTTTCTACAGGAATAAAAGTGAGCCACTTTGCGGTTTCTTGCAGATATTCTTGACCTGTCACGGCTGTCTGGTCATAATCATGCAAATATTTATGCATACTCTTTTCGTAAACCGCTTCTCGGAGGTAGCTGACAAGGCAACTCTTGGCGAGATTTATGAGGATGTGGATGTGTGAGGTGATTGTGTTCCCATTTGTTTATGATTGTCGTGCTATTGTTGGCCTGCTGTTTATCAGGATTTGACCGACTTATTTGCTGTTCTGCTTGATCCCACCAGATCTGCTGAATGAAAGACTAGTTGAACTTGAAAAGGTGACACTAAGTGCATGTGCACTCTCCTGTCCAGGTTTTTGAAATGTGCCCTTTGTCTCTTGCAGTTCATTTTCTAACTGTTTTTCTGCCATTTTTATGAGTCGGCAAATATTTGCGGGATTGTTGTTGCACCACTTTGTCTGTTGAATCGTGTTATGTCGTTTTATTCATGTGATTGGTGCGAATCTTGCCAAGACGTCATTCTCCATCCATGTTATGGCATTAAGGCACACTTGCTCTAAATCTATATTTTACTAATTATTATTATTACAATTACTATTATTGTTACTTTCTTCTTTAGTTTTCTCACTCTCTGAAGTTATAGGTAATGTTGTAGGTAATGGTTGGCAGAGCGATCTCGAACGGTAATGAATATTATTTTGTACTGGTTAATACTTTTGCTAAATCTCTGTTATGATTATTATTATTATTTCTCATTTGGGAATATTTTAGTGTTATTATTTTAGTTGTTGTTGAATATTTAGATTCTGTATTAATGGCTAACTATTTATTGAGATCTTTATTAGTTGCTTTAAGCATTGACTTTTAATTGATTCAATTTATTGTTGAGCTTAAGGCTATGAAGGATTGTTGTAAGAGATCATGGTATGTTGCATTTTGATTTTAATTGGTGTTGGTTAATTTCTCAATTAATTTCTCAACGAGGTACTGTTGTTTGTCTTGTTGCTGATTTTAAAAATTATTAATGGGCTATTCAAATACTCCAGTGTCTGGTAGGACCGGACAATGGACACTGCTGTAGCGAGAACATTCACGTACATCGACTGACTTGTAACAAAACGTGACCATTGTGGTTCCGAGTTGCATCTTATTAGATCTGTTTAGCAGTTTCGGTGAGCCTTTTAATAATGCAAGACAAGCGCTCTCGCATTTTAGAGAATAGACGCCGATGTAAACTGTTTGGAATCTTTCAGCTGTTGTAGTTGTACAGTTCATATTTTCCATGTATTTTTACCTCACTGGCACTTTTAGTTTTGTTTCCTGGTTGATATAACCCTTAATTTTCATATCATTGTCGACTTTCTGAAGTTATGCAGGTTGAGGAATACTACTGAAGTCTCACGTGTTTTGGATTGATGGAAACTTAATTCGGTTTGTTTTTTGAAACTTACTTTGTCGAAGTGGTTGGATTTTTGTTGTTTCTATCAGTCTGCTTCTGTTAATCCTTTCTGCTTTTGTTTACTGTTTGTATTTCCTTATGCTGTGTTAGTTGTTTTCTTCTCGTGACCGTTTCAGTTGCTTGTATGATACCATCCGCATGTTTATCTGTTATTGGTGTTGTTAGAAACTATACGGACAATGGACACGTTTTACCCACCTATGAAAGATGCTTAGAGACTGCATGCATTTGTAGGTATATATATGAGGTCACTTATTATAACAGCTTTTAGACGCTCAAACGCACTGCACACATGGCAATGGAACTGATCCGAACAAATGCAATTGAGGTTTGAACTGTACGATATTATATACTGAGTGAGAGTGAGAAGTGAGTGAGAGAAACTAAAGAAGATATTGTATATAAGGAGCACCTCTGATTTACTTAAATAGCACTCTGCGTGATGCTTTCGTGCGTATGTAAGTCGTATGAGAGTTACTACATATGACTTTTCCCGAATCTTGGTGCCGTTTTCAGTTGATCGATGTGGTCTGTGATAAAAGCACTGTATATCTAAACCAACTAAGAACAGTCATTAGATTGCTGTTGTCCTGTTTGTGCTTCAGCTGCAGTGGCTCTCAAGTCAGATGACCATGGCTCAAAGTATTTGAGAGGTGCTATATAAATATTCGCAAAACTCCAGTTACACACATGTACTTGCTTGAATCTTGCATGACTAGCTTTCTGGAAAGGGTGCTTCCTGGTCTAGCAACTAGCTACCCTGCTGACCTGTCATTCCAGTGGAGCTAAATTTCATCAGGAAAACTAAGATGACCTTTTGTTTGGTCAGCTGTTTGTTGCATCTTAGCAAAAGGAAAGACGTGGCTCTTCCATGCCTCTTCTCGAACTGGTCTTCACTACCATCAACTTTGTCGTACCTTTCTCTTGTCTCGGTTAGCATGCCGTAAATTCAAACTGAGCCTGATCCATAGATCAAATATGAATGATCTGTACACAGAAGTAGTAGTAGACATATGTGAACGTGCTCTCTAAAGATTATTTAAAGAGGCTGTCTAAAATTTGGCATTTATGTTCAACAACTGATGGCTCTCATCTGATTAATGTGTAGACCTCTGTGCAGCAACTCTTATTGATTACTCATGTATATGTTAACACTTTGGTGCTAAAACATCCGATCGATTGTTAATTTGTTGACAATCAACTCCAGAAATGTTGAAGCCTGGTCTACACTAAGCAATGTACATTCACACTCAAACACATACATACATACATACATACATATATGCATGCATATGCAGACATTCACACACATGCGTTAAACCACGCACGCTTAGGTATATATGTGTCCGACGGTCCATAAGTGTTCTGGCCACGGTACTTTGGATGTTTGATGACTATCGTTCTTCCTTGTTTGAAGACTGTTTTTCGTTCTTCCTTTCGCCTGCACTGACCTTTCATTGGTGCTAGTTGGTGATCTTCCGTAGTGCGGTATGTTTTTAATTGCTTTCTGTTGTGTGCGCTTTGTTAATTTCGAAACCGGTTTTTAGAGCAATTCCAGGTTTTGCAAAATTTGTAACATTTGATCTGCCTGCTGTGTGTTGGCACTATTGAATGTTGTCGACTGCTTGGCATGTTAAGTTTTTGATGTTACTCTAGTCGCCGAATGTGCAATATTGTTTTACAGATGGCTTTCCATAAAAGCCATCATAATGACTTTATTTTATAACATGACAGTTACTTTATTACTGAGCATTATATGGCATGGATTGAAAATTCACATGGGGAAATTTATACATGTATACATTTTCTATATAAATTACATGTGTTGGTTTTGGATATATTGATCTTAAATTCTGTTTGCACCTACGATTCTTCTGCTTTTAAAGTTGACTTGAGACACTTTGATTATATTATGTGTTCTAATTATGATAATCGTGTCAGAAGAGTCTTAGTATACGCTTCTGAAGGCTTTGAACAAAACATTATATAAGTGTTGGTTTAAGTTGAAATAATTTTACCAGTTCTTTGCAAAATCTTGTGCATATGCTATGTCTTGCTCTTCAAAATTTTACACCAATGGAGCTGGAACTGGTGTGTTAATGCTAAATGTTTCTGGGGTCAGACCCCAAGGCATTGCATATAACCATGTTATCCCTTTGGTTTATGGTTATTTCACAATGTCACATGGTATTTTTTACTTGTGAGCTATGGAAAACTAGTCCAATTCATCCAAGCCCTTTGAAAGGTTTCTATTGTCGCCTATGGATTATCGGACATGGGTAAATTATTAGATTTTGTGCAGATGTCAGAGACCCTTCATTCTTAAAGGTTCTTGACTCTAACTGTTCATCATGATTTTTGTCATGGCGTTGAAGCACAGAGGTTGTGCATTGCAGATTGCAGCCAGACACATCTGGAGTGTATACTGTTCCTGGGTGCACACTGTTCAAGATTAAACTGGTTGACAGCACTGTGTAAATGGTATTATTATCTATAGAAAATGTGAATGCTTGGATGTCCTTTGGACATGAACACCTGGCTCTTCATTTCGTTCTTAGTTTCACTTCTGTGTAAAACGCATTGTAAATTTATCAATGGTTATTCTTGTTCATATTCTGCTTACTGTGCTTTAGGGTTTTCAGCCGATACGAATAAATCTTTATTCTTTCCGTCTCCCCAATTGATTTTTTTAACCAAACTCACATATTAAATCTTCAACGGTTCCATACGTTCAGTTAAGCCTGAGCAGCTGTGTTTAATATTCGTTTGCTGTGAATTGTTTGTTTATGAGGCATGTAAAGTGGGAAAGAAACCCCTTGAAAAGACTTTGATGAGGACGCGAGGTAAGCTGATGGTGCACGTGTGCCTTTCTATAGAGCATCAACACTTTTTGTCATTGAATGCGAGTGTTCAGATACATATAAGTGACTTCTGGCTGGACCTTCAAGACCTTTATTGAATAGAGTTGGCTAAGCCTGCCTTGGTGATGAAAATTTATATGGCACCCGTTCAAGGTTACTACTCTGGAGCGCTCCCAACCCAACACTGATTGGATACGAGGAAGTCCTTACACTCCATGGGAGAAGTTGGGATGGGTGGTGCCAACTCCAGTGACGCCTCTGTCCATAACTCTGCCGCCCTACACAGTTGTCAGTTATTCATAGGCTTAACGATATAAATTTTGAGTCCATGAACATCGTAGTAAACCACCGCATCCCATTAATGCGCAGATTATTGGAAGCAATGTCTTCGTCCAGTGTCTCGCAAGTAGTACCAATACAAATTCTGGCCAACGGAGCCTATGCTAGACGGGGAATAGCGCAGGACCACATGTTTGATTTCAACAAGCCCTTTAAAGGTCTGAAAAAGAGTGTAAGCTACAGTTGAGTTCACAATTCGTGCCACGTACTCTTCTCTCCTATCGACAAACCTACAACCTTTGGGTACTTTGTAAGTCCGAGGTTTAATTTACAGAAGTTTTGATACGCCGTTGAGTTCAGGGGTCGTCGTCCAGCAAAAGTCCGGCGAGTGGACTGCTCCTCGTTACAATAATTAAAGCAGTAGGCCTCGGCCTATAGTTGCCTCGAGAAGTCCGCATGCCAAGATACTACATTGTCTGTTCTTCGCTGCGAGGTAGTAAGTGTAACTTACGGTTTGTATTGTTTAGTGTTTTTGTTTATTGTAATCTATAGCTGGAAAAACTCAGCCATTTAGGCTTACAAAAAATTTTTCGCTTTTTAGGGCTAAGCTGTTCTTAAAAACTGAGCAGTATAGGACTTGTAGATTTCTGTATATATCAGTTTTGGGAGAAAGTTCTTACTGTTACTAACTTGGGAATTAATGGAGTTGGTGCGCAGGTTCTGCTCTGTTACCGAACGCTCCATGCTCACTGACGGTTCCGTGAAAGGTTCCGTCGTCACGAACAGCCATGCCCTCGAAGGTTCTAACGCGAGGAGACCCCGCCGTCTGTTCTTCACTGCATGTTTCCCGTGAAGTCCTTATGCGAGGAGAGTAGTGTATGTGGTGTCTTTTATTTGCTATCGTTGAGACTACATGTAGACTGTAGAGTAGGCCTCTGCATATATTACACCATAGGTCATTTTCATATGGTTTATTGGGTAAATTACTAGAGAAACATCGCCACGGAAGACAAGGAGATTTTCTTTTCACTTGTGCTAAGGTGTCTCCATGAGTTGATAATAAGATTGGAGTTTTCGTTGGGTTGGCTTTACCGCAATTAATTTAAATTATTCTCTTTGACTGCCGAGTTCCGCTTCGATTGTAAACAGCGTTTTTTCAGGAAGGTCTTTTCCAATCGAAAAACCAAGAAGGATATACCTTTCCATACTTATAGGAGAGGAGCAATTGTCAAATCAACTGAAATAATTTGTTGTACGTGTAACTACGTATAAAACTACACGAGGCTAGCACCCAACTAAATGACATTGAAGGAGAACTCATAAGATTTGCATCAGTGGATGTTATTTCTTATAAACCCAGTTATGCATTGCACAATCGAGCTCTATATGGGGTGATCGGTCTACGTGCGTGCCTACGCTTATTGAATATCTACCGGTACCTTTCAAGCTATTGACGTTTATCGATGTGTTTTTTTTTTATTATTAAAATATAGTTGATGCGAAAACGTTTGTAGTATTATGGGGTTTAACGTCGTGTAGCAACCGGTTGAAATAGTAGCTTCTCTGAGGGGTGTGGTCACTGCAAGGTCACGATCTTCAGTATGCGTCATAGCCGCGGATATCACGGCGCCCACCGATATTTTCGGATTGGTTGTCGTTGTAGTAGGTGCCGTATTGGGTGCCGTATTGTGAACCGTAGCGCGGGTCGTAACCTTCGACTTTGAGATCGGATACGTGACGCACCCCTCCGAAGGTCATTCCTGCTTGACTGGCTCCTCTGTTGGTGCCCATCTGCAGCCCGATCACCGACGACCCTTCCTTTGAGAGCTCATCAACACGGATGTCTGACACGTGACGGACTCCTCCGAAACTCATGCCCGTCTGTGAGGCGAAGCGGTTCGTTCCCATCTGTAGCCCGATCACCGAGGAGCCTTCCTTCGACATGTCGTCGGAGCGGATGTCGGCCACGTGCCGTACTCCTCCCATGACCATTCCGGACTGAGATGCCAGACGATTTGTTCCCATTTGGAGCCCGATCACTGAGGAACCTTCTTTTGACATGTCGTCGGAGCGGATGTCGGACACGTGCCGTACTCCTCCCATGACCATTCCAGATTGTGATGCCAGACGATTCGTTCCCATTTGGAGCCCAATCACTGAGGAACCTTCTTTCGACATGTCGTCGGAGCGGATGTCGGACACGTGCCGTACTCCTCCCATGACCATTCCAGATTGTGATGCCAGACGATTCGTTCCCATTTGGAGCCCGATCACTGAGGAACCTTCTTTCGACATGTCGTCCGAGCGGATGTCGGACACGTGCCGTACTCCTCCCATGACCATTCCAGATTGTGAGGCAAACTTGTTGGTTCCAGCCTGGAGACCGATAACACCGTGCCCCTCCTTTGCCATGTCGTCTGCCCGAATGTCGGACACGTGCCGTACTCCTCCCATGACCATTCCAGATTGTGAGGCAAACTTGTTGGTGCCTGCCTGGAGGCTGATTGTACCTTGGCCTTCCTTTGCCATGTCGTCGGCGCGAATGTCGGCCACGTGCCGGACACCGCCCATGTGCATACCGGACTGGGAGGCGAATTTGTTGGAGCCTGCCTGAAGGCCAATGATTGTGTGTCCTTGACGAAGCTGATCGACCGAAAACTGACGCTTGTTTTTCTCCACCGGCCTAGGACCAATGGTCACCCCGTTGAATCCCCAGCGCTGACACTATCACAAAAACAGTAAAAAGGAATATAACAGGCTGCCCACTGTTTAAAAAGTGAAATTTAGCAATGCATATTGAATGCGAGTTATTATAATTCTGTGAAGAAGCCACAACAGGCCAAACACCTCGTAGCTCCTCATTGTTCCGCTTCCAACTGAGCTGAGCACAGAGACTATCGCATGTATAAGAAGATCTTAGGACGCAATATTATCTGACATTAAAAGCGAACTCAAAGCCTACTATTCAGTACGGACCCTGAACTATCCATCAGTTGCCATAAGTGGCATGATATGTGGAGCGCAGTGGCCTATTGATTATAGCGTTCGACCCGCAACGCGGAGAGTACGGGTACGATGTGGAAGACGCACCTAAAATTAATACTAATATAATAATATTGTTGTTGTTGTTGTTGTTGTTGTTCTTATTATTATTATTATTATTATTATCATTATTATTATCATTATCATTATTATTATCATTATTATTATTATTATTATTATTATTATTATTATTATTATTATTATTATTATTATTATTATAACCGTTCCAAATACACCATTTTCAGTTATTTCTAAGTCCTTGCGAATGACGTACCTCAGGACACAAAAAGTATTAATAATACGTTTCTCTGAATAGGGCCTACAGTTGCGTTGAGAAATGCTCGGTTGTTTAGATGCAAGAACGGCAAAAGATGCTCTAGGCAATCGTTGGTCAAAAAATTGCTTTGACTTATGTCAGGTGCACTGACGCTCAATCGTTGCTCATCTGCTGAAATATATAAATATGCACAGCACCTTCCCCATCAACCATCCCACCCGCATGCGTTTATTGATGAGCTGTCCATCTTAATCAAGGACGCTTAGATTCCCGTTTCAGAACCAAGCCAATAGCGTTTTCATACTCGTATGCAATATCTATGACACACTTCACTGTGATAATATGAAGCAATAATAATAGCCACGGACGATACTGTAAGAAAGATACAAGGGGATGACATACGTGTTAACCCTGGCACTCTTGACGATTCAGAACATTGTGATCAGTGCATGTCTTGCATCTGTACATTTCTAGCATTTCTGTACGTGCCGTTCTTTTATCTGTCATGTACGTCTATAAGTGACAATTAAACTAATTCCCTGCTGGCACTGTAACCTCAAATAAACAATGATCCAGCAAATAAGCAATATATTCTGGCTGCCTGGAATTGTTGGGTATCCCCCTTTCTCCCTGATATGATATCCAGGGACCTGTTTGACCTTTCTACATTGTTATGTCATTGTCATGGAACGTGTAAATACGTTTTTCAAAGTTTTGGACAATAGTTTTCTTACCTCACTTCCGAGGGCCTGGATGCAGGACAATACTTGGGCCATGTTTCTGCCTTCGTAAAGGTCCACAGTCTGGAAGAGGCTGGTCCTCTTAACTCCATAGTTCTCGCAGAACAACAAAAACACTTCAATATTCTCCATCTATAAATGACAGACAAAGCAGAATTATGTTCCACGCATGACTAAACATCTAACAATTGAACGTATTATTGTTGTAATAAACAACAATTTCTGTCAATTAGTCACACTTCTCGGATGTAACTCCCCAAAACTGATTTCTTAGGGTTGTATAACATGCTTGTCAAACAAATTTGAGACACTTATGCATTGTATGATTATACTAAATATTTAATCAAGTTTCAAAGGTTAATCACGGCTTTATTGGGTTTAATTGAGTGGTTTCCTACCTCTTTGAATGGAACATTATTTCCTGGGTTTTCTCGCAGCCCCATTCTTGCTGCCATTGGAGGACAATTTGGAGTTCCTTTCTGGATCAACTTCGCTAACCTGGAAATAAAAAGCAGGCTTAACTTAAATAGACTGTAATCGAAAACTCAAAACTTCTAAAGCGCAGGGCATCGGCTGTGCTAATTTGGCAACAGGTGCAGTTTTCCCGAGAAGCCCATAACCCTGCAAACATGTTTTCGGAGCAAGGATGTTCTATTTTAATAGGTTTTGCTAACCAGTAAATCAGCTGATAGACCTCGCCTTATTAGCCCACGTTCACTGAAAAAAGCCAGCTGTTGTTTAGTAATATTATTGCAAACTGGTAAATAAGTTTCGAGCCTCGCCCTATAGGCCTGCTTGCCCAAACTACAAAGTGGTGGATAAAAGAACCTTGCTTCTTTGCCAGAAGACGATCAAGCATGCAGTCGGTTCTGATTGGCAAAAGCAAATTATAAATCACTTGGATGTCAGTTTAATAATTATGATTAGGCTGCTCATACTATACCTCACCAGGAGTCGGCCGCTCTTCAGAGCCTTCTCGACGCTCTTCATTCCTGGCTGAATATCTACTTGCAAGATTTGTCGCAGCCATCCCAGGATCTCCTCTTCGACTACTGGATCGTAGCGGGCGGCAATCTGAAACAATCGAACAAATGTCCAGACCCTCAGTGATTTTATCAACTCGCGATACAGGCTTGACGGATGCCTGTAGTGTGACAGGGTTTGGGTGACCATGGTAGAACAGATAGAAATAGATGTACTCGAGGCAGGCTGGGGTTGAATAACGATCACCAAGGACCTTGAGTTACATGTGATTATTCGATACTTTGAGGTGCAACCTACAGAAATAGAGGAAATAGTTAGGTGTAGATTGCGCTCGTTTTGTCGCTTCAACTTTCTTCTAATAATCTTCAATTTGATCGCATTCGTAATCTTCAAACTTATAAAGTGCCACTCGAAAATCACGCTCAGGGCACCAGTTTATTCACGAGCGCTGCGTCAAGTCGTGCGAGTTTTCCAAAAGAGGTCTGAGGAAGCAGAGTAGCTGTTAAGGCGGGTGTCGTTTGGGTCGAGATTTGGAAAGTGGATGACCAGATGAATTGGGGCAAGAGTTCCTGAAGAGGTGAAACTTTAGTTTAGAGTGGAATGTCCGAGGTGTGATGGATATAAGAGTCTGAGGCAGATGATGTTGTGTGACTGTGTCACTGATTGGCAATGAAGATTGAGAACCGAAAAGGAGCTGGATTCAGCTTAAAAGTTGCCTCCTGGAGGCGCTGAGACGATATCGTGGCTGAAGCACACTCAGAAGAACAGTGATGCAGACACTGAGTTTAATACTTGGGATTTCCCATATATAGGATTGAAACGGTGGAAGACAGACGCCTTGAAAAGCTGGCACTTCCACAACCCTGTGTATGAAGGTCAAGGAAAGGTGGACCATCCTCTGGCGAAGATATAGGACATCATTGTAAGCGCTTTGAACGTTACTGATGACATTGATGGTCGGTCCAATTAATTACGATTAGACGGTGCTGGTCTTAGTCAAACTATGTGACCGCATGGGGCCGCCAAATATTTGGGACAAATTTCTTTATATCTTCTATGATAAGTCCTTATTTTTGAAAAATGATAAACTGACATCAAATGCAATCGCCAGTGATAATTCAAGGCATGACTCTTGAATGTAGACCTACCAGGTCAAACTTCAATCGTGATTGATTGTGATTCGTGATGGTCACATGCCGACTAATTTCAGATCGCATAATTATACGTCAGTCAAAATGTTATGATCGGTACTGTAACTGGACTTTCATTTATTGCCTCTAATTACCTTTCGAAGGCGTTTCCCTTTAGTCTAAAATAACAGTTCCCTTAGATTGTGGATCCGTGCATCGTGGTAAAGGTCCTTCATAGTATAACCGTCGCAGACGCAGTTGTAAAAGAATGAAAACTAGTATTGCCAGAGGCGTATGCCCTATAGGTGTGATAGAGGCGCAGATGGAGCCAGTTGTAATATTGGTGGAAATAGCAGTGGCAGCTGTAACAACACTAGGTGCAGTTCAAGTGGCACCGGAAGAGCAGACGATGGAAAACTGGGAAGCGGGAAGAAGACGAAATGGGAACGGAGGCGATTTCCAAGCAGGCTGTACCGAGACAGACACACATTCATACTCTCAAGTGGCAGCTAGCACACTGTCGGTTGCTGAGTCTGTCTGTCTGACGTCTGAGTATAACCACCAACTCGAGATAATAATCACACTCTGCAGCTCTTCGTCCACCTCGTCAGTCCATCTCAGTCCAAAGTCCTAGCCGAATCCTCGACAATTAGACCGCTTTAGACCGGTCTGTGAATGCCGAATAGGCCAGCTTGTGGGGCAGTATTATGTAAATAACCGATATCGGAATTGTAGCAGTGATACATCATACACGGTGCATTAGCAATGCAAGAATCCCGCGAAACCTGAGCGAATGTTTACACCGTATTATTGCAGACGAAGGAATTGTATTCTGAGGACCAGCCAACAACAATCCGTCGCCAGAACAGAATAACCTTTCAATGCAATCAGCTTAAAACACTTAAGCCTACCTTTAGGCCTATGTAAGGTTTGAGGCATAGGTAAGATGTGCATTACCACATGGTGAGGAGGCTTTCATATGTAGTAAGATGAAGAACGGTATGGTATGTCATAGAGGGTAAGCTTAGCTGATGAAAGGTTATAAGGTAATAAGGTCAATGAAGTAAATGAAACGTAAAATAACGTAAATTATGGCGATGCAATCTTGGTTGTCTGTCTTTAGCAACCTTCCACATTCTATTGCTTTAATGCTGTCATTAAAATCAACATCATCATCATCATCATCGTCATCGTCATCGTCATCGTCATCGTCATCGTCATCAGCATCTTCATCAGCATCTTCATCTTCATCTTCATCATCATCATCATCATCGTCATCGTCATCGTCATCGTCATCGTCATCGTCATCTTCATCATCTTCATCTTCGTCATCATCATCTTCATCTTCTTCATCATCATCATCAACGTCATCGTCATCATCGTCATCGTCATCATCATCATTATCATCATCATCATCATCATCATCATCATCATCATCATCATCATCTTCATCTTCATCTTCATCATCATCATCATCTTCATCATCATCATCATCATCATCATCATCATCATCATCATCATCATCATCATCATCATCATCATCATCGTCATCTTCATCTTCATCTTCATCATCATCATCATCTTCATCATCATCATCATCATCATCATCATCATCATCGGAAGATAACAAGCAAACAGTTTGACTCGAATAAAATTAAACTGGAGTTGTCTCAAACGAAATTCTTGCACACCAGTCTATGTGTGTGGTTGCTTTGTCTCATTAGGATTCGGTCTATTCTCAGAAAATCTATTCCAGAAGTTGCACTCCATGTTTATATATTGTTCCACATCATGAATTCATTCACACCCTCTGCCTGATTTAAACATTCTAATAAAGTGCTCAATCTAAAACTATTTAACAATGTATTCAAATTATATAAATATCTTGAAAATTACGGAAGATCTGAAATTTCAGACTTTTGTTATGTAACAAAAGCCATGTAATAATTATAAGTTAACTTTCACTATAATAATAATAATAATAATAATAATAATAATAATAATAATAATAATAATACTGTATAAGCTGTAACTAGATGTAACTTAAAATACAGGAGGTCGAGAGGGCGGGGAAGATCGTTGTTTTGTATTAAGGTAAACAGGAATGCAAAAGTGCACTCCTTTGTTTATGTCTGTTCCTTCGTTTGTCTGTCTTTGATCTGTGCATCCGAAGTTGTTTCCCAAGTATGCTTCTAAATCTGCATACATATGTCACAGTGTCTGTTTGCCTGCCTGCCTGTGTTTCTCTTGGTCCCATATTTACAAGTCAGAGTTACTGGCTCCTGGTTTCGTGCGTATACCAAAGCGTGTTAAGATTAGCTCTTGTTTAAAAATAGATCCTCCGCCTGCTCCCTCCCGCCTCTCTTTCTCAACCTGCCCAATACAGATTCCACTGACCTTGCCTCGAATGATGACCATGTCACCGGCGGCTTCGGCCCTGCCAGACATCCTCTCCCGTTTTCGTTTCCTTGAAGTTTACGAAGAGAAAAAGCCAGAGAAATTTCTCTAAGATGGTTCGGAGGAGAGAGCGTTCGAGAAACGGCCGAGAAAACCTTCTCGCAGTACGGTCGTATCGCGCAGTCGAGATGCTACACAACGAACTCGAGAACCGCTTGCCGCCGCCGCTTTGCTGTCACACAGAAACCTTCGCTGTAGCCTCGGCATCCAACCAACACAGGCCTTCCAGAAAGTTTCTTCTATAACTCGGTGGAAAGATGAAACCACTGGGTCCGGCCAGCGGTAGGCTGGTGGTCGTGGCCCGGTGCTACTAGGAATCGTGGCAGCCGCCAAGCAGGTGCAAGCCAGCCATGAGCGCAGACCGTTCTTACGACGCCTTCCTACCCAGCCATCCGACTTCCCCCATCTCCATCTCCAGCCCCCCTCCGCCCAACTCCCAGAACAGGGTCCTTCATCGAAGCGTTTTATTTTTAATCTTCCTCCTCTCGCCGGGCAGAGCGACTCGGTTGCCATGACAACCGGAATGATGGCGATGCTGCATCCGTCGACCAGTGGGAAGAAGGAGATGGAGATGGCTTCCGGGATATCGCAACCGACGGCGCCCGTCGTCCACAGGTGGCAGCAGCAGCGGCAGCGTATAGTCTGGTCTCGGTCTGTTTTGATAGGCTGACGAAAGCAACGCATCGACCAAAGCTTGCAGTTGGTCGAGAAAGGCCTAGTTATTTAGGTCGACCGGTGTTAACTCGGCATCACTGATGTGCACTCACGGTCTCACGTCTATGCACATATATATGTATATATATATATATTATATATATATATAATGTATATATAATAATATATATATCTACGTAATATCTAGCCTATCTCATAATCGCTTATATTGATATACGGTGGCAAATATATATATATACATATATATGTTTGTAATTTGTTTATAAACATATATATATATATGTCTATAAACAAATTTGCATTGCACATAAATATTTATCACCCACATAAGTATATATAGGCCTCTATTGAAGCCGTATATTCATACATACATCAGCACAAATGAAGAAATAGACATATTATAGGCCCTGTTCATAAATTCGATAATTTTATTTGGATTTATAATATAAATCCATTCGGTCGATCAATCAATTAATAAGAGATCAATTTAACAGTCGCATATTATATAGAGACTGGTGAAGACAACAGCCCTAAAATACTTTGAGTAGTTGGAATTAGAGAGTACAGTAACATTAAGACATGGATTTATCGACTTCTACTGCCGTTAGAACATTATAATAAAATATAACAGTGGACATCACTTTCTCATTCAAGTAGTTAACCGTCGCGAAGCGACGATGTGACATGACATGACTGCCGTTTGTAAATACTACGTGAGTCAGAAACCGAAATCGACGTAATTTGTAATATTCTATAGTTTTCTCTACAGTTGAGGACTACTCTAGTTAGAAGGTGACACGGTCCCTATGTGTTGACTATGACTCTACAATAGTCAAACATGTGCTGGATAATATGGAGAATATTATATCGTTCCCATTCTGAATATTTAAAAAATGTCAGTTATTACATACCGATATCTGGTCTAAATTCCTTTACAAACTCATCTGTCGCCGAACTGTCCGGCACCGAATTGTCCGACGCCGAACTGTCCGGCACCGAATTGTCCGACGCCGAACTGTCCGGCACCGAATTGTCCGGCGTCGAATTGTCCGGCACCGAATTGTCCGTCACCGAATTGTCCGGCACCGAATTGTCCGGCGCCAAATTGTCCGGTCACCCGGCAAACAGATGGATGTGTCGCGTAAAGAGTGACACCAAGGTCCCGGACACTGGATGAAAAGACAACCTGAGAGAACTATACAAGGTGAGGGCATCCAGTTCAACTTTGGCTATAGATGCTGATTAGAGGCGCAGCTGTTCTGGGGTGCCCATACTGCAAACGTCGATGGCTTGAAGCAGCGTACCGAAAGCACCCTTACCCCCTCTTCAGAAAAGAAACAATCCTCGGAATTGAATGATTTGTGTGGGTCAACTTTTTGGTAGGGGTGCTCAAGCACCCGTAATCGCCCCCCCCCCTAGTTGCGCCACCGCTACCTGATACATGCAGAGCAAGCTAACTGGATCTTAGATGGATTTAGGCTCAGACAGTTAGTTGGAAGCCATACATTCCGCCAAGGTCTCCATGGCTCTATTCATTATTTGGATCTCAGTGGCACTTGCATGCCTTTAGGCCTGAAGTCAATGCACTTAATTCTGTTTAGTGTTAGAGCGGTTGTACTTAGTGTTGTTCTTGTAGAGCTACATCTTATGATGGATAATTTTTTATTTTTTTTACATTAATTGTGATACGATAGCATAAACCTCGCATAGCAACTTCATTGAAATGGCGTGTTGTGAGTCGAGATTAACTGTGCATGGTGAAATGTGTTGACATTAAATTTTGCGGTTGTAAACCACATCAATCTGGTAGGAGCTTTAGAAAAGGCAGTCTGCATGTTTCGCTGGTGGGTCAGTATATATACGGTCGTTAATTACATTACAAAATGCAATCGTGTGACTTTGACATAGTCCACGTCGTTCCGCCCAAAGCGCTGCCTGCTGCTCCTAGCTAACCAAGATGAACTATTTATAAAACCTCTGGTTAAGCCGAGATTAGGATTACTCTCCTGATACATCGTTTGAAACGCCGTTAATTCGGTGGCTATCTCCGCCGGTCGCTGGTATCCCGCGGCTCGGTCACTACATCAAAGGCGGCGCCGACGTCAGACATCAAAGACGCCGTCGGCTTTGTCGGTCGCAGACCTTGCGTCTTGAACGGCGACCAGTGACAATTTCGACGAGCTGTTTTATCTCGACGAAGAACTCTTCAGCACTTCGACGCCTTGTTAACTTTGTTCAGCATCACTGGCGCATCCAGACACGGCTGATATGAAAACTGACGGGGAGGGGGGTTCACAGGGTGAGAGGGTAAATTGAGGTGGAGACAGGCACTCTCGTTCCCCTAGCCAATCATATGACTTATTATTCTTTACTCGGATCTCACTCCTAGTGACCACCGACTGATGATGATGTGTGTGCGCTAAAGAAGTCTTTTCATCAGTTTAGACTTTCATGATGGTTTTCATTTATTCAATCGAGTTTGAGAACCCGGCCATGACTTCCATATATGGTCAATAATAGTTTTGTGAATCATCTCCATTCGTCTGGCTCATTGCACCATCTTTCTGAAATACGTCGCCATTGATTCGTTCATATCGGACATTTATATAGCACCTCTTAAGCAAAACTACCAATTCCAGCTAGAGGGAGAAGGTGTTCAGACGAATGAAGGGATCGAGAGACACAGTAGACACTGGAACTAAGGATCGAGCAACAGAGCTCGCCAGACTAAGGCAGCTATTCTATACGCAATTCACTGCTCAGAGGGAGACAGTTAACTTATGATATTTTAATGGGACGTATATCACCAATTGGATGGGCATGCAGCAGAACTCAAGATTCAATCCTATCCAAGGGCCTCAGTCGACTAGTCGGAAGGCCAGTGTAGAGAGATCCACAATAGTCTATTCTGGTTGTGATGGCATAGCTTATGCTATCATGTCTTAACGCTAAGATTCTCCATGAAGAAGCGCTATCAGATTCGTGATCACGAATCACGCTTCACGCTTCGTCATCACGCATCACGGTCACGCACGCAATTAATTTGTCTTTCTCTTTTCTGTTTGTTGTTTCACTCTTTGTAATTCTGCCACTTGATTAACTAGAAAGTTTAGTTAGATGATTGTCTGGGTGTCCCTTGTTAGCGGGGCCTTCTTGGTCCTTTTAGGTGTCTCCCATTGCGTTCTAATATTATCTGCTTATATCTACTCATATTTTGATATGTTGGATGCAATAAAAGAGTATATTATGTTAATTAAAATTACCATAAGTTCCTCTGCAGTCGGGATTTAGGCCTACACCATGGCTCGTCGGTTGAAATTGTTAAGGTCGTTGAACGTTCTTTCAATAACCATGAAACTCTCAACTAAATAATATTACTAGAATCCAAGACTATAGCTGGACTAACTCAGCCTGCATTCCTCCTGGGTCTGTATCTACGACTATGCAAATTGAAGCTTAGAATCGTTCTTCACGCTAAGCCATACGCACGAAGCGTAAGCGGCTTCAATTCCTTGGACTCTGTCGTCAGAGCTTCCCATCCACAATAATTATGGGCAAAACAAAGTTGCTCGTTTAAGGCTGTCTCCTGTTTTAAGAACATAGATCCTAAAGCCTCTTTCTGATCCAAACCCTGTCCTCTGGGTTGGATGCCAGTTCAACACTCGGACCACTCGACTCTGCAACAGAGGAGTCTCAATGGAGGGTGCTAAGAAATAAATTGCCTCTCTGACTGGCTTTCTAACGAAGCTGAAATTATGTCATAGGTCCATGGCATTATTTTGAACGAGGAATGTCATTAAATGATCGATAAAAACATAGGCAACTACATGTCAATGTCGACAACTCGTACACATCAATATATATATATATATATATATACATATATATATATATATACATATATATATACGAAGGTCAAGTATAAATTATATTTTGTATATATACGTAAATCCATTGTTTACGAAAATAGTACAATGTTGGAAGCCATCCCTGTGCGCCCTCTCTCCACCTACCTATGAACTATAGACGGTGTATTCATCCTATGGTAAGGTTAGGGAGGATGCGGTGGATGGCTGGAATGAAGGACGACGCTGGCTACGAATGAGGGCTCGTGGCTGCATTTGATTAGGCCGCCGGGGAATGCGGCAGATACAGCAACAGAGGCAACAGCAGCAGCAGAAGCAGCATCAAGCGCTTGGAGTCCGAACGCATGACTAATATATTCAACGAATCAGATGCCTGAGAGAGGACAGAGGGAGACAGACATGGATGGACGGGCGGGCAACGGACAGACAGACAGACTGACAGATAGACAAACGTAGCGAGGCAGACATAAGCAGACTCAGAGGAAGAGATAGAAACAATGCCAGAGATAGAGGTAAAACTGATAGGAACACGTTATTACATATGCATAGCATAAATATCATATTATATATATATATATATAACACCGTTGTATATGTATACATGTGTATATATATATGTATATATATATCATATTAAATAGCCGAACATAGGGTAGGAAATACTTATCGAACACTGAGGAGGACAGAGACAGAGCGAAAGATGGCTACATAGAGACAGACAAAGACTGGAGACAGAATCATAAAGGCAGGCAGGCATACATATGCAGACAGATAGCTACAAAGAGACAGTTGGGCAGACAAAAGACCGAGCCGCATAATATTCTGCGTCGGATAATATGCATGCCTTTCGCCCTCCCCAGCACAGCCACAACGCGTCTTTATCTGCGCGTTGTGACCAATATTTCTTGACAAGTGTGGCCATCAGAGGTCGCCCCACTCATCAGAATAATGTGGCCTGCCATCACACACTACGTTACGAAGCACAGATATAGATATGTATGCGCCAAGTTTATTTGTACGAAGACCACGGACCTTTATATGCTTTGTCATCGCCCAAGGCAATACATTGAAACAAAAAATGATTTTGTGATAGTTAGCGTAATCTAAAAATCGAGAGGGGATAGATTGGCCTCGGGTGAGTCTGCAATGGATCACTTCACAGGAGCCCAACACTTCCTTCTTGAATAATTTCTAACTTTTCACCTTTTGATTGTAGGCATCCATGTAAATTGTATGTAGCCTAATCGCATATTGTGTGTAGGCCTACTTTTTGCATACGTGTATGTATATGTGTGTAGGTATGAATTCATGCATATGTGCATGCATGTATATATTTACGTATGCTTGTATTTATGTATGTATGCATGTTAATATTTGGATATTTATAATACGCCTTTCAAAGATGTGGACTGCATTTTTCTCTTTCTCGAAGCACACACACGCACACACACACACACACACTATCTGGCAGTGAAGATACAAGCTGTGTTGCCTATAGAGGCACATTTAAAGTAACGTTACTAAACAGCAGACAGCATAGTGTGGCTCTTTTGCCGCCGAGAATCATCTGGGAATGGACTAATAATAGAGGAACAATGGACTGGACAAATGACCGACGACAATGGAGACATTTAATTCGTACCCATCGTCTCCACTGTCTGGCGTCAGGAAACGATGAAACCGAAACCAGGAACGAACCAGAATAGGACCCGGAAAGACGCCCCAGAAATGCGCTGCTGTGTATATTATAACTGACCAACCGACTGACTGACTGACTGAATGAATGAATGAATGAATGGTATAATTTCATTAGGAAACTTGCATAGCGCCTATATGTTATGTCTCTTTTTTAATCTGTTCTTAATCTTTAGTCTAACTGTTGATCATGAATACAGCCTAAGCCGATCTAATCTGATGGCTTTTTAGCGCCATCGCTCTAACGCAGGTTGTGTCGGCGTCGATGACACATGATCCGAAAAGCCTTATACGTCGTCCGTGAGGTTCATCTTAGGATTGTCGTTCAGCCTACGCAGACAAAGGCTGCTGCAACAACGGATGATGAAGGTGGAGCCGCATCCGTTGCAGCTGCAGATGCTGTTGGGATGCATGTCACTCGAGCATCAGCGCTGTTCTCTGTCGAACTCGCACTTGCGACAGATTGGCGCCAGCAATGGCATGTGCCCGCCGGCCGCTTCTCGTGTAAGGACTATCGCGCTATATAAATGAATCATGTACGCTGACGTCTAGGACACTCAGGAACGCTCGAACCAAAGACGTCGTAAGCGTTTGCTAAAGAACAGGTTTTAATCGATTTTATGCTCTTACCCTGAGCATAGCTGTTGTCAGTCTGTATTTTGTCAATTTATTTATTCTGCTGATTAGCTTAGTTTGTTTATTTTCACCTTTTTGTTCAAATGCCTTTATTGTATAGGCCGGTGTATGTTTATTGACCGTATGGTTAATTAATTTGTGCAGGTTGTTTCAACGGCTTCACTTTAAAACATGTTGAATTGCAGCAATTAAAATATTTGAAACACGGCCAAAAGTTAAAACCTGAATTAATAGATGCTGTCAAATTTTTGGTAGCAGCAATTGGCCCTTATTTCTTTGCCGTAAATATGTCTATATAGGCATATAGACTATTGTTCATACACTATTTATGGATTTGTGCTGTGGTTGACTAAGGTGCCTATAGTAAAATTATCTGGTTACTTAATTTATATTACGCCTCTATTGAATGTCAGGTTCATCATATATTTTCCGCAACTCACATTACATATACCTCACTTTACCTCATCGAACCATAACTTAACCTACTTTATCCTGGACTAGTGTGTGTATTCAATTTAATTATTTAATTAAACGCATTGGATTCAAAGCCATAGCGTTTTCGTGTACGTCACAAAACAGAAATAAAAACTTAAAAATAAAGACTCACATTTCCAATAATGGAATATGAGGATGGTCGCTTATTCTGCGTTCTTCGGCCTTGAGCCGCGTTATAGTGGACGATACCGACGTTTTTATATAATTAAAGAAAGGGGGCCAGTGAATGGCAGGACTTGCAGATCACTTACAAGCACACGCAGGTATCAGTTCTATTACATTTTGACAGAGGCAGGTATTCGACAACAACTTGTCTTAATATATCGTTGCCTGAAGCTAGAGAGTCTGCATTACTTGAATTGCAGAATCTGGTGAAATTTCCCAGAGATGTGGAACCGATTCAAGCGTTGGATTCAGCGGCGCCACCTACCGGAAACTGCAGGTAGCGACGTCGACGTCGGCGTCACTCAGCGGAAACGACTCTCAGAACTGGCAGGTTGGAAAGAGACGAAACGAGATAGCGGCGGACGTGAGGAGAGTTGCCGCCGCAAGAACAAGACCAAGAACGGGTTCTTCCGTTTAGGCGGCGGTGGCGGCGGCAGCGGCAGCGTCGGACTCAGAAACGTCAGAACCGGTGCTGCCATCTCGCGAAGACAGAAGGTATCCAGTTGCGAAGAGAGTTCATTGCAGAGCATCCGGTTCTTCCCAGGCGGCAAGGCGTCAAGGACGGAGCTCGAAGAAGAGCGTCCTGACGTTGTGGGTAGCGTACGGAAGGACTGTCACCAAACCCGCCGACGATCGATGCTTACTTCTGGCGAGGTGTGGGTCCATGCGCCACAGGAACAGTCGGATGTTGACAAAGATGATCCGAAGTCCAGCCGGATTGAGTCCCACGACGGCCTGGCTTCTTATCCGCCGCTCATGAGACGCAGGCAGAAAAACTCGTTTCGATTGGGCTTCGATTCGTCGAAGAAACGGATTTGCTCGAAACAGGATTGGCCGAGTTTAAAGCTCAGAACCCCGTATTCTGGAGCGGATGACAATGACATTGGCGGCACGGACTCATGGACAAGTGAACCGGAAAACTGGAAAGGAGATGACTTAGAAAGGTATCCATCAGAGTCAGAAAACGGTCGACAAGGAATCAACAGATTGTACCCCTCATTGTTCGACCCCTCAAAAGGGTCCCGGACGATTGTGGATTCCGATTTGAGTACCTCAATCGGCTGCGCGATGGAAACACCGAATGCGAACTCTCGACGAGGATGTTCAGCGACTGTTGAACGCAACGGCTACGTCACCTTGAAGGACCTTGAGACACAGCTGGCGTCCAACATGACCGCTCACGAGGAGGTCTTGGTGGGAGTGACCGCCATCGGAGGAATCCGCAAGACAGAGATGACCAGCTCAGCGCTGAGCGAGAAAGCAGAGGTAAGCGATTGCGAACTCAGTCGATCGGAGAGGAACAGCGAAGCAAGTTTAAGTCCTGCATCCTCCAATCTGTCCCTTCTGCAGGACGATGCAACCCTCGTTAGAGTCACCCTCGCTCTGAGACTAGACAACGGAATCAGGCCCAGACAGGATATGACGCCTCTGCCGTCCGAACAGATGGAACATGCCTGCATTACTAGCCACCCAGTTGCTGCAGTCGGTAAGAAAAACCGTCTAGCCTCTCCTCTGTCTTCGGCCAGAACGTTAAACGTCACGATCTCTGAGTTGAAAGGAGCCAGATGGAGACCGCGCTGCTTTCCCAAGTCCGATTTCTCCCTTGATAAGATTTTATATATGCCTGATACAGGAGAGGGAAAACGTCGCAGTTCATCCGCTCCGGAAAGGATGAGAATTTCCGCCTCGCTTCACGGCACTTTGAAAATTCAGATCCTTGATAAACAGCTGGGTACAGCGCTCGAGGCGACGGCGGAAAACACGCGGGGGAGGAGAAGCGAAATAACGATAGAACCGACGATTGAAAAGTTTCCTTCTTCTTCTGAAAGCCAAAAATCCGTTGAGGGACTCTTGTCAAGGAAGTTGGACGAGATGCCTCTAGCAAGACACTGGAAAAGTGAGTGTCATTCGTTGGAAACCAGAGGTGGAAAGTTCTGTATCGTGGGAGAGTGTATCACTGCTCAGAAATCGCCGGTGGTTTGGCATTGCGACCATAAGCGTAGCTCACAATGTCCCGCTGAGAAGAATTCCCAAAGTGGTCGTTGCTGTGTCGGTAAAACGGAATTCAGAAGAGACGTGCAGTGCCGCTGTAGTAGTAATCAGCTTCGGTCAGAAGTGCAGCTTTGTCGTAGAGATGGACCTGGCCGAGGAGCTAAGTCTCAATGCAAGCAGAGAACAGGCGTTGAATTCCATCCGAAACATGACACAATGCATTGCCATTGCTATAAAGAATTCCAGCGATGTCATTGCGACGACCAGCCAGGCACAGATGTTTCATCCCAAAGTGAACTTTCAATACAAACAGTCTCTGACCTCACTCATGAACTCGAAAAGAGAGCTCCTTACCACGAACCACAAACAGTGACAAGGTGTCAATGCTATGCTCATCCAACCGCGAATCATCCTTGTCAGAGGCATCGTAACCTTATTTTAGGGACGAAGGACCAATCGCAACATGATCAGCAGAGGGATAATATGCTTCCAAGCCCGCACCAAATAAATCCGACGCCCACGAACTCCCGCGAAGTTCAACTGGAAAAGTTAGAAGACGACGACGCTGGAGGAATAATATGGACAGTTTGCGATGACTGTAAACATCGAGAATTGACGGACAGCGGACTGAATAAAACGGAAGCTGGATTGAGATTGACCCATTTGTGTGCCTCTGAGCCTGTGAGGAATAATCCTCCGGATGATGATGACCGGAACAGGTATCAGCGTTTCTCTGTTCCTTCTTCTTTAACGTACCCGAGGAACTGTGCCAGGTTAACAGGTGACGTGAGTGGAACGGACGGAACCGTGTCGGACTGCGGCGAATGGACTTCTAGTCGGAGGTCCCTGAGGAAGTCCAACGATGAGATCGACCAGCGTAGACCAGGCGCCCTCAGACGGGTGGCCAGGGTGCTGAGAGGCGGTTCTCCGCCGGTTGAAACGACACGGCGTTCTGTACCCAGTAGGGCTCTTTCACACTGGACAAACACTATTCCACTGAGGAAAAGACTTGCTGGGAAGGTCTTTGGCCAGAAGTATCCGTCGGGAACCACAGCTAGCCACATCACCTGCATTCCGCAACCAGCCGCACTCTGTCGCGGACACTACCCTGAGATTAGCAACGGTTCGGCGATTTCGGTCGACTACCCAGTCACCCTTGGATTCCGTGACTCTGACGAGGGTTTTAATTCGAACCCAGTGAACGTATACACGAATAGTCAGGTTGCTAAGGGCGATTCAAGTCGCCATAGAAACTCCCTCGCGTCTGTTTTCTATAACGTGCTTCCGTCAAATGGAGGTGAGTCTGAATTTGATAATTTTAATTTTGCAGAGCAACGCAGTACCAGAGTACAGAAAGAAACTTTATCGTTCTAATTTAATTACAGATTTTGTTTCAAACCCCATCTTAATCAATCTGATATAAGAACCAGTACATACAAACATCCATCCATCAATACAATATTTTTGAGCGAAGATAGACTACATACATACTTCACTAAGACAGCAGCCAAACTGATAGATCGCTCTCCTCGTTTCTCTTGCATCTTTACCTTTATGTTTGATGAACTTCATTGGTTCCCTTTCCAGGCTCGCATACAATAATTTATTACAAATTCTCATTTTGATCATCTTCACCGGGCCTTGGGCACTGGCAGCGCTTCTCAACGGTTCACCCTACAAACAGCGCTCTAGAAATGTTCAAATACAATACAATGCAATACAATGCAATGCATAAATATGTATACATACTTACAAGTGTATGCAAACATATATAAATGCACACATACAAGTACTTAGCCATAACCATTACCATACGTGTTCATGCACAAACACGCATACATGCACGAATGCATACATAACATGCTTGCATTATGCATATGTAAATGCATAAGTACATATGTACATACATACATGCATACATACATACATACAGACATATATATACATTTATACATGCATACATACATACACGCATACATACATACAAACATACATGCATGCATACATACATACACGCATACATACATACAAACATACAGACATACGTGCATCTGCACATGCACGTAGTTATTTCTCAGAAGATTTTCGCTTCCATAAGAATCAGCCTATCCTCAATATCTTTTAACTCAAAAACTGCGCCGGTCGATTTTTTGGGGCTGATAGGCGCTCGATAAATAATGACCTACATTACACAGCCTCCTCAGATCGATAGGAGACGATTCCTAAACCGATTGGATCGGTCGACATCGCATCGAATTGAACAGAATCGATCTGATGACCCATCGAATGTTACGACGTTCGCCTTTATAATTGACACGGGATAAGCTGGAAAGACGACCTTCCCAAGCAAATTGCCTCTCGTCTCGCTTAGGACCCGACCGCCGGAGTCTCTGCGCGGTCACCGAAGCCATCCATCACGAGCCACATTCACCATCGGACACCATCGATCAAGACTATACGTTCAGTCGAAGGCGATGGAATGCCATGACCAGGCAACGGTGATAGCAATGACTTACGTACTGACTGGTTGGCTGCTGCCGCACTGCCTGGCTGGCTGTATGGCAGACTGACTGACTAACTGACTGACTGATTGATTGACTGACTGACTGACTGACTGGCTGATTAATTGGTCGGCTGATTGACTGACTGACTAACTAAGTAGCTAATTGGTTGGCTGACCGACTGACTAACTGACTGATATACTGATTTACTGACTGACTGAATTGATTATTAACTGACTTAATGAATGGCTATCTGATGGATAGCCTGATTCATTCACTCATCGATTGGCTTTCCGGTTGACTGGCTGGCTGAATGAACGAACCAATGAACGAATTAATAAATGATTATATGGAAGGATGAATGAACGATTGAGCTAATTTATGATCAAACGGTTGCTAGAACTGACTTACTGTGACCGATATAGTCACTCTTTTGTTTACACCGATATGCTGATTCATTTTTCACTGTCTCATTGCTTCACTGTCTCATTTTTTCACTGTCTTATTGTTTCGCTTGTTCATTGTTTCACTGTCTTATTGTTTTGCTTATTCATTGTTTCACTGTCTTATTGTTTTGCTTATTCATTGTTTCACTGTCTTATTGTTTCACTTATTCATTGTTTCACTGTCTTATTGTTTCACTGATTCACTGTTTCACTGATTCATTGTTTCACTGTCTTATTGTTTCACTGATTCACTGTTTCACTGATTCATTGTTTCACTGATTCATTGTTTCACTGATTTATTGTTTCACTGATTCATTGTTTTACTGATTCATTGTTTCACTGATTCATTGTTTCACTGATTCATTGTTTCACTGATTCATTGTTTCACTGATTCATTGTTTCACTGATTCATTGTTTCACTGATTCATTGTTTCACTGATTCATTGTTTCACTGATTCATTGTTTCATTGATTTACTGACTGGTTGATTGACTGTCTCACTGTCTATTGTTTCTCTGTCCCATTGTTTCACAGTCTTACTGTTAACCTGTCCTAATGCTTTTCTCTCACGCTGCCACTGGCTCATTGACTACGACTGAGTCAACAATGATGAGTCGCATCCTTCTGACTAAGAGCTAAAGCGTTCGTAGCATCAATTTATCTTCCTAAGTCACAGCTCTTCCATTGGACATTGCAAACAATAAAACGACTCCTTCAGAGAGGATCTAACCACGATCCCTCGTAATATTCTTCTGACACGAAATATGTTGACAGCGCAATTATAAGCCATTGCTGTTGTTGTGTTTGCAAATGCTTGCTAGTGGGGTCATTCTCCATCTCCTCGTTGGACTGTCAACTGTCGTCTAACGGATCAGTAAAATAAACTTCCTAAAAGCGTCTTCAAATGGGATAAATACTTTTGTAGGAGGTGTGACATTGATCAAAGACTTCCCAAGGGTTGCGTGGCATAGGAAAGATTGTGAACCTCCGACTTATGATCGTGGATAGGAATGCCAGAACAGATTTCAAAAATAACAGCACTCAGAACACCTACATAAAAACACATACATATTCATATCTACAAGCATACATAAATTTTTACAGCATGCATTCATGCATACATAGACCTACATATATGCTTACATACATACATACATACATACATACATACATACATACATACAGACATACATATATACATACATACATACATACATATATATACATGCATACATACGGACTTACTTACGTGTACATAAAATCATACATACATACATGTAGATAGAACTGCATCGAGACGATCTCCAGCAGCACCGTAGGCCATACAGACCGATCTTGAAAGGCAAGCGGAGTGCTACAACGCATCTGCCGTTCGCATGTGCATTTCGACCGGACCTTAATTCGAGGGAGGAATTTATTGCGACGCCCGAGGCCGAGTCCTGTACCTCGGCGCTTGGCACGTCATTATAGACGGCGCTGCTGTTACAGCCGCGAGAAAAAGCGATTTGAAGACGCCGTGTTACGAATGGAAAAACGACAGACCAAGTCTGAGTTATAGAGCGCATCGGGTCGGATTTAATTGCAGAACGTAGCCTAATCGCCAAATGCCAGATTGCTGTAAAGTATGATTAAGCTAGATGGGGCATTACTACTAGGTAAGACAGCTCAAAGT
>OY365815.1:16351953-16551953 GCA_959347315.1 Bimastos eiseni
AGAGGATGCCCTTATATATTGCGATAACGCTTCTACTGGGTACGTTTGCAGACTAGATTATCGAATACTAGTAGCCTTGATTATCTAAAGCTTCTGAGCTAAAGTGAGCTAGGAGCTCTTCCTCATAGACTTACCTACATGTACATCTCAACGTAGTGAGGTGTGAGACAGTGGAGTATATGAGTGTCACTAGGTTATGCCACCAGTGGTGAAGGCTTTGGCCGAAGTAGCACCTGAGTACTCTACGTGAGGTGGAAACCCTCCGCAGGAACTATGAAATTCTGGCTAGCGTGGAAGGCAACTTCGCTTCAGATACTGGACAGTATCAGAGCCAGTCTCAAGCCTAGAACTCCACTGTGGGCTAAGCGGGAGGGTCGAATGAATAGGTGCAGATACTCCGTTTATAAAGAAATAGGCGAAAGAAGTCCATTGCAAAGACAGAAGTAGCGGAACACTCCGGAAGTGGTGATCGGGTTTGCAAGGACACCAGCGGGTCCTCGACCCATGGACCACGCAACAGCCTCGATCTCTGGAGGCAGACGACAGAAGCAACACAATTAGACAGAAAAGTTTGGAAACGGGGATAAATTTTGCATTGTGCTCCTAGAGGCCTTCGACTCATGGACCAGACTACCATAGACTACTATAATATATAGACAAGAATAAACTAAGCCTGGCGATGGTAGAATTTAATAGGCTTGGCTAGAATGCGCAAAAATAGACCATAAAAGAATATACTATGCAATAGGCTTAGAGGCGGCAATCTCACTTTACAGGTTGGGGGGGGGGGGATACCCAATGAGATGGGTAGAAGATGTGAGTGGGAGACAAACATATAACGTGTCCTCTATCTGTAAAAGGCGGGGGACTTGTCCACTTCAACCAACCCCCGGGATCGCCGCCTCTGAATAGGCTAGACTAAAAAGAACTATAGAACACACTAGTCTATTTTTAATATAATAATAGAATACATCAGCTAAACTTGTTGTAGATTAGCTTAGTTTACAAGGGAATGGAAAGGATTGAAAAAAACTATGTTGCGTTGTATTAGAGATTGAATCGATCAAGACAAGATTTAATACCATGGAGTAAGATATTTTAATTCCAACTCTCATCTATTGACAATTCAACATATACGATTTAGCAATGCAAATTGATTGAGCTCATCATATAGCGCCCTCGTACGATGCCTCGTTATCGACTGTTACGACTTCATTTATATAGGACTAATAGAACATGAAAATGAGCTATGCGAGAACTGTACGCAAGAGGGCATGTCAATTACAACTTAATGCAAGCGCCATCTCGTGTTCATGTCGTGTATAAACATACTTCATTTCCACCTTAATTACACAGATACACTCGCATGGACCATCATACATACATCTATATATAATTATATAGATGTATACAATTACACGAGTCAATAATATGCACACCCAGTGCAGCCTGTTGTGGGCTATATATATATATATATATATATATATATATGGACTCTGGAGTATATAAATATCCTTCAATTTCCCAGCACTCATCTCCTGGACAGTTTCGATGGAAAATGAGTCTCACCTGATTTGATAGCTTTATTTATTAGGGTCCTGTAGAGGATTATAAGATTGGGGCACGTATACATCAACCATAATACCCATAATTCCGGGGAACAGTTGCGCATTTTTTATCACCCGCGAGTTGGAGGTACGACGTCAGTATACGCAGACAAAATGTAAGAGCAGGTCCTATACGTTTTCTCCAGCGACTGTGTGGCCTCAGCCCTGTTCATTTTCAATGTGATTATTGGGTGATATCCTTCATCCATGCATGGCCTTTTTTACGCTCGTCGTAATTATAGGCCGTAGGCATTCGTAGACCACTAACTATCAGATCTGAATTAAAGCTAAACGCATAATTACTATTTGAGTGCAATTTGATCATTTTATAAAGCCTAGGTTCCTAAGTTTAAAAATAGACACCCACAAAGTCAGCATTTTATTTTTAGATTTATGACGTTTTTAGTTTTGACTAAAGTCTAAATAAAAACTGAAAAGTTATTATTTACAGTGCTGGACACGAGACCAAAACCTCGAGACCAAGACCAAGACCGCAGTTTTCCGGTCTCGAGACCAAGACCGCGGTCTCGAGACCACAACCCTGATTATTTAATTTTATTATATTTTGATATACTGACATTTGAACACGGGGACCTAAAACGTTATGGCGCACAATCAGACGAAGGCTGTAGTCGCAGTATCCATTAGGAACAGTAGGCGCTGTGCGTAGGATATGAGAATCTTCAAGAGACAAACGCAAGTCGAAGAGATATTGATAACGGAAGTTTATTTATTGAAAATGATGCGAAATAAAAAGCAACAGGATCACACATCTCTAAGCCAGCCTTAACATTTATCAAGTATAGTAACACAAACAGATACACGGAGAGAGACAGACAGTGAAGGAGAGAGAGAGAGAGACAGACAGACAGACAGAGAGATAGACAGAGACAGAGAGACAGAGAGAGAGACAGAGACAGAGACAGAGAAACTCCATCGACTCTCCTCTTCACTTCTCCTCCTCCCATCCTTCTATCCTTCTGCTCTCCCCGCTTACAACTAAAAGCTATTGACATAACCATGGGCCGGCAGGGCCCTCAACTGCGCAGAGAGAGTCGAGACCGCATCTGAAGAGAGTAGCCACATTCTCTGAGCTATGACATAATGCGAATGGCCCCAAAAGGTCCATTTGAACAATCGACGATGTCCGAAATCTGAAGTTAGACTACCGACCGAAATATCGTATCTTGTTCAGATCGCAGTCTTCCTTCTGTCTTCATCGAGGACCGTGTCCAACGGTAACCTCTCCGTTCTCCATATGTCAGGTCAATCGATCTGAACTGAAAGCAACGCTGATTGAATCTAATTGATCGACTAAGCTTCATTACATCGATCGGTGCTTTAGACGCTTTCGACGGAGACTGGATTGAACCGGATTAAACTGGCATAACCCGGATTGAACTGGATTGAACTGATTTGAACTGAATTGAACTGGATTGAACCGGGTTGAACTGGATTGCACCGCATTAAACCAGATTGAACCGGATTAAACCGGATTGAACCGGGTTGAACCGGATTGAACGGGATTGAACCGGAATGAAGCGTATTGAACGGGATTGAACTGGATTGAACTGGATTAGGCTTTGATTCGATTTGATTCTATCAGATGAGATAGATGAATTCAATGGGATTGTGCTCGATTAATTGGATTTATTTTTATTTTATTTTATTAATAAAACATTCTGTTTCTCTGCCCATCTCTGTGCCTCTGTCTCTCTGTTCCTCTGTCTATGTTCCTCAGCTCTGTCTCTGTCCCTCTGTCTCTGTCCCTTTATCTTTGTCTCCCTATATTCTCTCTCCCTTCCATTCAATGACTCATTGCTTTCTTATTCATGCCTTGGCTTCTCTCTCTCTCTCTCTCTCCTTACACATTCTACTGCCTTGCTAAATCGTTGACCACCCTTCCTCTTCCCTCTCCGTCTCTCTCCCCACCCACATATTCCCCACCCCCACCCACATATTCCCCACCCCCACCCACATATTCCCCACCCCACCCACATATTCCCCACCCCACCCACATATTCCCCACCCCCACCCACATATTCCCCACCCCACCCACATATTCCCCACCCCCACCCACATATTCCCCACCCCACCCACATATTCCCCACCCCCACCCACATATTCCCCACCCCACCCACATATTCCCCACCCCCACCCACATATTCTCCACCCCACATCCTCTGTTTACAGATCAGCACTTTACTTAAACCCCTATGCGACAACATAGGACCATAGGACGCAGCTGACGATTGCGTTTTGTTAGGCGCTTATGGAGCGTCAATTCATTAGACCATCGGTAGCTTTGATGGGTCGGAAAGTCGAATGGCTTCATAGAGCGGCCTCTGCTGTTGGGAAAATGGCCTGACGATGGCCTTGGTCAGTGCAGAAATGGCCTCAGGATGGCCTTGGCTGTACACGACCGAATAAAAGCCGATGACAGGCGTTGCTTAAGATCCTGTTCTACGCGTTTTTATTTCCAGATAAGATGTCGGTTTCTTTGGAAACCATGTCATGTGATCTGATTTCTGAAATGTAGATGACGAAGATTATTTAAATTTAAACGGAAGAGAACGAGCATGCAGTCTCTTGACCCAACTAACCCAGAGAGGCAACCATGGCATTACATTTTGGCGACATATGTTTCTTAGCCTCGGCCCATGAGGTCTGGTTCTCACCCTCGCCGGCTGCTCTTTCTAATTAATTTAGCTTGATTTCCGACCGAATAACACACAATTAGTAATATAAATAGTAATATTAGTAAATTAAAAAATATATTTTAAAAATCCAAAAAACCAAAAATTGACATTTTTTATAAAAAAACCAAATAACCAAAAAATCAAAAATTTTTGCGGCTCTGAAAGTTTGCAAAGTAAACCTTACAACATATATTATATTGAAAATAATGGCTTAGTTTTACTTGACAGTTATTAGTTTGAACTTCAATAATAATTAACCGAATTGCTACAAGAATGCATTGCACCTTTTTGTAATTGAGGAACGCGCGAAACTTGCTAACCTCCAGAGGCACTGCTGTGCACACATACTGTAATACGTCAAGCGACGTTTTCCGGACCTTAACGCGGTCGACAACAAAATCTCTAGCGGACCAAATCGGAAACGCCGTTTGCAGCTGAGTAGCCCTGATGTTGTGGATTATATAACATTGGTTGCACGACCTTGATTATATGACCCTGGCTGCTTGACTTTGGCAGCATGACCTTGATCACATGACCTTGATTGATTGACCTTGGTTTTGAGTCTGGCAATGATAGTCGAATCTTGAGGTTGACCATCACGACTGGTTGTAATCTATGTTGTCTTCATCCTGTAGTCTGTCAGACTCAGCAGCAGACGATAGAACAGTCAGCAGGGAGGAGGAGGAAGAGGAGGAGGAGGAAGAAGAGGAGGAAGAAGAGGAGGAAAAAGAGGAGGAAGAAGAGGAGGAAAGGAAGAAAGAAGAAGAGGAGGAGGAAGAAGAAGAGGAAGAGAACGACGAGGAGGAGGAGGAGAAGGAGGCGAAGCAGGAGGAGGAGGAGGAGCATAAGCCATAAATTTTGTCAAGCGTCCCTTCGGTCACATTAGGACTATGTATGCAAACGGACGGACGGACGATAGGAAGAGGAACAACAGGAGGAGGAAGAGGCGGAGGAAGAGGCGGAGGAGATGTAAGAGGAGAAAGAGGTGTAATATGAGGAATAGGCGAATATGGAGAAGGTTAGGAAAAAAGAGGATGAGATGGACAAGGAGCAGCAGAAGAAGTAGGAGGGAAGGAGGAGATGTAGATTGAGGAGGAGGAGAGAGAAGGAACAGAAGAGGAAGCAAAGAGACGAACGAGAGATGAGACTAAGAGGACAAGAAGTAGGAGGAGGAGGAGGAGGAAGACAGAAAAAAATAGGCACACAAATTAGACAAGCATATCGTAGATGTTTTAGGACTGACAAGTAACGGGACAGACATACATACATACACACAGACACTCAGACAGTCACGCAGGCATAACGCATCATCTGCATGAAATCAGCATTCGCATACAATCGGCCGGAAATGATCAAAAACTGAGAGTTTTATGAATATTTCAGGATGCCGTGACCAGGGGGCATAGCGACCCTTCCCCCTCTGTCACCCTTTCCGAAAAGTTAACCGGGTGAATTATTTACGAGTGGATTTTGCACGAAGAACGAGACAAAGACTCAACTGTTACCAACGTCCAGAGACTCCAGACAATGAGGACGGCGCATGTGTTTAAATTTTTCATGGCCATCTACATGTACCTCCTATGTACATAACAGAATAGGAAAAGGTTTCCTAATAAAGCGTGGTCAACGCCGTGTACATATGGGTCAGTGCATGTATGTGTATGTGTGATTCACTGAAGAGGAGAATACCAGGAAACTAACATTATACGCAGTGTCCTGCCAAACCGTGTCATTTAAATATTTAAATGCAAGCAAACTAATGTTATGCAATGTAAGAATAAAATAATAGGCCTAGTAGTAATAATAACAAGGGCAATTGCCATTTAATATTATATCCTCTTATTTGAAAAAGAGACAAATCTAGGTGGCACAGACCTTAGGCACACCGCATCCAGTTAAAGAGATTCAAATAAATTGTGACAGCAGAGGAGTCGAGAGGACCGTGTAGATATGGGCTGTAAAGATAAGGTTTTTAACATCCTTTGCTGCTGCCAAGAAGAGGGAAAGGAGGAGGTTGTACCTAAGACGTAGTTTGTAGCGAGTTTCTGGTGAGAGGCGAGAAAAGGGCTCCTCAAGACATCATTTTCATTCTGCCTCACAGTATATTATACATACGAAATATATCCCAGACCCAGCATCGGCAGTAGCGGATGATTTCACAAAGTAATAAGCCATCGCTAGGATAAAACTAATACAACCCTGGTGTGAAGCATCGAAATAGGATTAGAAGCAGTGTCGGAAAGCACGAAAAAGTGGTGGGTGCGCCATTAAAATAATCTTCTGTGTCCGTTGCGTTCAGTGCGACTGGTACTGGGGCAGTCTGGGCCTCGATGAGGCGGAGGACCTCCTGGCCAACCAAGTCGACGGGACCTTCATCGTCAGAGACAGCTCAGACGCCAAGTACGTCGTCAGTCTTAGCTTCCGGTCTCTTGGATCGACTCACCACACGAGGATCGAGTACTCGAAAGGCAGGCAGTCATCTCTACTAGCGCCACAGCAACTGCAACAAATAAACTACTACTATTACGCATAATACGTCGTCGTCGTCGTCATTATTAAATTATAATAATAAAAATTTAAATTATGATAATAAAAATTTAAATTATAATAATAATCTCGCACAACAATGGAGTTATCATTCTACACCTCCTCCCTTTCTCTTTATCTATGTATGTATGCATGCACATGTGTGTGTTTTATGTAGGCCTATGTATGTGTGCATATGCATGTTTGTATGTATGCATGTATGTATGCATGTAACTATGTATGTATGCATGTATACATGTATGTATGTATGTATGTATGTATGCATGTATGTATGTATGTATACATGTATGTATGCATGCATGTATGTATGTATGTATGTATGCATGTATGTATGCATGTAACTATGTATGTATGCATGTATACATGTATGTATGTATGTATGTATGTATGTATGCATGTATGTATGTATGTATACATGTATGTATGCATGCATGTATGTATGTATGTATGTATGCATGTATGTATGTATGTATACATGTATGTATGCATGCATGTATGTATGTATGTATCTATGTATGTATGTATGTATGTATGTATGTATGCATGCATGTATATATGTATGAATATATTCCTAGTTTCCTATACATGTAAGTAGGCCTTTTAACCACAATTCGTCGCCATCGATCATTAATTTTGGTAGTCTCAAAAGACGCAACATTTATAGGCCTCCCCCGCACTTCTCTTTCTTGTCCTATGTCTCGTCCCCGTAGTCATAATCGTATCTCATATAGTCGTATACTCATCATCATAATTATCATCATCACCATCACCATCAGTAATTCATTGGCATCATCATAATAACTAGCATCATCATCATAATGATAATAATGACCGAACATGTGCATTAAACAATGTAGGACCATGTAGCCAATCATAAACTAATCTGCAAATCAAGCAACCATCCAATCATCTTTTCTAAGCTGAAGATCCTTTTCTTCCCGCAGGTCTGTTCCGGTTCTACTCGAAGACAAAATCACATGGTGCGCCGACTATTCCCAAGTTCATCGATGACACAATGGCGGCCTGCAGGACCGGCCAGAACGCCTTCTACCTTCGGTCCCGGGGCCCCGGTCTCCCTCCGGCCCCAGTACAGCTCCTCTACCCCCTATCGATGACCGGACGTTTCGATTCGCTTGAGCATCTGTCTAAGTGGGCGGCGCTTCGTCGCGTCCGGCAAGATATGATTGAAAATCTCTTTCTGCCGAAGGTCAAGGACTACTTGAAGGTCAAGCACAGCTTACCGTCTCTGCACCAACAACAGCAGCAGCAGCACCGCTGTACGTTCACACCGTCGTCATCTTACTCGTCCTCTTACTACGAATAGTGGACTAACTGGACAGATCGTGTGTGTGTGTGTGTGTGCGTGCGTGTGTGGAGGGGCATCCCCTCGAATAAAATTTGCATGTTACTGCTCGACATCAAACTCGAATTTCGCCAAAGACCAAGTGGCGTAGCGCCATGGAGCCAATTGGCAATTGAAGCAGCTGCTCCAGGGCGCCAAGGGCTAAGGGGCGCCTCCTAGGCCGATGTAGAAAAGATTTTCTTATAATTTCGGTCGAGGGTTAGATTCACAAGCCTCAGCGTCGTAGCACGTACGCGTCTGACGAACGCGTGATAGATTCGCGGTATTTATCACGCATCAATTAATAGCAGCCAGCGTCCAGCCCGTACGTATAAACAAACAACCTTCAATATCGGCATGCACACATGCTTTCACGTTATTAAAATGTAGCCATTAAGTGAGAGCTAAAAACTGGTTGACATGATTCCACTCGTTACGCATAGCGTAAATACATCCTACTTGCAAATATTTTGTCTAAATAGGTCGTTACTCATATTCAGATAAGTTGCTCGGCTGCATATAAACGCAGTAATTAGCTGTGTTCTTTGAAATGCACACATTTCAGCACTTTTCTGTTCGTTGATGGGAACTTTATTAAACATTTCTGTAAGCCTACTTCTTCTGTCCGTTGAGAAAACTAGTGCAGAAGATTGTGAAGAGTTGAACTCATTTTACACTGACTTTCGACAACGTCTCCATTCTGCAGATATTTCTGAAGAGGTCCAGTTTACCCTCCCAAATAATCCGTACATTCCATGAGAAAGTGCAGAACGGCAGTTGCGTAGTTTATCTTTTCTCTTACTTCTTCATCATGAATGGACCTTGCTCAGTGGAAGGGTGTTTGAGCCAGTGTTGGGCACGAGACCAAAACCGTGAGACCAAGACCGAGAGGTCCAAGATCAAGACCAATACCAAGACCGGGTCGTCCGAGACCAAGACCAAGACCGGGTCGTCCGAGACCAAGACCGTGGGTCCGAGACCAAGACTATTTTTTTTATGAACCATTCAATTAATTAAGACGACAAAACACAATTAACATGCTTAAAACATTAATTTTATTGCTAAAGAATAGGCCTACTAATCTTAATAATGGTCCAGAAAACAGTTTTACCGGCCATTCAGAAGTTTTGTGGGTTCAGCCATTGGTTTCGGCCTGAGAATATCACACTATAAATTACTTACAGTATACGATAGGTAAATACTTTAAGACATCTGAACAAGTAGATTAACGTTCCGTTTGAATGGTGTCGGCCTACTTGTACTCGGAATTGTAGGTTAACAGTGACTACACGTAGCCGACCACATAATTATTAGATTGTTCCAAAACCATGAAATTTATTAAAGTAAATTTTTAAATGACTGGCCCGGGTGCAAATGCATTTTTTGCCCATAGTGACATGTATATATGTAGATGGTCAGCACGTCATAAATCTATAACAAGCGCGTAGGGCCCAAACATCCGGTGTCTCTAATAATCGAAAATAACCGACAAATATCGAAGAAATTGCTCTGATACGGCAAATGACCAAGAACGCTAACCTAAGACGGAGACCAATCCCAAGACCGTTCCTTTAAGACCAAGACCAAGACCGACGCAGTCGAGGCCAAGACCAAGACCGATGCATTCGAGACCAAGACCTCAGTTTTCCGGTCTCGAGACCACATCCCTGGTTTGAGCAAGGTTCGCTCATAGGCGCCACAGAGGCCGCTACGCCACTGCCAAGAGCCCAATTTGTCAGTTCAGGGAAACCAGTTTATCACCAGCGCTATATATATACATATAAATATATAATTAATTACTAATTGCTATGTACACAAAACTATATATTGTATATAATGGTGCGTATGACTGCATTTAGTTAAGCGTTGTTTATTTTTTCACTTGATTTCTTGTTGCGTTTTCTAATTAAGTTGCAATAAAAATAAATTGCCATTTATTAGTGCGTTATAGTTGCTACATGGGGGTCCCTATTTTGCGGGATTCGCATCCCTTCTGGGGCTCCCATTGTAGCCAATATAAGTCAACCATAGTCGTAGCGGGGATCGAACTCGCTTTCTCTGATCTGACTGTCCGTCCCATGGTCCTCCCCACAATCGCAACGGATCAGGCCACAAAAATGTAAAGGATGGACCGACAAATAGTACAGGTGGTTAACATTTATACAGCTCTAGCATGTTAGAAGCAGACGGACAAAGACATGGGCAGACGCATTTGTCAAAGGGTGTGTGTGTTTGTGTGTGTGTGAGGCGTCCCAGAAGTAGCTTGTTATTGACGATGCCGTGACTCAAGCGAGCGGGACTTTGCCGTTAAGAGCACATCCGTGTTGCACAAACGATTATAGACTGCGTCCCAGTGAGCTTTGGTGAATCCGGGTGTTTCAATCCATTCGCAGAGTGGCTGGGAAGCAGACCATGGAAAATACTCCTTGACGAGGACATTCGAAAGGTCGCGTGCCGAGTCGAAAGTTGACACCCATGGCAAAACCAGGGTCACGACCTCTTTGTGATCAGACAACTGCTGAAGAAAGTCGTCGATGCTTCCCCAAATGACCTGCAGTTCATTTGGCTGTTTAACAACCTCCCACTCTCTGTATCCTTGATGTTTCTCGATTTCTTCTTTCACCTGTGTTATAGCAACGTTAAAATCTTGCACTCTGCCTAGAAATGTTCCATTTGACTTGATAAGATCTGATGGATATTGTTTGCTGGTAAAACCTGATGAATTTCCAAGACCATCTGATGACAACCATGGAAGCTTCAAATCAATCCACCTTTTCGCAGTTGTGTTGTCCTTCAACTGAGAAGAAACACGCTTTCGTTTCCTCCTACGACCTTTGGGATTTCTATGCCATGGTGTCGAATCTGGTAATTCATTTGAGGAAACATTTTCAGTCAAATTTTTTACATATTTATGTTCAATAACTTTTATTTTTTCATGTTTACTCTCGTGCATTGATATACCACCTTCGCTACTCTGACAACAATTCGTTATCATTACTATAGTTATGTTGATTTTGTCGAGTTGAATGTAACGAGTTTTGACTCTCTGACGAAATGTTTCTCAAGCTATCACAAGATTGAAGTAAATCTGGAAGATCTTTATCCTCTTAAATTCCGTATGGAATTTTGTACGAGAAGCGCCTTCTACTTTGCTGCAGAAAGTGAGGGTCAGAGGAGAGCGCACCATTCATAGCTTGGTCATGACTGTTTAAAGTGTAAGCGACAATGAAAGCAATGGAACTGGCAACAAGAGTCTTGAATTTCCAGCCTTTAAAAGGCATTTTACACGTCACTCGCGGCGCCCTAGTAAAAGATAAACAATAGTAATACGATTTTAAGCCAACATGGAAGATATCTCAAGATCTAAAATTATAAAATATAAAAAATGTTTGTTATGTTAACCTACTCTTTCTCTCAAAGCTATTCAAATTTGATAAATCTACTGTGGCCGAAAATTCTGCAGTAATACAAACAAAAATTTCACTGCTACGGCCGAACAGTACAAAAACTAGCGAGTGCATGTGCAGCCTTTGGCGCATGAGGCGTGAGGGTCAGTTTAGGCATCGTAATGGTCGGTTAGGGTTCGGTTACTCGTCGTGAGGGTCGTGAGTTTCTTCGAATTTGATGTCCCTGTCAACACTTGTCGAGAACCTGTTGGTTGAGTCAGAGTGTGTGCCAGACTGCCACCAGTGACTCTCCTAGTCATGGGGCAAATGTGTTGTCTATCTTACAACGTACTCTGCTTAAAATGACACCGAAATGCGCCTCTGAATAGCTTGCTCCGAGAGAGGCGCTATATAAATTCTTAAATACGATTGCTTTCTGTTACGCATCCTCTAAATAAGACTTTGTTTTATTAAGGCGTGCTACAAATGTTAGTTGTATAGTATTAGGGTCACGTTAGTCTTAGACGCCTTACAGAAACAAGCCTTTAACACCACCTACACACCACTAACACCACTTTCCAAAACACCAAACCTCCTTTCATTACATTACCAAATGTTGCCATGGCAACCCATCAAATATTGCGCTTTAATACACTCTAATGCAATAGGCCCTAACTTTGACAGCAAAACTAATGGTCTTAGACGGCCTACAAGGCCTAAGCCTTTTACACCACATATACCCCACCACCATCCCTCTCTAACCCACCAAACCGCTAAGCATGTGCATTGTTGGTTGTTCATACATCAATGTTCAGGTTTGGGTTGTTTCAGAAGTAAATAATGAACATAGAGGATTGTTTATGACTCACTTATATTGGGCCGCGGATTGTACATATAGAGGCATGTACGTGTGCCTTATAACTTCAGTTTTACTCTGTAACATATTTGACAAGAAATTTATTACAGGCCACACGGTTTCGTTACCTTGCCTCAATGTGTTACTATGAGTTACTGGATTTGTGTGTGTCTGGCTGTATCTGTCTGTACCTCGATATGTGTGTGCGTCTGCTTGTCTGTGTAGGTGAAAATGTTTTTTCCAGATGCTGTAAATCGTAGAATGTGATCGAATGTCTGGCGTGTTCTGCGTTGTTACCTCTACTGCTTATTTTTCTAAAACTTTCGGTCTGTGGTCTGGCCCCGTTTTCTTGGTGCTTTTGAGTCATGCCGGCAGCCACCTGGTAATAAGTCTGGCCTTACAGCTTCTTTGCCAGGGTACAAGTCTTAGTGCTTTATTGGATATCAATTGATAATTTGTTGCTTAGGCTACATGACCCAATGTTGGGCCATGACAGCTTGCCCGGGAAACTATGAGATTAAGTAGTTAAAGGCTTCCTGCATTCCCAGTCCGTTTACTAAGGTGCTATGTTGAACTGAACTGACACAACTTGTGTTTAAGTTTGAATCCAGCTGACTAGTGTGAAGTGAATAGTTTTGTCTTAATTCTAAGAAGTGTCTAGAAACAGTTGTAGCCAGGACTCTCTTGGGCGTCATCAGGTTGTTTTAATGTTGCCCGATTTGGTCGTCTTTTTCCCTTTGTGTGGACTTCAACAATTTGCAGGAAGGAGTATATGGAGGCTAAGCAACCAATACATACATGTATAAAAATTGTATGTACAATATTGTATGTACAATGTACATACACACGTGCATATATTCATGCATATGCATGCAAAAATACACTCACATGCATATTAGGTATTACATGTATGAGGTACTTAATGCACTTTGCAAGTGGCAAAATACTTGCAAACAGTGCAACATTGTGCCTTTTATAATGGAAACATTGGCCCCTGGATGTGCTTGTCTTGTAGATGCTACATGTTGGCTTTCATCAAGATCTGTAAACTATTTCCATTGTTAGGACTGGGAACACCTCTGGGCAGACATCTTACAAGGGGCAGAGGTATACATGGTCCTGAATGAATGAACGACTGAATGAATGTCAATGTGGCTTGTAGCTAGACAGTAATGAGGTCTCTTGAAGTAATTTGACATGGGTATAAGTGGCAGAGGTCGACCTCTGCCACCACTTGTCAGCCACTTGTGCACTGATAACAAAAATTTTAACCCCAGAAATTTAAAAAAATGGGTGGCTGCACAAATTATCTTATCAAAAGTCATCTTTTCATAATTACTTCATAGAAATGAGATATGCAGGACGCTTTTAAAGCAGGCCTACTATTTTGTGCAATATACAGTAAAATTGCATGCAAATTAATCTTTCTAATTTCCAAATCATTAAATATAAAAAGCTATTGGAGAAACATAGAAAATAGAACCGATTTGGGGGCACTGAGCTAATCTTCTGAGAAACTGGGAGAAAGTAAATTAAGAAAGTGGGTAAGGTGCTATTATCACTCCTCATAACATGATGAAGATATTTGGTTAATGTAAATGTAATGTAAAATGTTCTATTTGTCTTGTTTTTGTGGTCAGGAATTTGAGCTAGAGGTTCCAAATCAACAGCTTGCCCCATATCTTGTAAAAAGAGGCAACAGGTGTGTCAAGATTCAGAGTTATGGGTCTGCCTCTGCCCTCTAGGTTGAATAATGAGAAATTCTGATGGAATGATTGTCATTCACTGTTGTGCTGTTATGGTCACTCTTTTGCTATGCTATCCAACATGCTGCCTGAAGGATGAGTCTAAGTGGCCGGCCAAAGCTTGCTAACCTTTTACAATTTCAGTCAAATGAATTAAAAGATGGTCAGTAGCCTGCTTGCTTAGTATAGTGAGTGCCTCTGGGTGGGTTTCTTGAAAGGGCACTATAAAATTTTTTGGAATGAATGCACGAATAAATTCATATAAACAGTATGCATGCGATTATTCATTATGATCATTCCATAATAAATTTGAACAGTTAATAATTTTTTTTTAAATATTAAAAAAATATTTGAGATATTGATTTTGAGTTAACTGATGCAGACCTCGAGTTCAAGAATAGTTCATGCAGTGGCCCAATGCGCTAAAACAGACTGAACAGCACTGATGTGATGTTGTGTAAATCTAAATCTATGAAAATTCGGAATTTCACATGAGTTATAATCAGGTCGACCACTTTCTGTAGGTGTAAGGTAGACCACCTTATTCATTGGTGCTGAATGCTATTGCTCTTTGCCACTTGACAAAAATGTTGTGATCTAGGTTCAAATGTGAATATTGCAGCATGAGGTTTTTTGTGGTGAGTTATATAAATTACCAGAGCATGTTACTGTAATAACTGTGTAGCGCCTATTTTCTGTGTAGCCACTTACTTAATTATCAGGACCTTCGTGGTACCATTACACAATTCCTGACTAAATTCCAGAGCCCAGCCAATTTTGCTATCTGATCCATTCTTTCATCTTGCAGATGAATGGCAGAAAACTGCTTTGCTATCTCATCCTGATGTTCACCCTCACACCAATTATTACGTCATAAACCTGTGCACCAGAAGGTACATGTGTTCAGAGAATATCAACACCACGCACCAACCAACAGGCCTGTGCTTCTTTTTGTATTATGCTATAATGTTGGCGCCAATTGCATCTGATATCGGATTCATACATCTTGCTATAGCTGTTCAATATAACCATAATAGCAGATAACATTCTCCTTACCTTGGATATACAAAATTATGCATTATTTATAGTTGCAGAAAGTGGGAGAAAAGGAGATCTTTCTCTCTATCAAGTTCAATAGATGTTTGCCCGTTCTATTAGGGAAAAGTATTGTTCCGTTGTCCTCCGCCTTCCCGTACTACTTCCCTCCTTTCTCTTCCATTCCACTTCTCCCATTCCCTCTGCTACCTGTCCTCACCTCTTTTACTCCCTTCCACACCATCACCATCTCCTCTGCTACTCCACTGTCATTCCCTCCCAACCCCAATTCTCTCCCACTCCCTCTCTTCTCTTGCCCTCTCCTATATCTCTGTCTCTTTCCTTCCAGTTTTCCTCCTACGCCCATCCGAGCACATCCAGCATATAGCTGGAGACATGGCCAAATTTTGGAATATGCACAGCAGAACCAGATGAAGGCATTTACAGAAGTGTTCAGGTACAGTGTTGTACATGCATGGTATGATATCAATAACAAAAGCTTATTTCAAGTTTTTATCAAGCTCTTAACAGATTATGGTTTTGTGTATTATAACAGAGTGTGACAGATAACTTTAAAGTTGTATTCGTCAATTGGGCAGATAACAAGGTATGAAACTAGAGACTTGCTCTCTTTTACTTCGATTTAAGGTTGTGTCTAATGACTAACATATATGAAACCTTCATTGGAAGAAACGCCTGATGGAGTCAATTTTTTGAGATAACTATGTCCTGATCTACTCGTTGCTATAGAGCATGTATTGCAAAGGTTTCTTTCTCAAAGTCTGCACCAGTTCAGAGTTACAGCAAAATGAAATTATCGCGTTCGTGGAGAAACCGCTGTAGTGCAGGACTTCAATGTTTCTTCTGTGAATTTATGTACTATACTACAAGTCTTTGTCACATTGTCTAACACAGAATAAGTGTAGCACTGAAGATGAAAATAGAGACTAAGATTCAGAAAATAAACACGGACAATAACCCATCAAACTTTTATTGAATAATATTAATTTTTCATACCATTAACTTGATCCCTAAACATTTACATGGTAAAATTCTTCAAAATTGTTAGAAAGTAAAATTACTTTTTAATGTTAATGCTATCATTATTCAATAGTTGCTACCATGTACTATTGTTTTGGTTCAAGATTTTCTGCTCATCTTGCACACCTAGCCAATTAGGCACTAATGAGTAGGCCATCTTCAACTGAACTGTGTCGGTGAGGAAGAATAGATAGTGAAGACTGGCCACCAACCCTTGAGGTTAAGAAAATCAAACCACTAATACTTCATACCCATAATTATTACTCTTTTTGTCTCAGGGTTATGTTATGTGACTGCAACGTTCAAAGACTATAATGTGGAATACTATTCTATGTCATTATGTGGCGCAATCTATTAAACCAATATTTTGGACATATTATCGAGACATAAAACATCTATATGGATATTGGCTTGATAGACTTGGGTTTAACACATCATTCATTGGTTGTTTGTGCAATGTGCAGTAGAATCGAACATGGTTCGACAGTCTAAATTTTATTCTGTTCTGTGTGATTAATTTCAGGCCACAAACAACGATCAAGTTAAATCATTCTTCAGTAAGCCTTTACATTTTTTAATTTCTGTGGCATCTTCTAAATTTTTTAATAGTTTGGTAATTTCACTCTCATGTTGTTTCATATGTATATATATAATATCAATAGCAATATATATATATATATATATATGATATCAATAGCAAAAGAAATAATATATATATATATATCGATTTGGCCTTCCTCTCCTAAGGAGTAATGGTTAAATGAGCAGCAGTTGGACAGATCGATCGGTAACAGGCATTTGTAGTCATTAAATGAACTTCTGTTTAACTAGTCTACAACTAACTGTGATTTTATAAGTAGAAACTAAAGATTGATTGAAAATTAACTTTAATAGACCTGCTAATAAATTACTATATAAGATCTAGTGATTAATTAATAGTTAATTTTAGTTAAAAAATTCCCCAATAAGTATTGACAAATGCAAAATCACCATCACGATGGCTGTTTGTTTACATTTGTGTCCTTCAATCATGACATACCATGAAACTATCAAAAGATTGATGCTGATTATCAGTAATTGATTTGTTGATTTAATTAATTGTTAACTTCTTCTGCTCTAATTATAGTTTGATTTTTGGGAATTTTTGTGCCGTTTTTATCATAAATGGAATTGCAAGATGTATATTTTGTCTTTTTTGGCAGAAAATGTGGGTGAGATCGACAAGATCAAATATCAAGATCAGGATATCTGTTAAAAACTCTCATGTATTGTACATAAAACGCATTACCATCTTAAAAGTTTTTAGTTCATTTAGGAGATTTAGACAACAGTGTTAAAAAATATCTTTGTTTCCTTGCAGAATCAATACTTCTGTATTGAATATAGTTTTAACTTAAAGGGTGATATGTTGTGTTATTTCTAACTAATTATTTTGTCATTGGTCTTTGAGGTTGGTACATAGTATGATCGTAATGAAGTTGCAGCGGGACCCTAGTAGACTCTACGTGCCTGTCAGCTTTCACAAATGTGTACAATTGGAAGTTTATTTAGACGTTGAAGCAAAACATTGTTAAGCACAAGCCACATTGGAATTGTACTTTAATAGTACTTAATTTTTGGTACAAATTTCTTGTTTATCGAATAAGGAAGTATTAGATATTGTAGTATAAGAAAACAGTTTAGTATGGTTAGAGACAGGAAACTTTTTAAAATATAGTTCGTATATGCTAACGTGTGTTGCAGTGGATTGTATGTCGCTTAATTGTATGTCAAAATTTCTGTTTTTTTAGGTAGTATAAGAAACATTTTAGTATGGTTAGACAGGAAACTTTCATAAATATAGTTCGTGTTTGCTAACGTGTGTCACAGCTGAAACTCAAGTGAGGAACACTTTTTGTTATGTCTGCATAACATCACTGACTCGCTTCTCCATTGGACGCTCGCTCTCCAAAGGCAGTTACATAGTTTAACTGCAGGGTATTTAAGCAGACAAACTATTTACACAGACAACAGACAAAGAATGCCTAAACTTATGTTTGAGACCAACATAAACTAACTTGAATAATAATAATAATAAAACAATAATGATGATAATAATGATAATGATAATAATAATAATAATGATAAAAATTTTATTATGACTGACAGTTCTTTAATTGACGTTCCCTGTGGGCTGTTTGAACGTGCCTCTGAACGCTACGGTGCTGGATCTTTGAGTGCAAATGGAGAGACGTTGAAACAAGTGCACGGTCTCCATAGGATCTTCTGATACGGCGGTCATGTGGCGACCCAACTCCGTCAAGAACTCACGTCCAGCGCGATTGATGGGTCCCAGTGATTCGAATGCCAAGGGAACAAAGACATATGTGGTGGGAAAAGTAGAATACTTGGAACACTTTCGTTCCGCGGCATGTTCAGATGCACCGCCAGGCACTGCCGAAAACAGGTGGATGTATGAGGCGGCGCATGTGTGGATAGTTGTTGCATCCCAAGCGATGTACTTGCCTCTCGCCCACGGGATGAGTGTCGCTCCATCCGGTCTCTTTCTGTCGCTCCGGATCAAACCGTGTGGCTCCTTCGAGGATGAAACGTCTGCCTTTAAAAGGGCTCTCCAGACAATATCATTCAAGGCCAAGTGTCGGGCCGCTCTTCCTGTTGAATGTCTGCAAACAAGACCGTGATGTCCTCCCGGGTCAGCGGTTTCTCCACACTGACATTGATGCGGCACACAGATGTTGAGTCCCAGGCGAAAGTCCACCGCCACCCTCACGGCCTCATTGCTCAGACCTAACCCGCAAGAGATGACAGGAGCAGTCGAGAGCCAATCTCCAGAGTGGGGTGATGACATCGCGCCCAGCGTTGCCCAGCTGAGTGGGTCATTACTAGAAGACAACACTGCAGGTTTGTCGATGTTAATCAAGGGTCTGTCCCAGACCTTCTGACTGGTCATGGTCGATACCTCGCCATCCGGGAGTGTTGGTGTGCGGGCCTCAAGGATTTCTTCCTTATGATCATCGATCCAATCCTACGAGTGGAGTCGAGAACAGCGGTAACGAGCGACCTGGTCGATGCAGCTGAGGCTATATAAGCTGAAGATGCCAGCATCGACACCCGTCTAATTCCTAATCCGCCGTCTCTTATCGGGAGTGTGGCCTGTTTCCATTGTATATCGCTGAGTTTGATGTTAAGGATGTTTTCTAATCCAACTTGCATTTGGTCGTCCATCTTCTCTAGAAGGGGGTGTCCCCAGCAGGGCGCTGCACGTAGGAGGTAGATCAGTTTCGCCGCCCCGTAGCAGGAGCGTAGCAGCATAAGTGCGGCCTGAGCCTGGAGGCAGGTCAAGTCCTTCAATGCCATTTCCAGAGAATCGCTATGTTTGAGAAGAACTTCATCCAGCGCTTGTCCCTTGAACAGCGGAGCGCTAAGAAGAATCGATGAATCACGGTTCATCGTCCGGAAGTCTTCAAATTCTAAGTCCGTTAGTTCGATTTCAGAACAGTATTCACATTTGTTTCTGTTCGGTCGAATGCCGTGCGAATACTCAAGTTCATTGATTGCGGCTAGGTCCTGCTGCACCTCCTCCTTCCTGCCCCCAAGCGAGATGCCGTCAAGGTAGCCCGGTGTCTCAACTCAGAGCGGCGCGATTGGAGAGTCGACTGTAGCGGCAGACAAAATAACAGCGGGCCCAATGGATCCCCCTGTTGAGGTCCCATCTGAGTTTGGTCCACAAAGGAACCAAACTGTAGTATGGACTCCGCCAAGTAAGCTTGATGGATGAACGCGTATAGCTCAGGTATTGCTCAGGTATTGTGTCATAAACTGCCTCGTCCACTGCTTCTACTCCTGAAGCATTTCCCGTCCGAATGCTCAACGAGACCAAATCCCCCGCTCCTCGGGGGGATTTGGTCCAGGGATTTACACATACTATAGAGAATGAAATTCAGCACCTTGATAATACCTCCCAAAATAATTATTTCAAGTGAATTAATCTAAACCAGAATCAAAACAAAGCACTCTGAATTGATTTTAAGAGCTTTCAAAGCTACGCACAGGATATTGTTAAAATTGTAAACAGGAAATTGTTAAAAGTGGATTTATAAATAATAAGTAAGAACGTAAAATCAATTCGCCAGGTGGCAGCTAATGGTGCTAGTATTGTGAACTTCGATTAAACAATGAAGGTCCGTGGTAATGAAATATCCAATTGGCAGGCAAACAGGCAAAATAGCATAACCTGAATAAAGTTTGTTATGTAACAAAACCTTCAACCTTCACCCCACACAATATAGCGCTAACAAAACATGAACCCCCCCCACCTACCCTTTGATCGAGCATTTATACAATATGTGAACGACCCCTTACGGTCCGATGTAGTCTCCAGTCAACACCTAAGCTGGTCTTAATTTATCTGAGTACATTATAAATTACATGCGATTTGTCTTCGTATCTCGTCCAATGCGATTTAACTTTTGATAGGCACTACAATATATTATTGGTCCTTGATAAGCTCAATTCCACGGATTTTTATCAGTGTACACGGCTGACCGCAGAATGGTGGAGGAGTTGCCTCTGAATGGGGACGGTCAATTGTGCTGTAACGAAAAGATTGCCCTGGCGGAACGGGTAAGTGATTCATTTTTCTCCGTTGCTCAAATCTTTGACCATACCGAGATAAGCACCGAGGAGACTCGATCGAGCAAATATTTATACCTGTAAGATCGAAGCAGATAACGGTCCTAACATCCATTGTTTACAAAAATAAATAACTTTTATTAGCACGTCCATAGGTGCGATTTTGTGTCCTGGTTCATTTGCAGTATTGGATAACGTGCTATTTGGATTTTCTTCTGCACTACCTTCAGGCATAACCAGCTATAATATTAGGACTTTGTTATTGATTATTATTATTATTATTACAATGCATGGGCTTGTTAGTTATCTGGAGTATAAAATACTATTGCGAAAATTAAAGGTGGTACTCGTCGTTTCGGCTACCCACCATGTCCTGACGCAACTGTTTTCCACACTCAGATGGATGTTGTGCTTCCGCCTGTCCGTCACTGTACCTACATTATGGTTGCGGACAGGACGGAACTGAAAGTGTCGGTCGAGGATGAGCGGGTACTTCCATCATCAAGAAGTTCCACGCCAGATGATGAGGATGAGGATGACCCGTGGTCGCTGCCACAGCTGAAGGATACAAGGCCCCAGTGGTGTGGTGAGTAAAAACAGTTTGTGTAATAAATAATGATTGAGAGTTCTGAAGGAAGCATATTTTGTATTATCATCTGTTAAAAACATTTTAACAAATGTTTTGATGTTATACTAAAAATGATTATAATTATAATATATTAATAATATTAGTAATAGTGTTATCAGTGTTATTATAATAATTATAAGTATAATTATGGTTCTGTATCGACAGTCAGAAGGTTCGATCGTTCGAAGGTTTTATAGTCCGAAGGTTCGATAATTGGAAGAAAATTTTCTAGTCCGAAGATTTTCGGATTATCGAACCTTCAGACAATCAAACCTTTGGACTATCGAACCCTAGGCACTCTCAAGCTTACACTAATCTTCAGACTATCGAACCTTCGAATTATCGAACCTTCAGACTATCAAACCTTCAGACTATCGAGCGGTCCCCATAATTATAATCATACATATAATTATTATTATTTTGATGAAAACAATTATGATACTGATGCTGGTGGTGATGATAATCACATTTATAATAATAATAATTGTCATCAAATTATATTCGTAAACACAACCCGACAACAAAGCATGTTCTATATTCACCTCTGAGCCATAGGTCCGCACTGTACTTCACCTGTAATAAACATTGATTAAATCATAATTGCTTCCTCCACAGTAAGCATGCCAATTTATTATCCAATGCTGGTTTTAACAGTTGTTCTTGATTTGAAGATCAATGATTCAATGCGTAGCAGCCACATATTGTGGTACATATGTATATAAATATATATTATATATATAATATTTATATATATATGTGTGTGTAGATAGGCTATATATATATATATATATTAATATGGCGAGCTATCTTAAATGTGGACTCCACAGAGTGCAACATGCTTAGCTAATGTGCTGCAATTTGGCTATGCATATTGGCAGTATTTGATTGGACCCAGTGAGTGATGGTGGAGGAAGAGGTCTGATTATAATTACTAGGAAACGCATTCCAGTGGGAATTGGTTTGAGTGCTATGATTCCCTCGTGCAGATGGCGCTTTGCTTTGTATGTGTATGCACGAAAATGCTCTTATCTACACTGTATAAATTTATGCATCAATTAGTACTAGGATATTTATATAGCACTTGTACAGTCAGTATATTTATTTTATAGCTGCATTTGCTCGGAGCACTGTTGGAGCAGAAATTACGTTGAAGCAGCTTGCTGTTCTGGCAGTTACTGGGATTATGTTGGACTGCTAACCTTTGGGTTGCAGTCCAGTCTGGCAACCACGAAAGTGCCATGCACCTTCTATGGTGAAGCATGCTTTGCTGTATTTCCTGTGTATTTTAAAATGCTGACCTGCTTATGGGTGGCTGTGGTCGTAAAAGTCATTTGGCTTTTTGTGCTAGTCTTTTGCAGAACGGTTCATTTGGTTGAGGTTTTTTGTTCGAAAGCATCTTCTTTGTTCTGAAGATCTGTCGGCCGGTCAGAAGTTCTACCGTGTACTTGTGCAATGGATCGGGAAGTTTGTGGCGCTTCTGCTGCTACTTTTCTTCTTCGTCTGTTCCCTCGACCTGCTCAGCTCCGCATTCCGGCTGGTTGGCGGAAAAGCAGCAGGTGCCATTCTCCTTTATACTCAAGCAGTTAGGAAGCACACATAGGATGTCAAATAGGAGGCCTAAATAATGTGGGCCTTCTATACTATCAATGGCATTTGATTAAATTAGGTTAGAAGTTTTGAGGTGAAATATGCTGAAATATGGTGAAATTGCTTAAGTTATGAATTAGCAACATATATATATGTGAATGTCTAGACTATTGCAGTATTTAGTAATTTTGATTAATGTATTATTTGCTCTTATTGTTGTGCTACTATCTAAATTTTAAATCATAACATACAAACCAGTGGAACTGTAATTTGATAATGCCCTACTTACAAAATGCTCAGAGGTGACGTTGATGCCGGGCGACCATTAAGAGTCATGGGCAGACTGGAAGAGGTAGGTTTCAGCTTAGAGAGAAAGACAGTCTCGTTCTCTAAAATTCGAGTCTCCCATTTTCTAGTTCAGAGATGTCCTTCAATTCAAAAGGAAGAAACCACGTTTTTACAGTGCAACGCAAGGAGCATTTTTAATTACCTCACAAAGTGCTGTATATTACTAAATACCGTATTATGCTGTGTTATGGAACAGTGTCATGGTGTAAGTGATCAGACATTGGAAGCTGATAGTGCTTTTCAATCTTTTATACTATGTAACAGTTACATGATGCATTATGTCTCCGATACTGAAGAATGCATGAATATACATATACAAGGCATTTGTCGTGGTTTTAGGCACTGCGTTGTCAGACTCCACACTACTGCGAAATCCGATCGCTGGTTTGATGATCGGTGTTTTGGCAACTGTTCTTGTCCAGAGTTCCAGCACATCTACCTCCATCATTGTGGCAATGGTTGCCTCTGGAAGTGAGCAGAACTTAACTAATTCCATTCGAATCTAATTTTGAGAATTAGAGTCTGTAAACGATGTTGCTTGGAATTGATTGCAGCAGGGTCGCAGCCAGAAAACTTTCCTGGGGTGGTTGCAAACGTTGAAGCCGTGAAGTGGCACACCGAAAGCAGCCCTGCCCCACCCACCCAAAAAGGGAGGACTCGTCAGAATTGATACAATTGTGTGGGTCAACTTTTTTATCCAGCAGTTGCTCAAGCACCTATCAGCACCCCATAGTTGCAGTCCCGGACTGCAGATTGCTAGCTTTTGAATATTGATGTATTGGCATTAAAGAAGTTCCCTGAGTAGATTAGGCTTGATGAATCTAATCTAGTCCATCATTGTAACCATGTTTTTATTCTTTCTATGGAACTGTGGTATTTTTCAAAATGAAGGCCATAATTAGGTAATAATTACCTTCTCTTGTTACCTAGGCTAGCCTTTCCTGAATTTCTCTTGCGTTTCTTATCATTGCCTTCCCTTTCCCACCTTATCTTCTTTCCTCCTGTCTTATGTTACCTGGTCTTTAGTTATGATTACTTTTTGCTGTTTGAAGTTCTGGAGGTACAACCAACAATACCGATCATCATGGGCGCAAACATTGGAACATCAGTTACGAATACGATTGTGTCCCTGGCACAGTCACCGAACCGCGACGAGTTTCGTCGTGCCTTTGCTGGTGCCACGGTCCATGATATGTTCAACTGGCTTTCTGTGATCGTTCTACTGCCCATTGAAGTGGCAACAGGTGCGTGGTTGAAAATAGTTTATAGATAAGGTGAATTTGGCGTTCAAGACCAGGGCGGTACCGAGTGCGGTGCCAGCGGTGCCGTGGCACAGGGCGCATTCAGATCTAATAACTTCTCTAATATCAGGATCTGAATCATCAGGTGCAACAACCAGTTAGCAACCACCGACCACTCTTGTTTATCTCCCTTGAGAAGTTTGAAAGGTGCTATATGAATGTATTGATCTGATTAGACCAATTAGACCGTGCTGTAGTTTTTTGTGTAGCTCTACACACCACAATACGTACATGAAGCCCAGCCTTGTGTAGGCACACAAATAAATCTTCTTATGCAGCAAATGTAGAGACCCACACGCTAGTTTGTCAACTTGATCAAGTGTTGTTGCCAGGGGCGGTGATCCCGAGGGGAGGTCGAGGGGCATGTTCCCCACCTTTTACAGAGAGGGGATACATTGCATGTATGTCCCCCACATTTCCTGCCCCTCTCATTAGGTGTCTCCCACCTGTAGCATGAGATCGCCGCCTCTGGTTGTTGTCCTATATATCCTTCAACCCTCGGACTTGTATGAAATTGAATGGCGATGGGAACTTTAAATCTTCTCCACCGGTTCTGTAGTTTTCGGTTTTATTCTCTGCTTTGAACAGGGTACATGTACTACATGACGGATGCCATTGTGAGTTCGTGTGACCTCGAGTCAGGGTTCAAGGGCGGGAATCAGGACATGTTGCAGATCCTGACGAAACCACTGACAGAGAAACTTGTACAGGTAACCCTATTTCTTCTGGAATGAAATCAGAGAAAAAAGTATGTTTTTCTACTAGGTTTCAGATTTTGGTCGTAAAATGTTGGATTTCCAGTTATCGTGGTAATGTGCGGATAGATTGTTTGTAACAACTTTAGCACCACTTATATAAATATATATAATTTGGGTATATATATAATATATATATGATATTAGTGAGTGCAGTGCTTTTGACTTTTTGAGGCATACTTCAAGAGGTTATAGTGAGCTTTTTGAGCCATACATCATGGATCCGATGTACATAAATGCATTCAGACATACATACATATATGCATGCATGCATCAATGAATGAATGACTGAATGAATACATACGTAAATACTTACATACAGGCATACATACTTCCATCTATTCATCCATGCATCCCCAATGTTCCATACATGCATACTAACATACATTCGTACATATATCCATGCATAAATAGTACATGTACACATGTTCTAATTCATCGAACTAGAACAGCTGTGGCTCAGTTCTGATCCTTTGCGTCGGTTGATCCCTCTCTGTAGAATGCAATTTCTCCATCTGTCCGCTCTGAAATTCTATCTGGCAGTCTCTCATCCTCTTGCTTTTCTCTGCACTTGCTTCTTCTTGTGGGACTTGTGTGTTGGCAGTGCTTCTGAACAGTTCATCCTACTAGAAGCGCTTTATAAACACTTAAATACAATACAATACATATTCACCTATACATAGACTTGCACATACATCGATATTTGCATACGCAGATACGTACATACATAGATTCATACATGACTACATACATAGATACATACATAGGTAGATACGTACGTACATAGATACATACATACATAGATACATACATACATAGATACATACATAGATACATACATAGATACATACATACATACATACATACATAGATACGTATAGGCATGCACTTTATGCATTCACTTTTACCCACATGACAAGCCATGTCTGACTGACTATTCCAATTTTTTAATGTTGTCTATGAATGTTTGAACAGCTCGACAAGAAGGTTATTGAAGGCATTGCTAAGAAGGATCCACAATATGACGATAAGAGTCTAATCAAGGTAAGCATTTCATTTCAATCAATTATTTGTTCATTCTCTTCTAGAAGCAGATTTGCGTGTCATCTTCTAGAAGTGGGTGACTCTAATCTTGATGATTGCGACTCCAATTTTGCTGTTGAATATTACTTATCCATTCAATTTTGTCTGATAGGACCATAGGGGCACTTATTTATTTTATATTTTTTTCGGTTTGTTGCCTGCAGAAATTTAAAAAAAGAAAAATATCCTATAAATGAATAACCAAGTTGTTTCATAATCAGATCTTTATAAATAAAGGGTTTGATTAGTTAATATGTTTTGTGATCTTTTAAGCTCCATAAGTCATGAGGCCAATAGGGTTTAATTAGTTATTCATTCATTTATTTTGAAAATTTATGTTTTTGTAACTGCAAATGTGTTTGCTTTAACAGGAATGGTGTCATTACAGCAAGGTAGTATTACTGGAAAATGTGACTGTGACTGACTTGATGCCTGATCATGGAGGAAATGTGACATATCGGATGAATACAACGGAGGAAAGAAATGTTTCCCAATTGATTGGAGATGAGCATTGTAAGTTACTTCATCCTCTATTCCTCTTGCTTTTAAAAACTAAGAAACTACAGCTTAGCCATGCGGCTTGTAACAGAAAACATGACCTCTTGTTTGACTGCCGCTGTTCATATTCATTTCGATCAAATGACCTTAGTATCGTACAGATGTGCTTTATGAACTATTATGATGTGCCTGAAGTCATTTATGTTTCAATGCTTTAGTATACTGGTTCTTCTGTTACATGCTCTTTTGTGTCATTCTCTTATATGGTGAATTATATCATTCTGTGACATGCCGTTTTAATTAATTTCTTAGTTTCTTACCGTCACTGCGCCATATATTTTTCGTCGAAGCTTACCTTTTCTTACGTAACGTGTGTTCGTGCGTTACTTTGCATTGGCAATGTTTTAGTTTTCTTGTTTTATACGACATTATCTTTGTTGCTGTGATTAAACAGGTCATTTCCTGTTCTATGGGACTGGGCTTGGAGATGCTGGCGTTGGAGCCATTCTCCTCGTCATCTCTCTTACCCTGCTCTGTGGCTGTCTCATCCTAATGGTGAAGCTGCTTAACTCGGCTCTTCGCACGAGCATGATGACGGTCGTCAAGAAGGTGATCAACTACGATCTGCCGGGTCATCTGTCCTACTTCACCGGATACATTGCGATCTTCATTGGGGCTGTGATGACGATCCTCGTCCAGAGCAGCTCCGTGTTTACCTCTGCTCTCACTCCGCTGGTCGGCATCGGGGTGATCAAGATCGAGCGCATGTACCCGCTGACCCTTGGGTCGAACATAGGGACGACAACCACTGGCATTCTGGCGGCACTGGCGGCTTCCGACAGCCAGCTGAGGGCGGCCTTACAGATTGCCCTCTGTCACCTGTTCTTTAACCTCTCGGGCATTCTGCTCTTCTACCCCATTCCGTTGATGCGCATACCGATTCGACTTGCGAAGATCATGGGCAACACGACTGCTCGCTACAGGTGGTTTGCTGTGTTCTACGTTGCATTTATGTTCTTCATTCTTCCCTTTTCCGTGTTTGGACTGTCAATGGCGGGATCGGTGACGTTTTCCGTCGTCATGGCAATCGTCTTGGCGATGGTCGCATTCGTCATCGTCGTCAACTTGCTGCAGAGTAAGCGCCCGTCGTGGCTTCCTTCAAAGCTGCGCACGTGGGACTTTCTTCCGTACAAGTGGATGCACTCCCTGGACCCATTCGATCGCGTCATCTCGAAAGTTGTGGAGACATTTCATTCCGTCTGCTGTTGTTGCTGCAAGCAGGAGTCTGTTGAGCCTCCGAATGTTAAGTTAAGATTGAATCGCTTGGATGTCGACGATAAACCACAAGGTTACTTACCGGTACCGTCCTGCGCTAGCATTGCTAGCAGTGCGTACACTGACATTACGATGCTTGGCCAGGATGGCGACAACTCCTCGGTGTATCGACCTACGCCTTCTTGTGCGAGCATAGCTAGCAGTTTGATGATCCGGGCGGAGTGCGGCCCGAATCGAAGTCTCGACTGTGAGAGCGGTTATACGTCGGTCGTGAGCAGTCCGACCCACACTCCCTGTGTGTCACGTCTTTCGTCGTACAAGAATGTTCAAGAGGCGATTCAAGAAGCGGAGAATGAGAACGGGAACGAGAACTCGTCGAGTGAAGATTCATAACAGATACTCAGACACTTGCATTGCAAACATCTCTTTACTCGAAGCTGATGAAATGATTCTGCATCCAGTTGAATCTCTAGTCATCTGATCTCATATTAATTATTGGTTTGATCTCATGGGTCTATGATCGAGCTGCACCACCAACTTCAGCTAGAAATCACCTCAGAAATACAACATTAGTAGCTGTAACTGTTACATTGCATCACAGCTTATCAAAGTTTACAAACAGTGCAGGTTCCAACACCGATGAAATCTAAACCTCATAACCTGTTAGGAATGATTACTAGTTCTTGGATGGACGCTTCTATCAATGAATCTCTTTTTGGAAATACACATAATCCATACAGAAGTCATTATGTGACATAGCATTTATATGTGGCTGAGTAATTCCTGGTGATACCTGATTTTAGGTCTAAGTGTGTGTTATATACCCAGCTTTCTTGGGAGAATGATGGTCTACATTTGTGTCGTTGTATACTTCGTTTCCATTGATGGATAGGCTTGTAGATGTGAACTAGAAACATGCTTTAAGCTCTACTGGCTTGCAATATTCATTTTTGAGATTACAGATTTCATCAACAGTGATATGCTAGGTAAATCTTTGTTACCGTTACTTATGACTTTCATTGTAATGTAAGTCGTCTGTCCCGTCTTATATGTTTGTGTATATTTCCATTTTTCATCGTCCGGTTATTCTTGAGTTTCATACTTATTCATTTGTTTTATTTGAGGCTTCAGTACTGTTATTCATTTAGTGAGTGCTTATCTTTGTGCAACAAGAAAGCCAAACCCAGTGTGGTATTTCAGATCTCATCCCTTTTAACATTGTGGCATGAAAAGCGTTGTAAAACTACTGTGTGTTATAGATAGCAGATTTTGCGGTGATTTTTGAATGAGTAACCAGTGTTCAGTTTTTCATATGTAATGGACAGAATTAAAATTACGAGTACATAGTGCTGCAAATACCTTAGTAAAGAGCTATTGGTAATGCAGTATACTTGCAATTATCTTTCAGACACTGGCAAGGCTCCTAGGTCAATCTTAGTAATAGGATTTCTTAACAGTTTTGTGTGTAAAGGTTGATACAGCAGATTTGCCATGTTTAATACAACCTTGTGTCGCATTGCAATAGCTATAAGTGGTCAAATGCTGACCTTACTAAACAGTGTTGTATTTTCAAGTTTCAAACCACATTTAAACTTGTTGGAATCTCAACTAATAATATTTGCAAGGCGTTCTTCTATCTTTGTCACAATATTAAATTTACTAGTATTTTTACTTCTTTTATTTAATTATTACATGTGTATAAATTATTATTTTCCTTAATTCTTCGAGTTACTCCTCAAAAAGAGGAGTATTGTACTGTTGAAAGAGATGTTGTGGTTAGTGAGTGACCACTTGCTTACTTTACCGTACCTCGTTATGACTACTAGCTAAGACAATTATTGCATTATTATGTAAGACAGTGTTTTTCTCTTCGTTTATGTTTCTTGACATTTTGGCATTGATTGCTGCAACTTTATTATCTTGAAATGGTCTAACAAGGTTTAGGTGCTTCAGATACAGGCCACCCAGGCTGGTTAATATTTAATAGGTGACTTGTACCTTATCTATGCTGACAAACAATGGTTATAAGACTAACCATCAAAGAGCATTTGGAGGAAATCTGTCACACCCAGCCAGATACAATGACTTATTTTCTCTTATCATTAGGTTAGTTATTATTTCTCGGATGGAGAATTTTTTGTTGCAAAATCAGAGTGCATTTGGGTTAATTGATTGTTTAATTGTCGTAGGACTGTTGCTTTGCTATTCGCGTTGTTGGCCTATATAGACCTAGCAGCTGCTGCATTTTCACAGCCTGGATAGCAATTGATCTTTTGGCTTCTGTGGTCAGCCTGTCACTAGGAAATGGATTCTACATATAATTAATTAATTATCAAGTCATATGACATTATGTGTTAAATCAGTTGCAGATGTAGGTCTTGTAGGAATTCAGTGCTTTGGTTCATGTTAGTATACGAATAGATAAGTAACTGTAGGCTCTGCTTGCACATGACTTTCCTATAGCGTTCATTTGGTTGTAAGCCTAAATGTATTGTGATTTTGGGGACCAATGTTTGTTATTTCATTCACAAACTTCTCAAGAGTACCAGCTCATTGACGAGACCTGCAGCAGCTGCCCTCAAGTCAGAGATGGGTGGTCCAGAACCACCCCATGACGGTTGTGAGAATTCCACGAGGAGAGGAGACCGTGGACTTCGCTGTTACAGAGGGTCATTTAATGTGGCAAGGTTAAGAAAGACAAATAGAAGGGTGACAGTTTTCATAGATAGCATGCATGCTTTCTTAAAAACAGTTAATAGGCCCATACAATTTTTAAATGCTATGTAGAATTGTGTTGCCACTGTAAGACCATGAAAATTTCTAGCATCTCGGTGGAAGGGTTTAGTAGCAATATAGAATTTATGAATTCATTTGTTCATTATTGTAGGCCTACTGTCGCTATTGCGAAAGTAAAAAGTATAGAATACACTTAAGAAATATGTGACAATGGCTTAATGAGCTAATCCATTAAATGATCTCAACGTATATTTTTACCGATGCATAATATGAGGCAAAAATTATCTTTTTAAAAAAAATTAAAGCTTACACTCTGCAGTCTAATTACAAGTCATATTATGAACGGATGATCGAATTTGACTGTAAGGCAACCATGCATCGTCCCAAGTCTGTGCTGATCTTTTCCTCTTGGCATCAGAGTGTTGCCGATACTCCATATATGATCTCTGCTAAGTCAATCTGATGCATGATGACGATCGGGAAAATGGGTAGCCTCTAACAGAGGTTTTGAAAAGTGGGGGGGGGCATAAATTTTGCCCTCACTTTTTGTATTTTGCCCCCCGGAAATTTGAAAAATGGGGGGCACAAATTGTCTTGACAAAGGTCATCTTAAACAGCCATTGGAGAAACATAAAAAGAACAGATTTGGGGGCACATGGGGGGGGGGAGGGCACTGAGCACTAAAACTGAGGGGGGGCTTTGCCATCCCGCTTGTTGCACCCCTGGCCTATAATGTCTGATCAGAATTTAATTATAATGATAATTATCTTCGTTGTATTACATTGAAGCTGACGGTCGCAGGCTCGCCTGTTTGAATGGAGGAAACGACATTAAAGATCCCGTGAAAGCACCGCTAAATACTAGCCCGAGATTAAAATCTTTGATATACGCCAGGATCGGGAAGCGAACTGCGGTTCTCTTTTGTAGAAGCGCGCGAGACGTGCCTTACGCTCTATGTAGCAATCAATTATAAATTAATGAAACTATACGCAGGTCTAGCGCCTCTTCATGATATCTACTCAGATTCGCTCCCGGTCGGACTACGGCTAAAAAGTGTAGTTTTCGGTAATGCGTAGAATGAAGACTGTATATATGAGGCTCAGGTTTTGGGCAGAAGGTGGAGCTCTTGGGCCAACATGTATACCTACTTCACCAACACGGTCCTGCGTCCATTCACCAATTAGGCATAGCCTAACGCCTGAGCACGTAACCAAAATTATTATTCCACCCAAAACTGAATATACAGGGTGGCCCAAATAAGTGGGACCACCAAGAGCAATCTTGAGAAATATAAAATTATGTTTAGGGCGGTCTTGATCAAACCGTAATATTCTTCTTACATATTATCTCAACACATGACGTCATTATTTCGTTAACTTTCGGTCGCCATCTTTACAATTTATTTCATGTTTTATGTATCTTGAGAATGTCACTATCATTGTACCAGACATGTGGCCACCAAATAGTTCTGATATAAACCCAGTATATTATGCTATTTGAAGCGCCCTCCAAAAAATTTACTTTAATCGTAAATTTGCAACAATAGAACAACTGAAATTGGCCATTGTTGATGAGTGGCAAAATTTGTCTCAGAGGTTTATAAACAGGAGCATTGACCAGTAGCGAAGACGTTTAGAAAAAAACTGTTGAAAACCGAGGACACATTGACTTTAAATTATGATTTTGGATACATTAACATTTAGCAACAGTTTCCTTGTTTCTTTAATAGAAAAATCTCCAAAAAATTATGATAAGAAATTAGATAAGACAGTCCCACTTTTTTGGGCCACCCTGTATATATATATATATATATCCAGGTCCTTAAATTATATATTATATTTACTAGTTTATTTTACAATTATAGGCCTATAATTACATTTATTATTCATTATCACCCATGTTAGTTCCTGCATTTTGTCAGATTGCTTTTCTCAATTGGACAAAATAATAGGCAACTACTCAAACACAGCATGAAATAATTTAGCGCTGAATATTTGAGAGATGCAACCTTTGGCGTCACTGTGACGTCATGGCAACGGCATTCTTTTTTGTCATGTTTTAAACGTTGCCAAGGATTTGTATATCTATGAAGGATGTAATTCAATTAACAATTAATGAATTAATAGCCAACAGACCAGTGTAGGCGTAGCGTTTGATAATATTCTAGTATCGGCTGCGTGAGTTTGCGTACGAAGTATTGCACTTTAACCAGCGATGCTTTTAAGGGCATCCTTCAGCTGTTATTGTCAACTGTGGCCAGGAATTTCATCGGCTGTCTGGATTTTTATTGCTTTGGTGATAACTCCCGCTGCGAAAGCGTCAGATGGTAAGAATTTGATCGGATATCTGAGAAACAGTGAGATTGATGTACTGATCTCGTAACTGGTCAAAAATAAAATAAACATCTCACGAGTATAGGGTTTCAGTCAGTGGTCAGCGGACTTGCGTTTAGAGGGTGTGCTAACTACGTAATAATGTACTTCATCTTTACATGATGCATTCTATTATTTATATAGCACCACAATCAGAAACCATTCACTGTGATGTCGAAGTACTAAAATTATAACATGGTAATATTTAGGCTTAAATTACTCTATTTGATGCGGTTTTTCAGCCCGTATATATGACTACAATGTGTTGCCCAGAAATCTTTAGAAATTGATAAATCCAGAAAACTAGAAACTTGATCTGTACATAGTTGTAGGTTAAGTTGTACATCATAACGCGTGTTTTGTATCATAACGGGGCTCAGAGAGGGAAATTGACGAGCCATCAAACAATTATTTTAGCAGATGGTGATGGATTTCAAAGAAGTCACACAGAATTGGAAATTTGCATTCAAAATCAGCGAGAAATGCTGTAGACATAAATATCCAGATTTGTCTTTGAAATTCAGATTCTAAATGTTTGCCTAAAATTTCACTATAAAAATCTATTGTAATTCGCGTTTCACGTTTTACTTTAACCAATCTTCATTTTGCTCTCGTTCTTTTTAGCGAAACAGATAGTTTCAGACAAGTTCGATTTATAGAGTGATTTGCAGAGATCAAGGCTAGGCTTTGCCGATCATACCCTCTGCAACTGCAAGTTTATGAAAAGGTGGAAGGAACTAAGTTCCATAATTTTGAAAACTATACTGCCAAAGTTTCATTATGAAACACTGTGCCTCCCATTTGACTTCCTTGAGAGCAATTGGGAGTAGCAGTTTCTTCATAAATGTTAAAATTATCAGTGACCATTGCATTATTTGTTTGTCCAAGGATATTATGTTCTCTGTAAGTTGCCAGGCCAGCGGTAATGGCACTTGTGTGGGCGACAAAGTGTCTGGTTACATAGACAGTAGACACATGCCTACATACATAGGCATGCGAACTCACCAGCACCTCACCTCTTGTCATTTCACCACAGGTTTTCCACTCGAAACATTTCTTTTTACAAATCCCATACCTTCGTCGCTGTTTCAACTCCAAACAACATCCACCTTCTGGCTATTGACTTGATGAATAACTTACTTTTGGTGCCCAATAAGTTTATGACATCTGCATTTAACTAAATGCAATAGAAATTGCTGAGTAAGAGTATCATTCAGGCTGGAACATCTACATTAATACATGCTTATATATTTACCTATTAAAGCGTGATTGATTATGGCTTGTCATCTAACAGATATTTTCGAGTGCGACTTTGAGCTCGACCTGTGTGATGTGCAGCAAAATGGCAATGATTGGGACCGAAAGTCAGGAGCGACGTCGTCAATGGATGCCGGTCCGGAAGGTGGCTACAATCAGTCGAAATTCTATTTGTTTCCGGATAATCTAAAGAAGCAACAAGTTTCCGAGTAAGGTTCATCTGGTGCATGCAAAATATTGGTGTTTAAAAACGCAATTTGAGGTTTGAAGCGGTGGGCATTGCGATATGTAGATTATATACATATGTACACAGCAGGACAGTACATACAGATTCTTATATTGAAGTTTAGGAGCCATGCATATATATATATATATATATATGTATATATATATATGTATGTATGTATAAGTATATAAATATGTATATATATATATATATATAGTAGGCATCATGCTTTTACTTTTGTTGGCCCTATGGTATGGAATGGGCTCCCATTATCATTGGGTCTGATGCCTAGGGTTGACTCAGGTGTCTCTTATTGTGGCTTTATTACTGACCATAATAGCTGGGGTTAGGGGTGAGAAGCACTTCTGAGCAGTAACCTTAAAGGGCTGTTATATAAATCTATGTACATAGTGATTGAATGAATTATGTTAATACATTTGACTGTTTAGAAGTCGTTAGATTGGATATTGATTTTGATTTCAGATTCGCAACACCTGACCTCAGTTCATCAGGAGTTGTCTGCATTCAGTTTGCCTATACTACGCATGGCACCAAAATTGGCAAAATGATTCTGTATGCGCAGAGGGGCAGCCAGACGACAACCCGTAGAGAAATCTGGCGGAGTCCGGACGTCGACGTAAAGAATTGGGTTTTGGAACGATTGCCTTACTCAGTGAAATCTGGTGAACGGGTTAGTCTTTACTCATTGCTCCCTGTTAATTACTCATATGTTGTTTCATAAGTCCAGGAGTCCTATGGCACCATTCTTCATATTAACATTATAGAACATAAGTGACATTTTTAAAGCGCAACTTCTGGAAGAACTCATCAATGGCAGTCATGATTATGCAACGAAGTCCGACTATCAAATAAAACAGCACTTACGGAACAAGGAAGGCGACAGACTAATTAACTCACTTCTTATTTTGAAAGGAAGACTATTCCAGGATACATGACCAACAAAGGCAAACTTCTGTGATGGGTTCTATTCTATTCGGTTCTATTTACGGATTTATAAAGCGCCTCTCACAGTACAACCTAATCAGAGGCACTCCGAGAGAAAAGAAAATTCTTAAGAGAACGAGCAGAAACAGCTGTGCTTCCAGATCAGATTGCAGAACGAGTCACAGCAGGTAGGTTGTTCCGTAGCGAAGGGCCAACAGAGGCACAGGCACATTGCAGAGGTCATAGAAGGTCGTGACAGTTTAAAGAGCAGAGGGGACATCCAGTTGTGTGATAAGATCACATAGAGCTTGACCCAACAACGCTTTGTATGTAAGAAACAAAATTTTCAACGGAATCCTATCAGTTAGGGGTTGTTGAATGAACTAACCTGTGGAAGGACGAAGAATCAACAAAGTGGAAGGACAAAGTTCCAACAAAGTGGAAGGATGAAGAATCAACAAAATGGAAGGACAAAGAGTCAACATAGTGGAAGGATAAAGAATCATCAAAGTGGAAGGACAAAGAATCATCAAAGTGGAAGGATAAAGAATCAACAAAGTGGAAGGACGAAGAATCAACAAAGGGTAAGGACGAAGAATCATCAAAGTGGAAGGACAAAGAATTAACAAAGTGGAAGGGCAAAGAATCAACAAAGTTTGCAGCAATGCTAAGCCAGAAATCAGATCGATATCATTCAAAAGGTTGACCCACTCAGTCTTGAGTGGTATATCTTGAGATTTAAATTGTGTAAGTGATTGAGCAGAACAAACAGATACAGAGAGAAAGTTCCAAAAACTATGTCCAGCAATTGATTAAGCTCTTGCACCAAGAAAGGTTCTAGTGTTGGATGTGACCAGAGAGATAAACAACCTGGTTGAATACTGATAAATCTGCAGAATGAGAACTAACTTTAATTATGAATGAATTTTGGTCGCATTTTGACTATTATCTCGCTAGCGTTTTTTGTGACATCTGCCTGGTTTTGATTGGATGAGTGACAAATATGTTGACTTAGGAATACCACTTATGTAGCGATGATATGGTAGAATTGTGTATGATGTCAAACTTGAGAATTGTGTGGTGCGGTGGCTGATCGGTTAGAGCGGTCGGCCCGTAACACTCAGTGTGCGCTGAGAAAGCGGGTTCGACCCTTGTCCAAGGCGCCACTGTTTATGGACCTTGAGCAAGTCCTTCACGCACAATTGCTCTTGCGCCGTCGAGGCGTGTGCAGTTCTGAGCAAAAAACGGAAGAAGGGCGATATTAAATTTCAGAATAAAACTTACAAGCAGCAATGGCAGTTTCAACAAGTGTGTTGCCCGGTTCAAGGAATTAAGTCATAACATTTTGTTTGTTTCTGTGGAGTTCTGAGAAGTGGAAATTAGTGTTTAATTGTTCTAAGGATGCTCAATAGCATAGTGGTTACTGGTTAGTGTTTTGAACTGTCAATTCAGAAACCAAGGTTCAAATCCCTAAAATGGCAGAAAATTGGTTCAAGATTCTGCCTCACCTGCCCCTAACCAACTCAACTGTGATGAATACATTGACCATACACTGTTAGTGGTTAGATGAAACAGTGAGGAAGGGCACTGGCCACCTGCCCTCATATGCAGAGGCCAAAAAATAAGTCGAAGTCACTGACACTTTATGCCCATGGCTACTGCAGGGATAGCATCAGGGACTGCATTTCTCTTCTTCTTATTGGCTGCTGCCCAGGAATTGATTCTCCTCATGGGCAATGGACAACAGCTGCACAGATGAATGTAGAATTTGATATCAGCATAGATGTGATATCCCAGTGACAGATTGTTGAGCAGTGTTGCATGTGATAAACAAATGTATTCCAGACATAAATGTTTTGTTTACTTTTCTATCTTCAAAATGATTGATGAAAGGTCCGTAAATCCGAATCTGAGTCATACAGATGTGCATTATTCTTATTGACCAAACTAGTGCTATCTAATTTAATTCATCCTAATTTTAATCCAAGCTTTTATAGCCTAATGCAGTGTTGACTTGCCAGTTGGATAACCTGATCTCTAAATGAAGATTCAATCATTCCTTGAGCAGATTATTTGGCAAGCGATTTCCGGTGGAACTGGGGAAGAACTGGCCGTTGACTCAATTCTGATTGCCAGTGGAGCTTGCGACGAAGGTTTGTAGGTTTGTAACTGTATCTATTGTAATGATTAAGCCTTGCCATCCTGCTATCGTATCACTAATTAATCACTAGTCATTTATTGTCTTTTATCTTGAAATTATTTTCTTTTGCTGCTATTATCTTGCTACTATGTTACTGTTAAGCCATTAGATCTGCAATGATAATGTTAATTAACATCATTTATAAGATTATAATAAATGTTGAAAGCACTATCCACGAGCATTCCTCACTTATTTGGGATTCTCCAAAGAAACTGTAGGAAGCATTAGATCCATTTGCTGATAAACAAGAGGGCATAAACAAATGATGAGACTGGAATAGAATGCTTACTAGTACAGCACATTACATTTCTGTGTCTACAGGTGTCACTTGCAACTGTTATGATTGATTACTTTGTCCATTACATTGCCTTACTCCTTCGTCCTGATCACTTTACGTTGGCATTTTTTGCTACTGTAACTAAACGTTTCATTGCCATTTGATTATGTTATTGCTTTTTTGCTATTGTGTTACTGTGGCAGTTCAATGCTTGCATTTACAGCTTGTAAAAACATTTACATTTACAGCTTGTAAAGACACACAGTGGAAGATTGAGAAACAAGTTGTTTCACCAGGTGGAATATTTCTTGCCAATTTAAACACGGCTGACCTGTGCAAGGATCATTGCATACTGTCACCTCACTGCCTTGCTGTTGACCTGCTGAATGAGGGATCACGTGTCCTTTGCTACCAACACATCAAGACGTTCAGCTTGCGAGAGGTCATCAGCATCCCGGGCGCATCACAGAACACTATCATCACCAGATGTGAAACACCTGGTAAGTTTGATCTTTTGTTTTTAGTCAGTTATTGGTCCTGTGCTCATTGATAGTGTAGGGGTCAGCATGGCGAATAGTTCATCCAGAGGTTGGGAGGTCTAAATCTGGCCAGGCTGAGAGATATTGTGAGAGTTCTGTTCTGATTATACTTGTAGAATACTCTTGAGCACTGTAAAATGAGAATGTCAAGCATATAGGTTTGTGTGGAATGGTGACTGATCGGTTAGAGCGGTCAGCCCGTAACACTCGGTGTGGGCTGAGTGAGCGGGTTCGACCCTCGTCCGAGGCGTCAGCCACTGTGTAGGGATCTTGAGCAAGTCCTTCGCGCACAATTGCTCTGCAGTACAACTGCAATTGCACCGTCAAGTGGTGTGCACTTCTGAGCAAAAGATGTTGGAAGAAAGGCGATATTAAATTTCAGAATAAATAAAAATATATATGGTTTTAAAATAATTTAGCTGAATTTTCAATTCTATGAATGTTTCAGATGTGGAAGCTGATGTAGCCCCTAGTACAGTTTCAGGTAAGATCACTATTATTATTATTATTATTAATAATTATTAATATTATTATTATTATTGTTATTATTATTATTATTATTAAACGGATGATTTCTAAAGCAGCCATGCCGCTACAAGGGCACTTTAATATGCAACTATGTTTAGTCATTAGATAAAAATTTAATGTAATATAAAGATGGGAATTTTATAGTAGCAGAGTAATTTACCAAGTCATAAAACAGTTATATCTTGACTTTCAAAGGGAAGCTATTGACTGATAATTAGGGCATGGTTATTGACTTAAGATGCATTTAAGAAAGAACAAAATGTTGTGTATTGGTAAAGAGTGGAGCTTCTGCGACCGGAAGTTCGGCCTAATACGCACAGAAGAATTACTTCTGCGGCCGAAAGTTTTTTTTGTATGTCTGAAAACAATACCCACCCAGGCCCTAAATGACCCTCATGATGCCTGGAATTTGAGGTGTTTTTAACAGTGCGCATGCGCCAATGATAGCGCATGCGCAGAGGCATTCACGCACTAAATTGTGTATGGGTTTGGCCATAGAAGTAAAATTTTCGTTTGTATTTGGGCCGAAGTTTCGGCCACAGAAGATTTATCCATTGGCAAAACTCTGCCTTTGCTTATGCTCTGGCAGTGCTAGTCGAAAGCCTGGAGAACAGAGGAGTGCAATGCTAAACTTTGTCAGGACACAGTGTCGTTAAGCAGCAACTTACTAACTAACTGTGCATTGGTTAACACTAACACTAGTGTTAAACACTAACAGAGGAGAAATTAGACCTGAAGTAATCAAATCAAATCACAAGTGATTATTTTCTCTGGCAACTGCTTTTGAAACACTTCTATATAACTTTCATAAGAATGTCGAGATTCCATTTTGAAAACTCTGAGGCAAAGATCTTACCTCTAGTCCCGTTTTGACCCTATAGATGTGCCATAGTGTTTGGTGTCATGATAGAAATTAGAAGCTTGAAGAAGGTCATAAAAAATTTGGCATTAGCTATGGCTGGCCATAAAACATGTGAGTGATATCTTGGAAAAACAAGTGTTCAAGCAAAACTGTTATGTACAGAAAGTTAAAATCGTTTGGTTGGACCCCACTTTCTCTAGACCATACAGACAGATGCTCTTGGATTGATTTGTACAACGTACATTCTTAGTAACTTACATTCATAGTAACATACATTCATAGTAACGTACATTCATAGTAACGTACATTCATGGTAACGTACATTCATAGTAACGTACATTCATAATAACATACATTCATAGTAACGTACATTCATAGTAACGTACATTCATAGTAACGTACATTCATGGTAACATACATTCATGGTAACGTACATTCGTGGTAACGTACATTCGTGGTAACGTACATTCGTGGTAACGTACATTCGTGGTAACGTACATTCGTGGTAACGTACATTCGTGGTAACGTACATTCGTGGTAACGTACATTCGTGGTAACGTACATTCGTGGTAACGTACATTCATAGTGGTGATTTGTAGAAGTTGCTGACTCATCTGGTGACTCTCTTGCTTTATATGGGCAATGTTTACTAACAGAGAAAATGTTCTGTAGACTACTTATATAGCATTGTGAAGACTAACATGGAGATCACTGTTGACTATTGCTATAAAATGACCTTTATAGTTAGCTTTTAATCTAAATCTTACCTTACCCTCCATTACCTTACTTAGTGTTGTGTTAACAGGGTGTCGCCCAGTATGGACAAGAAGAAGCTTTTTCTACAGTTTGGGTGGTGTGGTTTACCCAGACATCCATTCGGCATTAGAGTGTCGAGATGCATGCTTACAGGAACGTTCTTGCCTCGCAGTTGATGTTCAGTGGGCTAGCAATGTGTTGGATGAATCTCTTGTCTGTCGACTCCACTCTGATCGCACGAAGCTGTCCATGCCTTTGCTCATGGCCAACACGGAACAATGGGAGATCGTCGACAGATGTACCATGGTTGGTGTCGAGAAATCAAGTAAGTTTATCTACTTTATTGTTGATTGTTTTGTTATTTTGTTATTTTTTAAAGTTCAGGTTCTAATTTAATTCAAGAAAGGCAAGTTATCTTTAAGTTTATTTGTGTTTTGCACTTATGATGTACACAGATTCAGTGCATTGCAATTTGGGGTGAGAGACAAATGTCACTTGCCTAGAGTTACTAAATGGCGTCTGCTGCATTGGCTAAAATCGTTAGAGACCTGCAAGCAACCAAACAGACCGATGTGCACAAAGTTTAATACCCTACAATAATTATTTTGCAATTTTATTGATTCAATTGTTACACAGTTATAGGATTTTATTCCAAGATTGTTTTATGATGTTCCCACCCGTGTGACCATCTGTGTTTATTGTTCTCAGTGTGCCAGAAGTTATCCAGCAATTTATTTAGAGCATCTATATTTCGTCTTAATCTATAATCATTGTGGACATTCTTTGCAGTTTAAAAATATGTTATGAAGAGTCATCTTTCTTGAGTCATGTTTCTGGCATATTTAGAGCATGTATGTTTCACCTTAATCTATTTTTTTCCTGGCACCGGAAAGAAATGAGAGGATTGGCTATTGCGGACTTGATTTGGTATGGCGCCGGTGAATAAGCTGGTCTCCCTGACATGGCTTTTTCAAAGATTTACAATGCATTACATTACATATTTGCTTTATAGGAGGTTTTACGAACAAGCCCTTAGAGAAAAACGGTAAGCTGAAGAAACTATCCATTTATAAGAAGACTCCTATGTAGAGATTGCCTTCTTCATTTATTCATTTATTCATCAATTGATTAATTAATTTGCTCATATAATGATGCTACCATGTGGAGATTGCCTTCTTCATTTATTCATCCTTTGATTAATTCATTCGCTCATTCATTCAATCTATACAATGACTAATAAACACCCATTCAACATATCTATTCAGAGGCATTTCAGAGGCTGAGCACTTGCGGCTCAGGCTAGCAGATGACACATTTGCTTATTTTTTCTTAACTTACTACCCATGATATTGTTTTCAAAGGATGTCTGGTGCAGTGGGAAGAGAGGCAGAACACCCATTATGTCAGTGGATCGTACTTCACCGCTCCAAGCAACGGCATCCTGATGCCACGCACTTGTCTCGCAGAATGTCTCGCTAACCCGAAATGCGTCGCAGTTGACATCAACTTTGGCCGGAATCCGATGGAGTGTTGGCTGTTCACGTCCATTACCAATCGATCCAAGTCCTACAGCACTGCCAACATCCGACATTACTATCTCACCAAGGGATGTGTCTCCGAGAAAGTTGTATCGCGTAAGTTGCCTCGTAATGCGTTACAATAAATTTGATCCAATGTGACTGCTTGTTATAATTTTAAACGGGAAGTTATGTACCACTTAGTCGAGGAAGTGATTATGAGTTAATCAAGTAGGTGTATTCTATGGTGCCTCTAGTATATGGCAAGCCATCCATTGTGCTTTTTGACTTCCTTATTCCCTGACCTAGTCTGATTTTGACCAAGTCTCTCCAGCAGATTGCTGTCAATGTTCCCTCTTATTTTTTGGAGATGCGTGCGTAAGAAATTTTTCATGTGCAATATTTTATAAATGGTTCTCAGTTTTGTGCGCAGTTTCAAATGCGATGATAGTTAAATTCAGACGATATCTGAAAGTCTATGGTGACAAGTTCTGACAACCTAAGAAAACTCTTGTCTAATGATAAATAAGGGGACATACCAGTCAAGGTACCAAAGTTTCTGGAGTGAATTAGGCCACAGACGGCCAGGAGACTCAATTTACGTATTTTCCTAAAAAGAAATAGTGGCTCGTTATTTTTGTAAAAACATTTGTGTGTGCATGCTAAAATCTTGTGTGTGCTGACTGCATGGCTCATGTGCGTGCGCACATGAGCACAACTTAGAGGGAACACTGATTATAGTCTGACACTAGTTTCACATGAAGTGACTATTAATTGAATGATTGTTGTTGTTGAATTGATAGCACATATGTCATTGAAGTAGATGCACTAACCCTGTGTCCATGACTTTGAAAGGGCCTAAGAAAATAAATGTGTCTTTGACATTGGAGCTTTATTTTGTAGTGAAACTATGTGCATAATTTGTGTGATTGATGGGTACATTGTCCTCAAGTACAGCATTGTTGAGTCTGGTTAGATCTATGGATTGCTATTCAGTTGTCCATCATTTTGTACCTGGTAAATAAATGCCACTTCCTATGGACAGGTTTACAAAGGTGTCTGTACATTGTGAGATTGTGATTGTGATCATGCACTTTAGGGAATTTGCAACATTCTGTTTGTGTTTATTTTGGACGCCTGTTTGGTAGATGCTAGACAGTTGATCTGTTTGTTTTTACTTCTGCAGGTCAAGAAGAGGAGGATAGAACAGGATGTAAGTCTTGCTGTGTTTGGATCTGTGTTTGTCTGCCTGGTTGTCTGTTTCATTCTTGCTGGTCTTTCTCTCTACTGCTTGCATTTATGTCTGCCTGCCTCATTTGTTGTGATATGGCAATGGTGTAGATGTGCATGGCAATAAATCTGTTATCTTCTTCTTTTGGTTCTCTCTCCTTCTATGCCTATCCGTGTGATGTCGTACGTCCAATGTTGCCATTCTTGACCTTTTGTGGCTGTTGCCTTCAATTTGCTGTAAGCCTCTTTCATCATATTACATCATTCTCGGTCTCCTTCTTGTCTTTCTCCCCTCCATTCTTCCCTCAATTATAGTTCCTGGGAGAGAATCTTTCCCCAATGGCCAAACCATTTACTCTGTTGGCTTCTTCCTATCATGGATCTTTTGTTGTCCACCATTTGTGGTTTCTCTTCATCTGTGTTGTGTTCCATCCAGCTGACTATCTCCATCCTTTTCCATATCCACATCTTGACGACCTCCAATCCTTGATGTCTGCCTTCCTGAATGTCCATGTTTCTGATTCATTTAGCTCCACATTGCATATCATAGACTTTATTATTTGTTTCTTCAGATTCTTACTTAGCTTACCTCTCATTATTTTTTTTCTTTTATAGAAGGCATCTTTTCCCCCCACAGCTCTTCTTCTCTGTATTTCTACATGACACTTTGCATCATTTGGGATCATACTTTCTAAGTAACAGAATTTTCCAACTTGTTTCGGTTCCTTTTCATCCTTATAGTGATATTTATTGTTCTTTCCTTTCCTTTGTTTCTTCTCATCATCTTTAAATCTGTTACAGTCTAATATGTTTTAAGAGGAATAGTTGATCATTAAATAATGTGTTATATTGTATTGTAAGTGAGCAATTAAGATCCCTCTGTGTTGTTTGACCGGCATCGTATACTGATTGACGTTTTGTGTTTTTAAATTGAATCGTGTTCAGTTGACAAGGGAGAAGATGAAGGCTCAGGTGATGTTGTGCAAGATCAAGGTATTGTATTCTGCACGCATGCAGGATTCTGCTGTGGACCTTTTATTTAGTGCCTTTTCATGAAGTCGTGGTCTTTTTCCATCACTTCTCATCTTTCATTCGACTCGTTCTGTGTTTTTCCCAAATGGCCAGTCTAATCTAATCTAATCTAGTCTAGTCTAATCTAATCTGATAACTTCTGTAGCACCAGTGTCTTTAATTTTGAAGTGGAAAGACGTAGCTGTTCAATTAGATGAGAAAGTACTAAATTGTAAACAATGGATGTTTTAAAAGTCATAGTGGTCTGAAGATTTGAGGAAGGAAGGCAGAGATACCTGGATATTCAGTGAATACTTGATGTTGGTTGTTTCACAATGATTCAAGAAGAGAACTAATTTAAGATAAACGCTGATCAATGATGGACATCATTTCACCATTAGCTTTGTTTTAAGATAAGCATGAATTCAGAATGAGCATTGATTCAGTAAAGGTCACAGTAGCTGAATGGATAGAGTCATGTCTTCACTCACAATAGGGGACTCCACTTCTGAACTTGGAAGAAGGGCAGTGTCATATGCAGTTGAATTGTTTATCGTTTTGTATTAACGACATGCATACATTCAGGATGTGCATTTTGGCTTAGGTGAAACTTTGATACTTGAGAATTGTTTTGATTAAAGGTTAAATACATAATTATTATTATTATATTATTTAAGTATTTAGGATTTCTTTAAAGAGTTTTTGCATTTCAGTTGGACATCTATGTCTGTTATGTTTGTTCCGTCTTCGTTTTGACACCGAGTGATAATATTCTTCATGGTTTCTAAAATATTTTATATCCACATTGCTAATGTTTCAATAAAATTTAACCACTTCAAATACTGAAGCAATCATCCTGAAAATTAACTCTAAATGGTATCCTTTAAATCTATAAATTTATTGCTATTATTATTAGTGTTGTTATCATTTCTATTGTCATCCTTTTGCAGTTTGTTGCCATTAGACTAGAATATTGCTTTAGTTTAAGTAAGAAATGTTAGTAGACCTACTTATCTATAAGGACTTACTTAGCACCAGTTTTTAATGGAGTTTAAATGTTGATGTAAGCTGTTACATTACTTAGATTTACATTTTCAAAGAATAGCCTGTGTAATGATTTTTGACATTTCTGTTTTCTCTGTTGTCGCATTTTAGATATGCCGGTGCTTTTGAAACCTGTAGGTGAACTTGAAACAAATTGTTACAGATCGGTTTGGTCGTGTGCCACCGATCGATGTCTTATTTCTTTATGGGGGCTAGCCTGCTGGACTGTGTAGGGAGCTTTTGATACCAGTCAGAACAGAATGATGTTTTAATGTTTCTGTTCCACTAGCTTGGTTCCACTTTGGTCACACTATGACATATTGAGCCTCTGTCACCAAGCAGCACTTATAATTTGGTACCAGGATATGTTGGTGAGAAAATAACAGATAATAGACAATAATACCTGCAATGCACTGACTATCCTGCAACCACCCTTGTTGGTATCAGAATCGCTTTCTACCTTAGCATCATATTGATTATTAATTATTTGATGGTTATGGACCTGAATTGATGAATAAGTTGGTCTCACTGATGCTGTTGTGTGGTGCTGAGAGATTTAGGAGATATATTATGTTACATTGGACTTTAAAGTAGGAACTGTTCATGATTACGATCCTTCTGCTTGTTATTGATTAGTTTGCAGTGCACTCAATTGGGAGAGGCTGCCCGACTTTTATTCCCTGGGTGGTACGAAGTTGACGGTCAAAACTCTGGAGCTGTGCCTCGATAGCTGCGTCAACGATGTCAAGTGCCAAGGCATCGATTACCACCAACAGGACGGTTGCATTATGCATCGAGATGCGGCTGACTTCTATTATGTCTTGTCTAGTCCAGGATGGATTCAATATCAACTGATCGGTGACTGTGCGAAACTTCCTTCAAAAGGTAGAATTCATCTATAGCCCTTATTAAATAATTATGTAAGGATATTCTTTATTGTGCCAACCGTATATCTGCATTGTGGTGTGCTTATGTTTATGCAGAGTAGGCCTGTGTGAGACTGTGAGAACTGACAGGACGTGTGCACGTTTGAGCCTTGTTCTATGAACCTTCTTCAAAACTAGGATTCTGAAGAATTCAAACACTTGTTTCTATAGAGGCCTGTGAATAATTGTGTTTTGGTATTTATGTGTGTATTTACATATGTATGTGTGTACCGGGTCCTCTACATATCCAATGTATGTATGTATGTTTTTGAACATTTACATATTGCCTTTTTGCTACTCTTTGCTTCTTTCTGTTATTCCTGTACTGTTGCTGCCTTTACAGATAAAAAGTAAAAGTGGTACACTTGATTATGCACTGTTACAGATGTCTTGGATATGTACAAAGCATCTTTTGGATGAGGCAGAATGTTCAGACAAAAGCGCTCAAGACCCAAGTCTTGAGCGCCTTTTAACTCTTTTGTTGATGTGAAATGATGTGATGTATCATATGTAATATAAGAGATTTTATATGGTACTTTAACTGCATCATTTACTGACCTGTATTCACGTGCTTCCTGCAGTGTACTCATTATTTTCTGCTTGATTCTTTAAAGTCTAGCTACTTAAGTCTTGCTTATTTGAATCGATTAGGTAGCCATGTTTCAGCGCCGATGGACGATTTGTAAATGTGCTAAATAAATGGCTGGATGGAGATGTTCACACTTCAGAGGATTAATTTGTTTGAAAACCATATATTCGATTACATTTCTTTTCACGGTAACTAGTTAAAACGTTGTACTAACTATAACATGTTGCATTTCCAGAGCGACCAGGCAAGGCAGAGGTCAAGGCAGAGGTCAAGTCAGGTATTTGTCTTTTTGTACAGATTTCTTGTATTTTTATTTGCTTTAGATGGTTGTAATAACTTTCAGTTTCTTTGGAAGACTGCCCAATTTATTTACTGTATCTTTTACATTGCCAGAAGCAATGCTTATTGTATTTTACTCTTACATGTGCTATGTTCAACCTTATACTGAACCAATGATGCAGACTATTGCAAACAGAAACCTTTCTACTTCTGAAGCTGTCTGTAGTCTTGATCTTATTTTACAGAGGCTTTTCCTTGCATTAAGCTAGCTTCCTTCACTTGTGTTGCCACATCTTTACCTTACCTCAATTAATGTTGCCTTATATTAACATCCGAACCTAACTGGTACACAAATACATTAATTGAACTGTTACTATCATAATGTTATCTTAATTTTTACATTGCCTTTTGCTAACGTTGCCATACAGACAGCATTACCTCACCTGAACTGTGTCATGGCATATCATATCTTAACTTGGCTTTATCCAATCTCGCATTTATCATACCTAACCTTCGCTTTACCAGAGCACTTCTCTGGAAGTGGTGCTGCATATCTTTGCACTGACAATTACAATTTACCTTACCCATATAATGTTATTGTACATTATTATTTTCTTGTGTTTTGTGAAGAGTGCACAAGGGGTGTTGTTCAGAAGGAGTTCCTGAGGTCGCCAGGAGCTGTCTTCCACTCCAAAGTGTCTAGTACATGGCAGTGCTTAGATCTGTGCATCCATAGCAAGAAGTGCATGGCTGCAGAAGTCCGTAAAGTCAACCGTAGCCTCGGCTGCTACTACCATTACGAGAACATCAACTTTGATGTTCTCTTGACGAGCGACAGTGCCGTTCTCTATGTTCTTAGCAAGCAGTGCATACGACTAAGAGATTCGGACTTGGCTCAATTTCCGAAGAGAGGTAAGGGTCTGGCTCAGGATACAGAAGTTTCCACTTATTGAGAGACTTTAGTTAGGGAGATATGGTCTGGTAGGTCAAGGTTGAAGTTGGGTGAGCAAGCTGAGGTAATGTAATCATTTATGATGGTATTTATGAGGTGGTATTGACTGGGCAGTGATGGTGAGGATGGGGATGGGATGATGGTGACTCCGATGAGGTTTACTTGCCAGTTGTCATACTTGGATGAATCCTTGGGTCCTGGACATGGGTCTGTGCATATTAGTAATTGCTATGTACTATCCCGCTTGTGTCTGCACCAAATTATAATATTTGGTGACAATTTGTCCAGGTCTGTTACACTAAGTCTGTGCTCATCTGGCTTGAGCCTGGGGCCCTTAAATTACTGTCCTAGCAGACTTACTGAATAGACTACAGTGTTGCATTTGTTCCAGATGCAAAATATGATGGGACGATATGGCACAAACGGACTTCAGTATCTGAACAACTCAATTTTTTTGACAGTCTTGTAGTTTGGTATTTAAAGATGATGAAATGATATAAAATGCAAAATTCTGCAATAATGTAACTTCATTAAAGGATTTTGACTTGTTTCAGCTACAGCGACAGTGAATCCAATGATTGTTGGTAAGTAGTGCAGATCTTTTGGTTGGCATAATTTTAATGATGTGAAGGACAATGCTATTTGCTACAATAGTATTATTTATATTATTATTGTTATTATTACTATTGTTATTATTATTATTATTATTATGTCACATATAGTGTTATTCATCATTGGCATTGCCAACGGATCTGTCATCAGGCTATCTGGGTCGCCGCTTGTCAGTGGATTGTAATCTTGACATAGTGCCCTGAAAAGCCACTGCATTGAAACGTTGGATCAATGCCGACAAGTTCTGGAAAAGGAAGTTTGTCTCTTGGGTGTCACCGGTAGTTGTCGAAAGTCGGCGTCCAGTCTCAGACAGAAAGGCGAGGCCCTCACTATTGAGGAGACTGAAGGTTTCTATAGTGATTGGAACAAAAGTGTATTTCTTCTCTAGCTCAGAATATTTTGTGTGTTTCCTTGTGGCTGCTATCTCCGCCGCTCCTCCAGCTGTGGCAGCTGCCTCGGGGATATAAGAAGCGGCCACTGTGTCCACCACAGTTGCGTCCCAAAGTAAGGCCCGCCCCCCACTCCACGGTATCAGGGTCTGCCCGTCCGGTCTCTTTCCATCTAATCTGGAAAGACCTGACGGTTCCTTGACCGCTGGAATACCGGCTCTGTTGAGGCTGCGATGGATAAGGTCGTTGATATTACAGTGTCTTGCTTGACGGACAAAACCCAATGAACAGGACAGGCCATGTGCGCCTCTGGCTGAGACGAAGGTGCCGCATGCGCAGGTGTGCGGCTCGCAGATGGCCACCCCTAATCGTAGGCCGACCGCCACCCTCATGGTATCGTCCTCCAGTCTGAGATCGCGAGAAACGAGTGGGAGAGCGTATAGCCAGTCCGAGGCGTGCGATGACTGCAAGGCCCTTAGTCTCGCCTGGTCGTAAGGATCCTGTAGCTTTTCTTCTAGTGCAGACAGAACCACGTTTAACAGTGGTCTGTCAAAGTGGGCTTGTTTATGGCCTGGCGTCGTCGGGGCAGAAGCTTCGGTGAGTTGAAGCCAGGTGGACATCGCCGAGTCGCATGCTGAGTCCGATTTCACCGCTACTGATTCTAAGATGAGGGACTGGATCTGGAGAGTGCCCGCGGCTGAAGCCAAAAAGGCGCGAAGTGCCAGCGAGGACGCCCTCCTAATTCCCAGTCCTCCCATCCTGATCGGGAGAGTAGCTTGACCCCATTGGTCATCGGTCATCGAAATGTTGAAGATTCGCTCGATCCCTTGTCGCAGCAGATCGTCGTAAGCCCATAGACGCGGGTGGTCGTGGCAAGGGGTGCATCTCAATAAATGCATGAGTTTAGGCGAGCCGATCGAATGTCTAAGAATCAGTAGAGCGTCTTGTCTAGTGATTAGTTGCAACCTGTCGAGGGCAATTCCGAGGTCGGCCACACAGGTGTCGATGGCTGAAAGCAGGGCATCCGTCGGGGAGAGCGGAGCCCCTAGGAGCACGGCCAATGATGCATTGACTCGAGCGAACTGTCCTAGGAAGCCTTGACTAACGTCGTTGATATGGGCGTCGGAAGATATGAGTTCGCATTTTTTGCGGTTGAGCGCGAGGCCAAGTTGCAGACATCCCTCTTCGATCGATTTAACATCCGCCTCCACCACCTTAGGATCTCCGCCCAAGGTGAGGTCGTCGAGGTATCCAAAGGCCAGTGGTGAAAGCAGGTGGTTAAGGATCGGCTGTAGCGGTAGGCAGAAAAGGAGAGGTCCCAAGGGATCGCCCTGTTGCGAACCTTCTTGCGATTGTATCGTGAATCTCCCGAATTTCAGAGATGTCGCCTCGGTGTAGGCAAGATGGCAATATGCGGATAAATTAGGAATGAGTTCGTCCACTGATGCGAGCATGAAATCTCGGTGTAAGCTATTGAAAGCGTTCGAGATGTCAAGCTTCACCATTATTGAATTCGTGTCCATGCTGGTCAGGAATCGTCTAGCGGCGTGGGTTGCCGCCTCGCAGCCTCCGGGAACGCCAACCCCCAGTTGTTTAGGGGTTAGGTACGGCGTGACACGTGGGTCAGCGTATGCATTGGCGCATTTAGATGCGAGTCGACGCCACACGTATCCAATGGCTATTGGCCTTGGACCGCCACAGCTTTTACGAAGGGCGAAAAGAGTACCTTCGAATAAGATGGGCCGACCTCTTGAGGGCAGATGCCGGCCAGTAGTAGATTGATAAGAGCAGTCGTCGCTCTCAGCAGCCCAGATCTCGCGTCTGGATCTCCAATCAGTTCCGCCACGTGTTGGGGCGCAGCCCATCAGGGCGCCCGACGACCCCATCGGGAAAGAGCGCATCATTGTGCGAATCTCCAGCTCTGTGGCCTGGAAGGGTGCGCTTGAGGTCGATCAAAGGATAGCTGGGCGGTCCCGCGGCGAGGCAGGATGTTTTTGGCATAGAAGTTCCAGTGTCTCTTCATTAATCGGCGCTGGGGTGTTGTCAGAACAAAGTATGCGAGCTGCCCCACTAATGTTTCCATCCTCCAGTTTTGCGGCTACCACCGCCGCCAGTGCCTGTCTTCCATTCAAGCCCGTAGGCCTCTGCCCTTCGCGGGTGTCTGCGTCTGGTTGGAAGATAGTGTCGGCCAAAGTTAGCCATCCGTCATAAAAATCTGCAATGCACTTCTTGACGATGGACGTAAGATTGCGGCGTCGGCCGCCCCTCAATGGAGTTTCCAAAGTTCCCGCACCAAAGGCGAGGAGGCGCCGCCATCCTGCGAGGTTCGCAGGGTCCGCCAAGATGGACTCCATAATGTCGGTTAGAAGGCGGCCAGCTCCTGATCTAGCTCCTTTGGGAAAATGCCTGAGAAGACCTCGTGAGAGGCAAGGGTGTCGCATTGACCTGACAGGTCTCGGGTCCGAATTAGGGGCGGCATCGGTTGTCCGTTCTTCGTCAGTCGTGATTTGTTCAGGATTCGCATTTGTCGCGACGGTCACCGAGCCAAAAGGTGCCAAAGGGAATCCTGAAGATAAGGGCGGCTTATTCGAACCCGGACATGGATTAGCCCTGGGCCCATGTTGGTGGACCATGCCGTCCTTGTTATGGAGTTGGCGAACTGAATGACATACATTGCATGTCCCTTGTGCCTTCTTCTGTTTAAGTTCAAATGTCCCTATCAGGGTCAGTGAATCCGTTCTCTTAGTGATTGTGCGATGTGTTAACTTGTGATTTTGATTCATTTGAGAATTTGGGAAACAGTGATATTATTTTAATCTTCTGGTTTGATTTCTAGAGATTCAGTTCAGTTTGTTTACAGTTGTGCCACCATTTAAAAAAATAAACGTTGCGTTGCCATTGACGACTGTGACGCAGTCGGTCTTTAAACATGGCACACGGCCATCGGCGTAATTATTTAGAAGTGCGGCCAATGTTGGTGTTGAAAATAAAGTTTAAAAACCAATATTATTGACGACTTAGCTGATCAGCTGTAGTTGAAAAAATCCATTAGGTCACGAGACGACATTTCATTAGAAGATATAAAAATCCAACGCTGACGATAACGCGATCCGTAGTATTTTTAATTTAAAAGTGTCTCTGTAATTACACTGCGTTGTTGTTAGTTTGAACAATGTTATTATTATTATTATTATTCTTATTATTATTATTATTATTATTACAAACATTTATAGTTGCATGTGTAATTGCAGATTTTTATCACTCCTCTTCAAGAGGCAGGTATCTTCAACAGTTTACCATCATAATAAAATGCTTAATTTATTTTGATAACATTACATTCTTATTTTAGCTAAAGGTATGCATAACCCTAGTGTTTCAAGTAGCTAGCTTTCTTATCTACAGTGCACATTTCGACCATTCCAAATGTCATGCACTCTAGTCGTCAAAATCAGTTTTAAGTTTTCATTTTGTCTGTCCATCTGTTTCAGATCTGGACAAGGACGATATAGTTGTTGAACCATTAGGTTTGTTTTTACAGAGATTTGTTAATATTTTTCTTTGAGCTTATTTATGCAACAAATTTCTGAGATGTAACTTGGTACTGCTGAAACGTTTTTCATGATCATAGCAAGCATTGTATTTGTGCCAATTTTGTCTTGTTTGTATCGCATGTGTGCTGAAGATACTTTATATCTACAAATCACGGATACTCAATACCAATATTTATCCTTTGCTGTATTAATTTGAACACTGCATTTCCTGCTAGCACTGCAGTAGAAAGACTGTTTTCAGTAGGAATCAGAGTATTTTCCTTCCTACATAATCATTAAGCAACATTCATTGTGTAATAATGATATTTTATGTCTAGCAAAAATGGTAGGTTGTGGTATGGCTCCTTTAAATAAAGTATTTTATGTGTTTTATACAGATTACTGTGTTTCATACTGTTTGCACATATTTTATTACACCAAATGCAAACTTACTTATCGAAAAGTATAGCCTTGGTATTGGAATCTTTAAAACTACTGGTATTGGTATTTCCAGTACATTTAGTAAGAAATACTGGTATTTGAGATAATTTTAACAGTGTTGTTCTGAATTAGGCTGTCAATGGGTACCCAGGTACCCAAATGAAGTTGACTACCCAGGTAATGAAATCGATTCTCGGGTGCCCGACATTCCGTAAAAATGCGCAATTTTCTACATTTCCTAACAAAATATCTAGGTCGACGGGTACCCGGTTTGCCATTTCGCCATTTTTAGACAGCCTTAGTCCTGAATACAGTGCTTGTGATGAAAGGTGTTATGTATGGTCTGAAATGCGGTTTGTTTTCAAGAACAATATGCTACTGAGTGTCGCTATTTCTCCTGCAATTATATTAATAATAATAGTAATAATAATAGTAATGCCCCCCTAATTTTTTGAATCCCGAGGGATCATATGTACCTCGTGCAAAAAAATAACGATAGATATAAATGTAAATAACCATTATGTCACAATTTATTCTGTGTATGATTTTACTTAAGATGTTTTCTGCCTGTGATTCATAGGAAACAATATGTTAACAGTTTATTAATATTATTTCATAACATGGCTAGTAATATTATATGAAGGTGATCAGCAAGACATTGCAGAATTTGCTAGCATGTTAAACGATGTTTAGGAATAAGAACTTTTGTTTGATCCTGGTTTTATGTGGTCAAGAATGGCAGACTGTTTTTGAAGACCTGCTATTTAAATGTGCTCACTCGATCACGATAAGTGTTATGAGTAATCTGTTTGCAGCTACCTTCTGTGAGGACATTACCTGTTACCTGATCATGAATGAGAGGCTCAATTGGAATGAGGCGCAGACGGAGTGTGAGATGAGACATGGCAAGCTGGCATCAATCAAGAGTGCCGCAACGCAGAACCTCATTGAAAGAATGCTCGATGTTCACAACGTTATAGGCACGTTGTGGATCGGTGCCTCGGTCATCAACCACATTGCTTTCACCAATCAGTCGGTTGCACTGTGGCGAGTCGTTCAGGGTGAGTTGCTTGTTGCTTCAAATGTGAGTCTGAATAGTTGCATGGTGCCTATTCAAAACCTCTCGTTTTGACGCTCACGAATGAGCTTGCGAACAAGCGTAGCTTTAGAGCAGCATTTTGGAAACCACGATTAGAATCTTAATCTAGACTGGACATTTCTGTAGCACTGCTATCATAATGAACAGGACATCAGTCTACGAAGGTCGCTTCTAAACAAAGTTGCATTCCAAAATCACGTGGCTAATTTGACTGATCTAGTAGTAGTAGTCATCATCTTATCTCATCATCTTTTAGCTTGCCTCTTCTTCATATACCCTGCCTTCATTGTGAGTTATCTTGTATGTGATACAGCAGGAGATAGCGACATAGTGGTATGTTCTGTGTTTTGTTACCCGAGGGTCACAATTTCGAATCTGCCTCAGACCACTGTGTAGCAACTTTTGACAGTTACTCACCCACAATTGTCTGTGAGGAAAGCAACAGGCAACCGTCTTACCCATCTCACTTCCTTGGGGGCCTTAAAAGCCAACGAACCTGCCTTCTTACAAGCATTTATCTGTTTCATGACTCTAAAGTTTTATGATATGAGGTGTTTGTGTTGATTTTTTTCGTAGGTACCGGGTTATGTAACAGTGACAATTCTTTGAGTGATGGTATGTTCTTAGTTTTCTCTAGTTATTATTTATTTAACATTTACATGTACTGTAATATTTGTTAATTGTTCAATTTCTGATACATTTCATTTTTATTTATTTAAATTTGTCTTTATATTTTGTCTATGCTACGGCCTGTTACTATGTATTTTAATCAATTTCGGATCATTTTATTGTCTGTGACTCATTAATTTGCATGAATGAACTAGTCTTTGGACTTTGAATGTAGAGGATTTAATATCCTAATTAGTTTGGATAATTTTGCTGATTTCAGAGCTTCTCAGTCGAGCGGTCATGGCGCAGGGATGCTTCATGGAGGCCAAGGAAGAGAAGGAGTTTACGTTTATTGCCGATGTTCCAGTGGGAAATGTCACTCCAGCCAGTTGCCTTAAGGCATGCATGATGGAAGACTTTGACTATGCCGGAGTCCAGGTAAGACTATTCATTCTTGCTGAGGTCATTTTCCAGTCATAACTTACGGTATTGACTTTTATTTTATCAGTTTGTGTGGTGCCTCTTGCAGTACCGGCCCTGGGCACAGGCGAGGCAGACAGTTGCCTGTGGTGCAAGGATCTAGAGTTTGCTAGTTTTTGTTTTCACTTTTTTTGCCATTTTTTTTCATGTGCCAGTTCAATGACTATGTTCATTTGAATTCTAAATGATTATTGATTTCATTGCACTTTTTCAAGTGAGATGCAGCCAGAGAGTACCAAATGTATGCTTTGTGTGGGGCTATTTTTTTATATAGCTTGTTTCACCAAATAGCGTATCCCCTAATTTCCACAATGCAGGATAGAAATAGCTCATCTCCTTGATGCTCAATACTGTGGATAGATGAATATAACCCATGGATAGTTTTAGGGTGGATAGAATATCACAGGACATCGGCCCTGGCATCTTGCTCAACTAACTACTTACGGGTGCTCCAGCATTTTGCTTAATTTATTTTAAACCAGTGCCGGCCCTACCTTTTTTGATTACTTTCTAACTTGTTTTAACTATTTATGAAACTTCAGGATGGGAGCGTGTGCACATGTGGTGATTCATTTGGAATGTATGGTCCGGCCAGTGATTGTGTTGTGCCGTGCGAGGGAGACTACAGTCAAGTTTGTGGAGGAATTGGTGCTCATGCTGTGTTTAAGGCATCTGGTCAGTTATTATAACTTTTTTATCTTTCATTCCCGGTTTTTACCAGTTTTCAGATAAATATCACGAACTTCTTACCATGGCAACCCAATATAATTTGGCCCACTTCAGCCCACCTTTTCTAGCCCATAGTTGCCACTGGTGCATGATGTACAAGTGCTGTTAGCTAATTCAGATGTGATTGTGTAGCTGACTTTGTAGATAATTCTGCTGTGTGTAATCTTCGTACATTTGCGACATGCATGTCATTTGGTGAGATGAGGGGTCAATGGACCAAAGTTTGGAGAAACAAACAATTATTTTAATTTTCAGTCAGTTATTGCTATTGAACTCAGGTTGTGTGAACTATTCCAGAGAAATTGATTTTAATTTCCATTATAGAATTTTACTGCTGCAGCAGGCCTACACGATAACTTGTGTGCTTCATCTTTTTGTGGATATTTTTGTGCTGATATATCTCTCTAGAGTAGATGCCTTTTGAGTAATCATGGTTGACATTTATGATTTTTTCATCCTTTGTGGATCAATCAATCAATCAAAGTAATTTATATAACGCCTCTTCCAGCTAACTATTCAGAGGCGTTCCCAACCCAGGCCCGGTCAAAAAGAAAAGTCTTAAGAAGTTTTTAGAAAGAGCCAGACAGGTTGCTGGAGAGAGCGCAGGTCAGATGGGAGGTTGTTCCAAACACTGGGGCCCACAATTGCAAAAGCTCTATTTTGCCTGGTGGTGGTATGAGCATGTGGAACCACAAAGTCGCCTTTAAGGGCCGAGCGAAGAGATCGGTGACCAGAGGAAGCTGAAGTTAAAGTGAATAGATCCCTAAGATAGACAGGCACATTGCCCAAAACACAATGCCATCATCTTCATTTATCATTCTTACCCTTGGCTTAAAAATATAGTTATTGATTGATTTATTGTTTGGTTGATGAATTGATTATAAAACAGCAATTAGCGATGACTTCTCCATGTGGAACTACAATGAACCAAAAAATACGTCAATGGGGCATTGGTGTGGTGCACTCGATATGTCCGCAATTGAAAAACATAAGAAATTGGCCAGCCAACCATGCAATGAAGACCTGAAATTCCTCTGCCAGATGAGTATGTTGCTGAGATTTTACGATAATTGTTTTAATTTGAATTATTGTTATGATAGTCCCGATTTCACATCCTATGCTTTATCTCAGCGATTCCCAACCTGTGGGCCAAAAGTGGCCCGACAGGCCTAAAAAAGTGGCCCTTGACCTACCAAAGATACAAAAAAATATGTGAAAAAAATGAATATTTGACAAAATGATTTTTTTCTATTATAAATTATAATTTATTGATGTTTATTAGTAAGCTAAAATGAATAAGCAGGAATTTATCCAAATGCAATTTGATTCTATTCTAAAATAAAAATATTGTTAAAATTTAAGATGATTATTTGTAACCTTGTGGCCCATCATGTCCTTAAACTAATTAAAAGTGGCCCTAAGTCGAAAAAGGTTGAGAACCACTGCTTTATCTGGTGCTTTACAAATAATTGATTTATGATAGAAATAAAATCCTGCAACTTCTACTGCCATCTTGCTGGTTGTATCTATTAGTACCATGCTTCCTCTGTGACCTGATCTGACACCGGTTTATTCATGAGCAAGAAGCAACTGGTTTCTGACCTGGCACTGAAACAGACCTGAACATGTTAACTGGTTCTTGTGAACTGGATCTGACAGAGCACCAACAAATGCTGAGGTCTTGCCGACATGGCCTTTATATGACACAAAGACATTAGGGTGATGTTCATTACATTATTTAGCCTAGATTGCATAGTGTAAGCGTCTTCAGAAACCTACAGCCCATTGTTTTAGAGCTGACAGATTTTTATGTAATATAACAGAACGCTTGAGGGCCTCTCGAAGGCGCTGTGTACACAGCTATTTAATGTTCAAGGAAATGCAATGGCTTCAGGGTAAGTGGAACTGAGCGAATTAAGTAGGTAAATGGTTCCATAGTGATGGTCCAACAACAGAGAAGTCCCGATATGTACTTATAGAAGTGTGAGAGCGTGGAATGATGAGATCATTCCACGTCGCGAACTGAAGCATCCAGTGACCGAGCTGTGTGGAGACTGGAATGCACAGCTCACTTGTCTTTTCTGGAGCACTATTATGGACATCTTGTAGCTTATGGGTTCAGCAATTGGCTGCCAATGTGGAATGTTTGGTAATATATAGCACAGTCAGTGTGGCCAAGTATTTGTCTGATGTTACTGTTTTCTTCTGAAGTTATCGGACAAACCTGCTTGGCATCATCAGCAGTGACATGGGTCTAAGGGGTTCAGAAAACCTTTTATCTGTGTTTGAACCACTGCAGATTACTAATTAGCCAATCAGCCTTCTTTTCTTTCTCACGAAGATCTGAGATGGTGTTCATTGAGGCATTATCACTATCACGTAAAGCATTCCACAAGTCTACAACTCTGACATAGTTCTGCCCTGACATTCCCATGGTTTCTAAAGTACTTTATATTTATGTGGCCTAGGGTGCTGTGTCTGCAAACATTCTAGCCACCCTAGTGACTAGTTGGCAACATTTTTTTATGTGTATTCTGTATGATTTGTAATTATCGCAGGTGATGAAGCCTGTTTGACTGAATCGGGTTACAAGACTATGTCTTGGGGCCAATGTGTATACTTTGGTCATGATGAAATCAGTTGGCATCAAGCCAGAATGGTAAGTTATGTATAGAACCTCTTTATCACCAGGGTCTGAAATATGATCCATCATTCATCTTTTATACTTTTAATGTGATTGGTCAGTTGTGACAGTATATTTGACTATCATTGCATGTATGTAGGAATCAGGACCATAAGTTTAATAGCACATTTTAAATGTATTGATAATACTAGCAATTTTATAACAATGTTCATTTAATTTCAAACTCAATAGCTTTGTGCGCAAAACTGTCTGTGCGCAGCTTACTTAGCAGTCACACCAATATGAAATTTCTAGGGGATTTGATGTAAGTTGAAATTCATGCACTGACTGCTATAGTGTCTCATAGTAGTGATACTGCTTCTGCAATTGGTGTACAATAGAGCACTTTTTGATTGAAATGAAGCAGTGCATAAGAAATTCTGCAGGAATAAAAGTGCATAAGATTTTGTTTGTACAGTGTATCTAATTACAGAACGTTGTTGTCTTTAGCACTGCATGAACATGGGGGGTGATCTTCTCATCCTTGACAGTGCTAAGAAGCGGGAGGAAGTTCAGCTGGCCGTTTTTAAAGACTTCTTCCCTTCGGACTCTAAGCATTTCGTTTGGATTGGACTCTTTTCACAAATCTACTACTGGGACGACTGTAAGTTTGGACAAAATCATTGATTTGCAGTTTCTCTCTAGTATATTCTAACTTTCTCTGTCACCGTGTTGACATGGAGCTCACGTAGGACCCATTTTCCTATGTGGGACCTGTATGGAACTATATGATTTCTTTGCTTAGCTCATTTATTTTACTTTCAGCCAACTGTGTCTTTCTAATCCAGTGATGTAGTTTTTTTCTACACTACTTTTAGTTTCAAAATGTAGTTATGGACCTGTATCATTAGTGATGATTCATAGTTTTGTCACATCTCCTGACAGAAAAAAACTGCACATCTGTAACAATACAATACAACTGAAATTTGATACAATACAATACAACTGTTATTTGATATCACCCTTCTTACAATCAGCTCAGAAGTGCACACATGCCTCGACGGCACAACTACAGTTGTAATGCAGAGCAATTGTGTGCAAAGGACTTGCTCAAGGTCACTAGACAGTGACTTCTCGGACGAGGGTCACACCCGCACACTGAGCTTTGAGAGCCAACCGCTGTGACCAATCGGCCACCATGCCACACTGTTGTGGAAAAGTGAAGTCAAGCTAATAGGCTATCCAGCCATGGCATCCAGGAGCAGGTTCATACACCCAGGCTAGCAAGCTATGTTCTAATCTATGTGTCATTATAGTTTTGGTTCTGTTTCAATCAAGCATTCTCTGTCAGCTTGTTCCTTTGGAATATTTAGTATTTGCAATCTAGGTATTGACTTTTCTTCAGGATTAAAGGTTACAAGCTCTGGTGCCGAGTTTGCAATTCTCAGTGATATTTTCATTTGACATACAAACATCTAGCATAACAATTATTGATTACCACTGAACCTGTCCTACTCTCAGAACTGATTGAGGCCTGTAAGTGACAACTTACTTTATCTGAAATTGTATTTATGGAAAATTGAAAGCCATTTCCTTACTACTGCACATTCATGCAGGTTGTCTACTCTGCTGCTTCCTTTTGCAGCAGCAAATGTAGTGTTGAGTGATCTACAAGGTAGTGATGTTTCTGTGTGTCATATTTTATTCTAGTTTTTGGAGGTTCAGCGCTATGTTACTCCAAGTTTGGTAATGGCGAGCCAGAGTTTGAGAAGAACTGCCTCTACCTCGATCCTGAAAAGGAGTTTGAGTGGTTTTCTGGATCGTGCGAAGATGACAGTCACTATTTCCTCTGTGAAATTGGTTTGTTATACTTGACTATTTTTGTAATTGAATAGTTTATTGTGAATTTTCCTTTGATTTTTTTCTGTAATTTATCTATATCTGCTCTAGGCACAATGTCATCATTATCAGCTGTGGTGCATCCCTCTTGGAAGCCTTGTCATTTCTACAACATGTCACCATACCGTGCTAACGAATAAAGTCACTAACTCTGATACCTCATGAGGCGTTATTCACCAACTCTATGTAATTTTATGTATCGATAAGTATTAATGCATGGCAGTACTCTCTCTGGCTTGACAGCAAAGAATGCACAAATGAATATCTGTATATATGTTCACCAAATTAATTAGTTAGATTTGAGTCATTTGACTCTAGTGATAACTTTGTTCATGTTGTGTTTTTAATCATACTGTGCTTTGTCTGTTTGAAATTAAACAAAAATTATTATTTTTATTATTATAATTATTGTATGAACTCATTATAAGACCTGACTTAAATGATTGCATATAGCAATTCATTGTAATGCTGTCTGTGGGGGCTATGCATTGTGAGTTAATTAAGATTTACTTATGTTAATTAGTGAATTAATTGAGCTATAGATTATAAACTAATTATTACATGACCTTGTTATTATAAGTCATAAGTACATAGCCTCTCACAGACGGCATTATGGTGAGTTGCTGTATGTATTTCCTCTTACCTAGAAATTCTTTGCCTGCAATTTATTCTTCTTTGAAATCCGTATTTTTCAGCCAAAGTCAGACCGTGACCGCTTCTGAGTTGATACCTGTAGGGGCGCTATATTAAATTCAAATTGATTGATTGATTGATTGATTGATTGATTGATGTGATCATTTATGACCCCTTATTGAGAGGAACTTATGAAGTGTATGGTTTCCATGCTTTAGATACCTCAAAAGGTGAACTGCCACTAAAGCCTGTGGAGGATAAGTACAATGATTACGAAGAACCCAAGGAAGATCATATGCAAGTAGCAGCCTCATCTGATGATGACAACAAGTCTAAGGAAGGAGGATCAGTCCTCAGTGCACTCGAAATTGGTCAGTACGGTTTACGTTATGCTGTCTGCTACATATAGGGGGTGCATGGCAATCTGGTGTGGTTAGTGTGCTGGGCTTTCATTAGGTTTAAATGTGGGGAGATTGCTGCTGCCCAGAGCACACCCGGCTTTAAGTACATTGAACAGCTAACATTGGGGATTTTGGACGGTAAGGCAGAAGATTGGCCACCCACCCATCCTCGTCTGATTAGGCTAAGGAAGGGAAATCGCGCATTGTGGTTAACTCAAAGACTTCTTGTTCTTATACTTTACATCCTGTTACATTTATTTATTGATTACTGAAATTTGATACCGCCTTTCTTCCAACATTTTTTTGGCTCAGAAGTGCATACACATGCCTCGATGGTGCATACCCAACATTACACTGTTCTCAATACTGTCTTTAGGCTGTCTCACGATGTGCCCAAAGTACCGCAGTTTTCTGGATTTGATGTGGCCCAACAGTTTGCAGTCAACTTTCGCCATTTGATACACTTGTTCGGTGGTCACCATTGCTGTCCATGGAATTCTAAGCAGTTTCCTCATGCACTTGTTCTCAAATGCTTGTATGCGTTTCTCTTCTTCTTTCTTTATTCTCCACGCCTCACAACCATACGTTTTTATATACTCTAACTCCTTTCCTCTCTCTCTGCCTTCATCCGTTGGTACATCTAGTTTTCTCAACTTATCCCCGATGGAGCTGGTACTGTCTTGCTCAGTCTAAATGTAGGCTACTAAATAGACTCCCCCAAGGTATGTCAATTCCTGTTTGTACATGTATATATTAGATAGCTATTTTTCAACCAGAGTTCCACATAATCTAGGGTTCCACAAATAATGGTTCTGTGATATTTGGAAATACTCTTGAAATAATTATAATCCAACAGCAAGTTAATAATGAAAAAACTTCCTTCAGGCACTGTCTGTATGTACAGGTTAAGTTCAGGATTGGTTTTCTTGTGGCCCTTCATTAAGTGTCCTTGCTACCATGTTTTATGACTTCTCTTTAGCCAAGGTTGAGTCGAGAATGCTCCTGATTTAGATAAACTTGGAGGTTCACTATATAAATCTAAACGAATGAATGAATGAAGTTCCCAGAATTACCTTTGCATGCCAACTGTTTTGCACAGTAATTCTCTATGTTTCTAGTCTTTTTAATCTCACTGAAATCATTTCGTTAAACAGATTTTTAAGATCGACCTAATATGGACAATCCAGAATTGCAAACAAGATGGGAGAAATATGTATACATGAACATGTAGATTTTCACAGTTTAAGACATAATATATATCAGTAATTGAATTGTGCTCCTACAATCAACCTTTTGTAGCCTGGATTTCAATGGGTAGGCTACCTTGGATATTAATCCTTTAATGACCAACGTTATGCCGTACATTTTACTACACGCTGGTCGTTAAAGGGTTAAATATATTTTAAGGGTACCCAATGGAAAAAGGTTTGGAAATATTGATATATGTAATAAATCACAGACATGTTGTTTCTGTTCACCATCCTTAGCTCTGATTGCTGCCATTGGTGTCGTGGCAGTGGCTATGCTGGTTGGAGGCACTACGTACGCTGTCACCAAACGGAGAAAGTTAGTATTGTGTCTCTCTCAGCCAGTGTGCTTGTCATTAAGGCTGTCAAAGGTTACCCGCCCGAGGTTGACTACCCGGGTAATGAAATCGGGTTACAGGTACCCGCAATTCCGTAAAAATTAGCGATTTTATCTGAACATATGCCAGAAATATTCTGATGGTCATATTGGCTGACTTCCCAGGCAATGAAATTGGATTTCGGGTAACGAAATTCCGTAAAATGCGTGATTTTACCCGAACATATCCAATAAATATTCCGTTGGTCATGTTGGCGACTGTCCAGGCAATGAAATCGATTCTCAGGTGCCCGACATACCGTAAAAATACGCAATTCCCTACATTTCCTAAAAAAATATCTATGCGGTCGGGTACCCGGTACCCGACCGCACGGATCGACAGGTACTCAGGTTGTAAGTTCTACATTTTTTGACAGCCTTACTTGTCATTTTTCTCTGCATCTCAACTGTAGAAGCATTCAGGAAAATTTCGCCAAATGGAAATGCTGTAATTGTCAAAGGGTCTGTTTTGTTCGGCATTTCCGGGGAATTTGCTTGAATTGACCAGTTTGTGAAATTTTTCGTGATGCCTTGATGGAATTGATTAGTGTAAATTAGATTAAGTATTTCAAAACCAAATCACTGCTATCATTATGGTTTGTATGCCAATAGCAACAACGTCCAGGGTTCAATTCCCAGTGCATCCAATGAAACGGAAAAGCCACATAAACCTGGAGAAAGCGTCTGGCTAAGCCTAATCTTGAGCAGAACATCTGCCTGCTAGTTTGGCAAAATTTCTCTTTTCATGTATTAGTAGAATTATAGATTATGCATGTCGTATCTTAGCTAAAGCTAATGGTCCTTGTAAAGTAATGCTGTTAACGCAACTGAATTATGTTTAACATGCATCCAAGTAGGTATGTATGTTGAGCTTAGTTTTATATGTTCATCTTTCTCTATAAATCCTTGTCAATGACCCTACACGTGTTGTATGTTTTGTGCCTTCGGTTTCATTGTACTGAACGTGCATACAGTTTATGGAAATAAATAAATCTTAGAATTAAGCAGGAACCACAGCTTTTGACCCTTGCTTGGATCATGTATCTTAGGAGTGATGTTGGTGGAAGTTGTGTTACTTTAATTACGTTGTGTATACATATTTCGTTTATGTAGTCAGGCAGACGCCCAGCAGCAGGAGAGTCCTGGTGAAGTGTGTCACCCGCCAGAAAGAGGCCCAGCAGCGCCAGTGATGCTGGAATCGACGACAGTAAGCAGACAGGCAAGCAGTCTATCGGCCTCTCAGAAGCAGGCCGACAATCAGTCTGGAGGAGGGTCGCCCAGCCTGAAACAGAGCAGGGAGTCACAGTTCACAAGATTTGATGGAGCTCCAGGATCAGGTGTTGATAGCACTTCAGGAGGGGCTCCACTTAGTGCGTCTCCAAGCTCTGCAGACCCAAGCGGTGGAAGCATCCGAGACTAGGACGTTAGAATTTGTTAGAATAACATCGGGAATGCTCTAATACTCTAAAATTCTCTCGGAGTCATTCATTATTGTTTTACAACTGTTATTTCAAAACCTTTATTTATAAAAAAAGATTCTGAAATCATAAAAATTAGAACTGAGCACTTAGAATATGTCAAGCCTTAAATTTCTGCGTTGTAATTGATGAAAGTTATATTTTCGTTGCTTTAAAATGCAGCTGAAATAATTTTCTACATGTTTTGTGTACTCTGGTCTATTCACCATGGAGACTCAAAATTGCTAAGTTATTTGTACCAGCATTGACATTATTCAGATAAACTAAGCATTTGAAAGTTTGAACTTGTGTATTAAATGCTTTTTTGTGAATGTTTTATTAACTTGTTACCTGTTTCTGTCCTTGTTGTAACTTTAAAAACATGTCAAATATTTTTAGTTAAATATTAATATTTCTCTTTAATATTTAAAATAAAAATGAGCAAACCAGCATTTTACATACTTTTCCACAGGCATATTTAATTGTGTCGGAAATGAAGTCTTTGGTAACAAACTAGCTCATGCATTAACCAGCAGTTGGCCCAAAGATTCTGAAATCATAAAATTATAACTGAACACTTAAAATATGTCTCGTCTTAAATTTCTGCGTTGTATTTGATGAAGTTTTATTTTCGTTGCTTTAAAATGCAACTGAAATAATTTTCTACATGTTTTGTGTACTCTGGTCTATTCACCATGGAGACTCAAAATTGCTAAGTTATTTGTACCAGCATTGACATTATTCAGATAAACTAAGCATTTGAAAGTTTGAACTTTGTGTTAAATGCCTTTGTGTGAATGTTTTATTAACTTGTTTCTGTTGTTGATACCTTGTTGTAACTTTAAAAACATGTCAAATATTTTTCAATGTCAATAAATGAATTAAACATCAATATTTCTCTTAAATATTTAAAATAAAAATGAGCAAACATACTTTTCCACAGACATATTTAATTGTGTGAGAAATGAAGTTTTTGATAACAAACTAGCTCATGCATTAACCAGTACTTGGCCCTTGTTAATCACTGGTCACTAGCACTTCAGGAGGGGCTCCACTTAGTGTGTCTCCAAGCTTACAGGTAAGGATTAAGCAGATTCCACCATCCAAAATGCTTACTTTTTTTATTATGTAACAATTGCTGTGGCAGCCATAAGATGGTATATTATTACTGAATACTTTGTTACACAAGTTTCAAAAATCAAACAATCCAGATTTGTCCAAGGTTTTCTTAATTTTTCATGCAGCTTGTATCGGCTATTACACAGGTATAATCAATACTGTTATTGGCATATTTCCAAATTGCTTCAAATTAAATGACAGCAAGATGTCTAAAGTATACTAAATCCCAAAGCTCAAAGTTTTATTCACTAACTCTGTGATTTGCAAATTCTGAACTAAAACAAAACTAAGATTTGAATAGCTAGGGGCCCATCCATATATCATGTACACAAAAACAATATTCTCATACCCCTCCCCTGTTGCACCTCGTATATTTTATGAACCCCACCCCATGAATAGGTACAACTAAGCTTCTCTACCCACCTTTTACAAAAGTTAATTAGCTAAAGTCATATACAACAGGGGCTGATCGGTTAGAGCGGTCAGCCTGTAACGTTCAGTGTGTGCCGAGCGCGCGGGTTCGAGCCTCGTCTGAGGAGTCACTGTGTAGGCCCCTTGAGCAAGTCCTTCGCGCACCATTGCTCTGCAGTACAACTGCAATTGCGCCGTCGAGGCGTGTGTATGCACTTCTGAGCAAAAGATGTTGGAAGAAGGGCGGTATCAAATTTCGGTAATAAGAATAAGACAGCTATTTTACTGTAGGGCTACAATTATTTTTAAACATATTTGCTAGCAAAAATATTTTAACCGTTATGAAGAAATAAAATACTAAAAGTATTAACACTTACATCTCAACAAGTTTTAATACAATATGAAATTGATAAAGCAGGAATTGTCGTTGATTTTATTTTTAGTTCTGATTTTTATATTCAATAACCTTAGGTATGAACAGTATTTAATTATAATAAAAAAATTAAGATTTCAGTTGTTTCAAAAAGAATAAAATTACTTTCCATCAGCCTTGAATGCTATTTGCAACCAATCAAACAAATTGCGAGCAACAAGATTCATTTTGTTTAAGCGCATTATAAATGCCAGTTTAATAATAATAATAACAACGGGTATCCCTTCTGAATACATAATATATGGAATTATGGATGTGCCCCTATTCTGTAAATGTTTACTTTAGAACAAAATTAAACCAAGAATCCTTAAAGTTCATTCCACAACAGAATACTGCCAATTTATACAACTTCCATATTACAGTAATAAAATTTACACTATAGTATTGCCCACAAAGTAAGCATGTAGCAATTGTATAATTTCACTGTGATATCTTAGTTATGAATTTAACTACATTATAATTCATATTATGAATTGCACTTTAGAATCTGCTGTAGAAATGATTCTAGTCAGCTATTCCTGCTAAAGTCAGAGTATCAATTCAATACATACTCAAACAATGCAAACCCACCAAAATAACTGGAGAAAAATGAAAGCATTCTTAAACGGTTCATGTGTAAAAACTCGAATTATTCATCAGTGCAGTAGTTCTCTGTTTTCATGTCGTTCAGACCAAGAACTTCGTTCTGTTCGAATGATCGTGGGAACCTCTCGATCTTCATTTCAGGATCATCATCAGGTGCGTAGAGATTCTACATCAAATTCACAACAAGGCAAATTAAAACGTTTGCCAAGCATCCAAGTTGTGCGCACTTTTCATACATGAAGCAGTCTGCGTCCCTTGCAAGAGTGCAACAGCATTTTAACCCTTTAACGACCAGCGTGTACTAAAGTGTAAGGCATAATCAATAAAGATGGTCGTTAAAGGGCTAACAGTGAGCTATTTATTGCACAAATGACAATGCAGCAAAAACACAAATGACAATGCAGCAAAGATAACAAGCTTCCATTTTTTGTACTACATTTCACATACTGAAATGGACAGCAACTATGGACACAGGCTAAATGAATGTGGCACAAGACAGAAGATACTGGGCAATGATGGTCCATTCATAAACCAACTGTCACAAGGCAACATTTCACGCTAAACAGTAGACAAACAATGGGTGATAAATGATTTTTCATTTTTTCCTTCAAAAGCACCCAAAAAAGTCAGTATTTCTTTAGTGACATGTGTGATTAGTTTCTATCAAACACGAGAAAATGTTAAAACATGCTGCTCCTTCGATTTATTTCTATACAATTTGGCATATTCAAACACATTGCATATCCAAAGAGCTATGTTGCAAATACTTCAAAATAATTTAACAGTAGTAATTGACTAAATTTTATAGTATGTAATGATATCTTGATATGCATTTATTAAATTATAGCAACATACATTTCGGTATGCTCCAATACATCCAACTTCAAAGAGATAAAGCTGACATTCTTCATGAAAGATTTACAAATCAATTTCCAAATCGAAATGCGACAGTTCACCAGAAAATGTTGGCTAAGTAGTAAGAGCCTTAAAGACCATTGATTAACCAGACCTGCATATAACTGTTGCCTGCTGGATCTTCAAGAATGAGATGAACATCCAATGTTTCTCCTATGATAACCTGTATTTAGAAGAGGCAACAATCAAATACAACTTACTACTTTAATCACTCAGGTTACAACATTATTATTTAACTAGAAATTGAAAATGAAAAATATGCAGAAGTAGAATTATCAACTGGTGTCTAATTTGTACAGTGTTGTTAAATACTTCAAAATACAACCACTCATATAATTATGTGACCAATAGAAATCTCTTAAAAAAATCTAAATACTGCCTGCTGTTGATATCTCCATCAACAGCAAGAACTGATTCACATAATGCAATATTATATCTCTTCAGTTTCCCAGTTAAACTGAGGGACCATATGAAAGGCTAGTGTGGCACAGTGGCCGATCGGTTAGAGCGTTCAGCCCGTAATGTTCAGTGTGTGCTGAGGCGAGCGGGTTCGATCCTCGTCCGGGGAGTCACTGTGTAGGAACCCTGAACAAGTCCTTCACGGACAATTGCTCTACAGTACAACTGCAATTGCGCCGTCGAGGCGTGTTGTGCACTTCTGAGCAAAAACTGTTGGACGAAGGGCGGTATCAAATTTCGGTAATAAATAAATAATTAAACAGCCAAACAAAAACACTTGACTAACCTTATCCAGTCGACTGCAGAACTCCTTCATTTTTCCGCGGATGCCATCCTGTGAACTGTCACCAGTTAAGAAGGGATTCTTACCCTCTAACTAAAACAGAAATCCTTATAATGTAACAAAGTCTGTGGAAATAGAACAGTCCGTTGTTCATAGACAGCAAAGAAGCAAAGAATTGAGCAAATTATTAACCATGTAGTGCAAAATTAAAGAGCCCAAGCAGAAAAATGCATTAAAATAACAGAGTAATAAAATACTTCAAACGATTAATAAAAACTAAAAGATATTTACTTTAAACAAAATACTTCTAATTACACTTATTACCAGTGCAATCTTCGATAATAGTTACTGTAAGAAAAGAATCAATGCCATTTCAAAACAAGTTGTCTGAACCTGTTCTTTGATTTGCGTAAGCAGTCCCTCGACTGTTGTGAATTTTCCACCGAGTGTTCCATCGACCAGCTCCAGGTCAAGTTCTGGTATCCGAACACCACATGTATCCGACTGCAAACGAAAACCAACCTTCGGTAGTAGAACCTGGTTCCAGACTATCATGAAGCCACATTGGCACATGTGCACTGACATACATTACTGGCACACGATGCACGTAAAATGTGTATATGCAATGCAGTCTGTTTGCATGTATTTACATTACAGGCAACTTTATAGCACTCTTGGATGCATCGTAGAAGCACCCCAGAAACACTTTTCACACTCATCTCAACAGTTGCAACTTGAGACAGGTTGTAAAAATGTACGGTGAGTAGGCCTAGTCAGATTACTATCATTCATTAAGATTTTACTTGAAGCAATCATGAACCATGAGCTAATGCCACCATGGAACAGATTCATGGCGATGGCAGAGCTATAGATAAGAAAAAACAAAAATAAGCCATTATGAGGAATCCATATCACCACTCCCCTGTAATAGATTTAATCTGAAAATAATTAAACCAAATAATATGAAGTTTTCGTTTGACAGCACATACAAATTCTGCAACTGTCAATTCTTTAATCCACCATCGTCTCTAAGAATTGTGCCCACATAAATTCTCCAATTACATTACGCATACTTTACGTTTACACTTACTTTGAGAATGTCACGGCTGAGATCCTTGACATCAGTCAAATGAAGCGTAATTCTCTGACACAGATCTTCAATTCCACAACCACCTTTGACCTCACTGTCTCGATGCCCACAAACCTCACAATTCGTTGCCATGATCACCACCTGCTTGAAAAATGGTATATCTACAAAATATTAAAACAGTAAAACTCAGAAAAGTTTGCAACATCTAAAATATGGTCAGATTTGAAAAAGATCACAGGGAAAATAAATTCATAAATTCACTTGACTGAAGCCTGCTTAAAATTTTAATGAAGTGAATTCCAAAACCCCAATTCTGGTGAATGAAAACAGAACATTTTGAAAACTTAGTAAAACAAAATGAAAAATATAACAACAAATATTAACACCAACAACACTCCCAAATTTTGTTCTCATGAAAAATGAAACCAGCCAGAGTGAGGTCAACCATCAAATTTAGTTCAGCTTTAGAAAATCATCTCATTATTACAATCTCATTACAAGGTTGGTTCCAACAGGAACATTATTACAGAATATAACATAAATCAACAATAAAAACAATAATGACATGCTATGGTGACAGAAATCTAGGTAGTCTTCTACTTGTCAGAACAATAAGTTACATTATTACAGGTGCCACGGCAGAGCTCACAGCATTTACACATAGTTAACTACTTGCTACAGATACATTGATCCTCTAGAATGTTAAACCTTGGTCCAATTAATAATATTGGTCCAGTGCTCATCACGAATTTGGAAAGACTAACTTAATCGGGGCGGTGAGAAAAATCAACCACCGCTTTTCAATAACAATTCAGCATTTAAAACTCCTTTATTTTTCCCAGTATTCAATTCTTGCATTAAACAGTCTCTAGACAATGTTTTATTTCAAAACGATTACATTTACTTCTGGTAAACATGAAGTAATAATAAATGTTATTCAATACAAACAAAGATGAATATTTTATAAAAATTGCTCCTACCGACTAGCTTCATATTGGTGTTACATGGTGCGTTACAATTCGGACAATTTGCGGAAAAGCACAACACCTAAAAAACAAGCAAACCTCTGCCATGTAAAAATGCAGCTCTTGGTAATGTAATGGTATATATTTACTTTGCTTTGATCTTATATTCACACAGCATAACTATCTAATAACATGCATTGAACAGCACTTTTACTGGTCTCAAGCAAACATGTATACTTATTGTCTACATAAGCTGGTTCCATACAATGAATATAGTGATTTGAAAATGCTATTATGCAGATAATATGCATGTGTAAGAAAACAATGTCAAAAATCTCTGAGTGAATTAGATCAGATCAAAGCAGATGTAAAAGAACTATTATTCTATTATTCTGTACATAAGCACTTCGCTACACAATCAACCACTCAATCGCTAATTCACACAGAATTTTTCCTCTGAAAGTCCAACAAAAACTAAAAATCAACGTTACTGTCGACTATTGTTGATTATGATTAGTAGAACTGTATAACAAGGCAAACGTCCTGCTGTAATTTTAGTTTAAATAAAATAAATGTGGCAATAGCATGAACAATTTGCAAAATGACAAACCTCATCCTTCAGTGTGGGGTTAATTTCCTCATTTGCAGTTGTGGCCTCTTCATTGACTTCATCTTCATCCTCATCCTCAGCCTAAAATACGATACACATTATTATGCATCCAGGTCAAATATTATGTATATGGGTCAATGTTGAATATCACTTAGCATACAGGCTAATAGTAATCCATGGTGATGCCGTTATGATCAGAAATCATACTGATGAATTTAGAACAGTTGTTTGGATTTAGAATATTTATTATACATATAATTATTATGATAGTTATCATATATGCATGATAACTATCATTCATATAGTTCAGGGCTGTACTATTAGCTAAGCATTTTATTATTATGATAAACATTTTAATTTTAAATACAAGTCTTAACTGTTATAATTATTAGATAAAAATAGCAATTTATTATGCATTAACACACAGCAAGATATCATTATACAAAATAAGCCAATGCATCTGGAAATATATCCATTCACTTAACACAAAGATTAATATATATTCATTCATTCATTCCAAAGATTTACACAGTGCCTCGTTAAAACTACTACCCAGAGGTACTCCTGACACAGCAAGGCAAAAAAAGAAAAGTTTGTAGACAAGAGTAGACTGTGTCAGAATGGACTCTGGGGAGCAACCACAATGCCAATGGGAGAACGTTCCATACAGATGGGTCAACCACCGAGAAGGCACGGCTCAGCCGTGTACAATTAGAAGGGGATAAGGAGCACTCCTTCGAGAGGTTCTTATAAGGCGCTATATAAATAACCTAATACATACATATATACATAGCACGCTCGATGGATTGGAGGGAACTGTGACCTCTGGTTAAAGCAGTGATATGGAATATGATCCCCTGGGTGGGAGGGGAGGAGCCAGTGGAGCATGTAACCAGATACATGACCAGATCTAGGTATACTTCCTGTGAGCCATGCAGTGGAGTGCATAACCCTGCACCTCAGTCACTAGAATGAGCAGCAGCAGTCAAGTCGGGATGTGACAAAGGAGTGAACGAGGGTAGGAGTTCGATTAAGCGAGTGGGTGATAGCGCGCAACTGGTATTAGTAGTTGCGGCCGAGACGGTGAATGTGAGGAGCAATGGTGAGCTCTTGATCCAGCGCGACTCCTAGCTTGCGGACAGTCCCAGAAAAATGAATCTGAGGAAAATTGGCAGTAACAGCTGTGAAGTCCAAATAGGCAAGCTGATAATGGCCGCCTAGGTATATTCTTCTAATTATTAAAAATTGCAACCTCAATGAAGCTTCATCAAAGCTGTATCAGAATTGATGCTAGAATGAAATCATTCAGACAGTAACTGGGTCATCTGAAATGTGAGTAGGGTCAGTTAAGGTCATTACCACAGCCCCGATATCTATGTCCTGCTGATGCGTACGAATGTAGTGGGCCTCAATCAGATGTTCGTCCTTGTGGGGAGCATTAGGATTCTCGACAAAGCTGTTTCCAGTTGGATCGTTGATGATCTGGAAAGACAGTGAAAGAAATCGGACAATATTTATACAGAACAGAATATATCGATGTTACTGACTCATAAAATAGTATCGAATCAATATCAAATCGAAATAGTTCTGTGATGATCGAGTGCACAGAAGTTGATACAGAGGTCAAAAGGAAAACTCAAAAGGTTCACAGAAATTTCACCAGCCTAAAAAAAGATTCTAAAAAGAAATTTTTAACTGCAAGATTCTAATCACGATTTTAAAAGCATAAACCATATTAAACTGAATCGAAACAACAAAGTGCTGGGGTATTACTTTTGTGAGCTGGGGTCAAAACTGGGGTCCTACACTCAGTAATGAATCGATAAGTAAACAAAGGGCTGTTGTACAATAGTTCAATGGGTATCGTCCAAACTTTCATTGAAGTTTCTTGATTTCATCCTCTTGTACTGATTATTAATAATTAGAACAAGGAATTATTTCAATCAGAATATGAACAATAACATTAAATTATAATTTACAAACAAATGACTGAATTACTTCACTGAGTTACTTCAGTGTAACATCATTGCACTGAATAAAATCATGATATAAAGTAGCGTATGTTTGCAGAAATTGCATACAAGCGTAAATGGCTTCTGTAGTTCTTTCAGCTGCTGTAACTTCTTAATGAACTCATCGATTTTTTCCGCATTTTCCGGATCGACTTCCTATTAAGTAATAAACAACAAAACTGGAATTAGGTAACACTATCCATAAATGAAAGAGGTTCACTTTGAAATTTAACAACAGATGTAGTCACGAATTTGAATGGCGTCAATTCAAAAGAAAATCATCAGATCCAAACACAGAAATGTTAGATGCATTCAGAAAATTTTGAAAAGCTGATTTCAGTTCAAAATACGCAATTGAAGATGACAAAAAAGATTCATTTCACTATTTTATATAAAAAGGTTCTCTATATATTTATATACAATACAGTAGATCACAGACGATGCACACTACTTTCAAATAAATCAATATAAGTATATTTGGCAATCAAAGAACAATTTACAGGAAAACTTTCTAACAAAGATACAATTTACAATTGCACTGGAGACCCAATCAAAGATGGAAGGGTCCCGCAAGTTAGGGCCACCTAATCAATTAGGTACAGAGTAGCTGAGCATAGAGGTCAAAAGGAGAGTAGACTATTATTATTATTATTAGGGAAATTTAAATATAGCACCTCTTCAAGGTGACTACTCAGAGGTGCTCCCAACTCCAGCCAGAATGTGTGAAAATGAGATAGAGGAATAAAGCTTAACTAATCTTAACTAGTGATTATACTAGCATTAAACGAGGAAGGGCAAATTATGAACTAATGAGAATTATATGATAGATCTAACGAATGAATGCACTTAATGAATGAGTAACTGGCTGACTGAATGGGTGAATGCTACAGTCAGACAGCTTTACTGAAGAACCCAGTAAGCAAAAAAGACATTACCCTTCGTTCCTTCTGCATTAATTGAAGACCAGAAATGATGGAATCAATTAAACCTTCGATTGTATTCACTTCTGCGCAAGAAAACAAAAAGCTGCTGTTAAGTACAATGCACAAATTCCTGCCACATCTACGTGACATAGGGCAATCTATTGCTCGTAACTGCTAATTTAATTTGGCTATTTCACTGGCAATTTAATCAGCAAATAATCAGATTCATTTTCTAGCCAAAAAACAAGAACAGGAATACCACAGATGGCATACCATAAACTCAACAATCAGAAAAAAATAAGCTTATTTGTCATATAACTCAACACTGACTAAAATTGCGCGCTATTTTGGACGATACATGGGGACCTAAAATGGCATGGTAGCCATTCAATGGCTAGGGATTTTATCTGATAAAGTCACTTAAAAATGACCAGGGTCATGGCTACATGAAAATTTATACAGAAAAACTAGTGAATTCTAAGGCACTATAGAGTTCATGAAAACAAAAAAGGATATACTTACTTTCTTAACACAGCAAGACACAAAGGAATGCTGCAGACAAACTGGCATGTTTGTCTGCATATGAATAATCCAATATATAATATCTTATGTATCAATTAATTTATCACGCCATTTCAGTGGTTGGACCAACCACCTACTTTGAATGGCTCATTTCTGGGGCTGATACACCAATGCTTGAAAACTGTCCTTTTACTGGAGCTGGTATGGGATGGTGTCTGAGTAGAAAAACATCAATAAGCGAATTAATAAATGTCGACTTGCTAACATAAAATACTCAAAGAGGACTCAGCTGCTATGAAACAGCAAGTAAACCAGACAAATTTCCTTGCTCTCGGTCGCGAACTGCCGTTAGGCTGTGCCAGGCGTTCTCTGTGGCTGGTCCATCGACCTGAAATGGCTCAAGACACTTCATCTGACACCATTAGCTCATTCTGTCCTGTTCTTCTCTGGCCTTAAAGACTGTAATGTTCCACTAAGGCTGGGAGCACTCCTGAGTAAATAGTCTAGAAAAGGTGCTATATAAAATCAAAGTTATATTAATAATAAGCTGAATGGTGCATAAACTGGGGGTTTGTAAAGTCCAGACAAAAATATTTGTGAAGATCTTTCAACATCTCCTAAAGAATAACACTTTGCTTGTACCTCCTTTCCTGTTTGGAATCTGTTCAAATTCGAGTTCTGGAATGGCGAATGATGCATAGTCTGACTTAACGACTTGTCGATTCAGATCCTAAAAGAAGAAATGCAATCAAAAATTACTAGTACCCCTTGATTTTGTACACAAGCAGGATAGTCTAACCGATTCGGGGGCCACTGTATGTGAACTGTCTAACGGAGGATAGAGGTTAAATTCACTGTTAGGGTCAATAGATATTTTAAAATTTCTGCTCAATAAAACAAATACATTATAAGTGAGAAGAAAACGGTCATCTGTCTTCACATGTTGAAACCAATATGCCACTGATTAGCTTTAACACTTAACAACAAACATGTGCTAAAAGGCACGGAAAACAATGAAAACCTCTAATCAACACTGATCATGAAAAGTCAGATTTTTAAGTCAGATTAGGCTTGGTCATAGGCTTCACTCAAGACCGATTAGGATTTCATAAACATTACATCTTGCTCCTAAATTAAATGACAGCCAGTCATTAGAAATGGAACTTCACAAGTAGAGTAAAACATAAAATTCCTCCACGTGCGAGTCTTTTAAAATAGAATTTTGCATTAGCAAAACTCCAGTGTTCACCAATTTAAAAAATGGAAGATAAATCTAAAAAACATTTAAGCAATTACGGATTTGCTGCTAAATAAAAATGCGATATTCTATTTTTCATTAACAGTAAAAATTTTCATCTTTTTTTACCTCTGTTAATAAAACTTTGTTCAAGATACTCTTGGAATAAAAAGAGTACCATTACACGCAGAGAGCCAAAGTCATCACCTGCAATAGATGCTGAAGGTTTAACATAGTTGGTCATAAATTACACAAAGCTTAAAATGTTTGGACATACCTCTGATTCTCTAACTGACAGTGTATACTGGATTCCTTTCTCCTGAATCTTCCCACCAGACTGAATACTAGTATCGGAGTATTGACAGTTATCGCATTGGAAAGATGAAATTATCACCTCTCTGAAAAATGGGATCTTTGTCAGAAGAAGACGGGTTACACCCTGAGAGTAACAAATCACGTACAATTATTTTGCCATAATTACATAAAAAAATACAGATAAAATATAAGTGTGCGTGTATTACTAAAGAAAAATATGTACATTTTAAGGACAGCTTGTAGACACACCAGATGCGAGCGCCAGGCAGAGCAAACACACGTGTTTTTGTTTTTGCTTAGATTTAACTAGGAAAACTTGGGTTTAACTCTCTGACTGGAGCTGTGGTATAACGGCAAGCAAGAGTAAAAACTTCGGTATATCCGGCGCCATCATCATATGTCCCTACAGGCACAGTGAATCTGACATCACTAAACTACCATGAGCTACATTTACATATGGGCTTATTTATAGTTTCGGGGACTCCAACTTACGCACATATTAGTCAGACTATCGTGAGGGTCAGTTTAGGCGCTGTGAGGGCCGTTTAGGGTTAGTGTCGTTTTTAGACATATACGAAGCTTACTTACTCTTATGTGTCAATGAAAATATTATGCGAAATTAGAGTCCCCGAAACTATAAGTAAGCCTAAATATGTACGAGATGTCGTAATATCCGTTCTCCGCAGTTCGAACCTGTTCGTAGCAATGCATGCAGAGGCTTTCAATCTCAGTCACACCATTCGAGTCCTCGTCGGGATTCAAATCAGGAAACAACGCGCAAGGCACGTCATCCTTGTTAAATCCGTCTGACATTATTTCAACGGTCACTCGATAGGACTAAAATCGAGAAAAAAAATTATTTGTTTTTTATCAAGCGGTCTGCAAAACGTGATTTTCAACGTTGCCTCAAAACCGGAAGTTACTGTATAAATAGAATTATACTGGTTCAAGCGTCTTCGAGCAAATAAGTATGTATATAATTATGTGATTCATAATCTGAGGTCGAGAAAGGCAGACAGAAGGTTGGTAGCGTATTGGTTGAATGGCGAAGCAACAGGAATACCACATTGCTGATCAATGAAGTTAGAGAAGTGGCTTTAGAGATAGGAATGAATAATTGGGTGTCATCAGCGTATACATGGCTACATGACCACCCTCAACACCGACTACCACCGACCGTAGCACCATGCTGTCTCCTCGGCTTGACCCCTCCAATTTCAATCTGGCATCGGAATGAAACGATAGGATTGGCTATTGCGGACTTAATTTGGTATAGCATCGGTGAATAAGTTGGTCTCTCTGACGTGGCTTTTGTGGGTGCTGAGAAATTTTCTAAGATTTACATTACATTACATACATGTGATGATCAACTGAGGATGCTTTTGTCGAGTGAATTGAGTGGGACAGCATGTAACAAGTTTCCAATCATTTTTGAGTCTGTGCATTTGTCAGTGCGTGTGTGCATGCATCAGTTGGTTTTTATGTGTGTCTGTGCAACCGTGCATTGACTGACGATGGTTTTAGAGTGATTTAGGTACATTCAAACGAACGAAAACAATGGCCAGACGAGTTGAGGGCGGTAGATGGTTCCAGAGTCAATGGTTACAGTAGTAATGTAATACTTATTTGACATTTACTATGCCTGCAAAAAACTACATTACGTGCACATAAAGAAGTGCACTACTTTACAGTGCATCCTATTTATTTGATTTACAAATCTTCATAACCAAAGAACAAAATCAAATGCTAAAATTACATGTTTCAGGTCAAGTTACATAATAAATGACGATAACTCATTTAATAAATCATGTTATCTTAAGCTACTTAATGACCCTATCTTAAGTAGTATGTGTGTGTGTGTCTGCATGTGTGTAGGAGTGTGTATGCATGTGTGTGTGTGCAGATATATATATATATATATATCTATACACTCATATATAAGTATCTACCTACCACCTTCTCACCTGATTCAAAATAGACAAGCAACCGTTGATGAAAACTTATTTAATAATCCAACACCAATCATTGGTACAAGATTGTTGATAACAGCAGAAAAACTCAAAGCATAATCCATGCATTAAACATTAGCAATAAATTATAAATTCGTATAATTATGCCTAACTTAAATGAATTACAGCAACAATCACAGCCCTACTTCTGTATACACAATCTTATACAAGAGTTCATTAAAAATATTTTACAGTCTCTATAAAATACTCTCTAACAACATAAGCAAAGTCGATGCAAACATAATGCCACTTGTTGCAAGGAAAGGCGATGTAAAATTATTATCCTTATTATGCATACACGACATCAAAACTAGTTTCATTAGCATAGTCCAGACAAAAATTGTGGCACTTAATGCTAAAGTGAAGAACGTATTTAGGAAAAATTGGTTAGTTACTTCACTTTAGTATCAGGCTTCACAATTATTCCTAAGATCCCTTATTTGAACACCGCAGACAACAAGTTGTTCAGTGAACACACTGTTGCTTGACAACAGTGAGTCAACATCACTAGATACAAAATGAATCAAAAAGTAGACTACAAATTAAAAGGAAAACAATTTCACACAGCATTATCAACAAATCACAATCCAGCATTTGTAAAATTAAAATAATAAATCACTATTATGCAAAAATTTGCCTAAAAACTGCCACAACAGAATCAGTCTGTCCGTATATCTGTCTGTCTGTAACAATTGCTAGAAGTCACTTTAAACATTTATTGCAAAAGTATAGATAATACTTTCAATTTTCAACAAGTTTCAATAAGTCTAAAATATCATAGCTAAAAAACATTTCTCCAAATCATCACAGATTCACCTCATACATTCCAATAAATCTCCAAAGTGTAACTGGAAAAATTAAGCAACACCCAGACAATCATTGTTCTTAGAAGTACTCCAGGTCCCGCCAGAGATAAAATCTGATTATTTGGTGTCGCAGAGGAGCGCCACTCCTCTACGGATCCAGTGATCCGGGTCGTAGTTTGCTGAGGTCTTGAGCAGCAGAGGGAAGATATAAGTGAGATCCGTACGTCTGGGTTTCTTGTAAACTGGGCACTCGTACAAACTGGTTCCTTTGCGTCGGTCCGAATTGATCGCATAGACATGTACAATCGGCAACGGGGTGTAAAGGACCTTTGGAGGAGGTTCCATGAGACGTGAGTTGCGCCGGTCCCAACCAGCACCATCTAGGTATAGACCATGGATGAAGACACCTTAACCAAAACAAATACAGACAACCAATTGTAGGAACCCTCAGTGTAAAAACAAAACTTGCACAGTTGCGTTATCGATCAAAACAGCAGCGTAATAAAATTACTTAAACTTATGTAACGAAATGTATAAACCAGCCATGATGACTCTACAAAAGAGTAAAGCAACACATTATTAACATACTTCTACTTTAGCTCAACATAAGGCAATCCAGTCAACTCAACACAAATGAAATGAAATCCAATCTATAATCCAATTGAATCACTTCTATTGTGTCATCATCATAACTGCCAAGAGATCAAAGCGGGATCGTAATAAAAATTATAATCAATTAAAGAAGCCTAGTTTAGGTCAGAAAGTCATCAAAGAATTGTAGGAATCGAATTAGACTGAAATTAATTGCGGCCGTCATAAATCGAGAGGTATAGGCTGATGTCTGCTGTCTTTCGGCGGAGAAGTTCGGCGGATTTCTCCGCGAAATATATATTTTACCGTGGGCAGATCAATATTGATGCATGCGGCTGTCATAAATGAAGATACAGTTTGATATCTGCTGTTGAATGTGGAATATTCGGTCCGAAAATCTCCCATTATTTTGCCTCTCGAGTATAAGTCGAAAGACCTATTTCATCGTCCTGAAATAGTCTTGAATTTCTTGACTTATATACCAGTATAGACGGTAATCTACATTCTAATGAACAAGAGCACTTATCAGCAACAAACAAAGGCTGATGATGGTCTGCACAATTAAGCTATCTTCAATTGCATGGACTCTGACCATATCACAGTCCAGTCTAGTATTTTAATATTCTTATCTGATCCAAATGATTCCAGTTCAATCAAACATCAAACTAATGTAACAAATTTGAAAATTTAATTAAATCCAATACAATAATTTTCACAGCAGTCCAATCCAAACAGTACAAATAAGAGCAAACATTTACCCTCAGATGGCGCACTGGTAACATCCTCCTTCACCATTTTGGTCACTTCATTGTCCAGTACGACAGCATCCAGTGCCCATCCCTTGTGTGCCCGGGTGATCTCCTGCCTCATGGCTGTCAGGAACCCCTGTGGATTGAAGAACCCAGTCATCCAAAAGACATTGGGGCGACCATCGAACAACCAACTATGGAACTGGGTGTTGCGATCAAGAAGGTCTGTGAACCAGAAGCCAAGAGTGGCTGACTCCCAAGATATCTGAAAACAAGTCAGTTCAAGTTCAGCACATATAAAATATAGGTTCAGAGGTCACCTAGTCCACTGGTCAATTCAATGTACTCTGAGCGGTATATTCCAATTCCATAAAATGGTTAACATGCCGTCATCTGATGGTCAGGTGAGTAACTTCTTCAGCATCTCTAACCATGCGTTACTATTCACACTACCATAAACATTAGCATACTACATCATTACCATATTTTAATATTAATCTCTCATTACTTTATCTTGTCATTGTATAAATTCACTCACAACAAAGATTTAGATAGCACTGCTTCCAAATTACTACTTAGGACTGCTCCCGACCCAACCATGACTAAATAGGACAGTCCTAGGGCTACAATAAGATGGATCTGAGTAAACCCTAGCCATAAGGCATAATGCTAATTGGAGCCCATTCCATACCATAGGGCAGCCGACAACAGAGAAAGGAAGATGCTGTCAAATAGTAAACTGCATGTAAGCATGCATGCTGCCCAGGTAATGATTACATTTCTATACCTTCAACATCTCTTTTCATTACCAAACTACAACTCACTGTGCTGATGAAGTAATCCGGAGTAAACAGAGCCAATAGAGTGACCTAAAGCACCTTCTTACCTTTTTCCAGGCATTTGGAATTCTCGCGTCGTACATGCAGTCCAATGCGTCGCGTAGACTCTCTGACATAATGATGGTTCCATCAATGGCCAGCTTTAGGTCCTTGAGGGTGCTGCGAACAGATAAGACGACCCTGCGCATCCGGTCAATCTCTTGGCCAAGGAAGATGTTCAGCGGGTGGAAGAGGCCCATCTTCCGCAACCGTTCCTTCACCTACGTTCATCAATGATTCATCAATGTGTAAACAATTGCATTACCTTATCATTGTTACCTTTGATAAAATCTGCTTTATAGTAACACACAAGCTAGTTATTCTGTGAGAGGTGTTATATAGATCTAGAAATACAATACAATACGACAAGGCAATACATAAATAGTCACTCACATGTATAAATTAAGCAAAATACATAAACACAAATATATACATCACACGCATATGACATAGACACATACATAGACACATATATAGACACATATATAGACACATACATAGACACATATATAGACACATACATAGACACATATATAGACACATATATAGACACATACATAGACACATATATAGACATATAAATAGACACATATATAGACACATACATAGACACATATATAGACATATATATAGACACATATATAGACATATATAGACATATATAGACATATATATATATATATATATAAGGTGCAGTGATTAGAGTTGCTTTTACCTCGTGTGGGACGAAGTCAGAAGGCAGCTTTTCGAGCATGTCATCTGCGAGTCTATATACGACGCTTTCTCTCGTCTCTCCTCCTGATCCACCAGAGTCCTTCGGTTGGATGCTTACGATTGTCTCAAGCATCCCATTCGTCATATTCGTCTGGTATCTTAACATTCACACATAACAATTTTAACTTGTAAACGCCACAGCCATCTAATACGAACTAAAACCGCCTACGTGAGCGAGGTCGATTCCCACTACCCCATAAGTTAACTAGTCCATCCATTCGCTATGCGGCAGCGTTAGTTAAATTAGATGTCAGATGTGATGTGTGCCTTGCCTGGCTGCCGCACAGTCAAATTCGACTTCTGTAATAATTTGTGATCATCTGTTCATACTGTACATGTAATCATACCTTCAATAGCATAATAAAGTACGAGACTTTAGCAGAATATAATATGATTATATGCTACATGAAATAAACTTAAACGGAATTACAAACAGTGCAACATAAGACAGTGTAAAATTTTATTGAGATACTTAACACAGCAAGTTTGAGAACCTGTCAACCATGGTGAGATGGGCTTCATTGATTTAATGAGTGAAGAATTTTAATCCTGATTCCTATTCTAATTGGACGATTGTTAAAAAGCCACTGTACTAAATCCCAACAGACTTATTAATGGTCACCTCAGGAAAACAACAGTAAAAACTCATAGCCCAGTCAAAATCTAAACTCCATTGCACCACCACTCAGATGCTCTTTCATACAGACGAAGAAATGAGTGCAGAGTGATTCCTAAACCCTCCATTTTAAAGCACCCACAATGACGAAGGATATGGTCGTTTACGTGATGTCTGCATTTGAATGAAGGCCAAATGTTTCTGGTGAGTCAACCATTGGGAGACTGTCGATAAACATCTTGTATTCATCCACCGTCTTGCACTTCGGAATCTTGTAACCTATAACAACAGAATCTTAAGAGAGAGAGGACTGCAACCCACTGTATACATTAACACAGGCAAATTTCTTAAATATTCAAAGCAAGTAATTTGAAAAAAACCTACCAACTTAAAGTTCACCTAAAGGTCAAAATTGCACGACAGACAAGACAACCAAGCCATCCTCAAATAACCATTTAAATAATGGGTGAAATACTACCAGTGTTTAAAAATACTAAATATCAGGAAATGCTGATTGCACCAGACATGATGGTAGCTGGCATAAGACACCACACTAAGAAGTAATACTCAATCATCATAGTTGTAAGACACCACTTATTTGATACACACGTAGGGCGATGCCACGAAATATGCACAAATGTCTATCTTAGGAAGGTTTGTGTGCCACTATTATCAATATCAGGCTGTAGGTTTATTCTCTCCGCCATGCAAGGCGACCTGATTGTGCCTAAGACTCGAATTTCTACAATGCTTCGTAAAAGCTTTGCTCTGGCCGATGTATCTTTCTGGAATAGCCTACATTCCCTGGCAACATAGGGATGCATGTATTTATTCAGATATCCATATATCACCAACACAGAAACCCTCAAAGGAGCTAATTTACCCTGAAATTTGATACCGCCCTTTTTCCAACATTTTTTGCTCAGAAGTGCACATGCCTCGACGGCGCAATTGCAGTTGTACTGCAGAGCAATTCTGCGCAAAGGACTTGCTCAAGGTCCCTACACAGTGACTCCTTGGACGAGGGTCAAACCCGCACACTCAGCGTTGCGGGCCGACCGCTCTAACCAATCGGCCACTGCGCCACACATAATGCAAGCTATTCGACAGCTCTAGAAACATGCGACGTTATACCCAGATTCATGTTTATGTAAACAGGGCCTACCATTGTGAAACTGGAATTGCTCAGCAAATATGTGCTCTCCAAACCAGACTTTGGCATAAGTGTTGAGCAGGCGTTTGTCATAATCGTCTGTCACTCGGCCACCGTACTGCACTTCGCCAACCATGTACCTCACCGTATTCCAAGACACGCCCTGCAAAGGAGGTAAGCTAAGTTGGAGTAACTGCTGGTTCATAAGGTATGATATGGTAACTACTGATTTCATAGAAAATTAAGTCAATATTGGTTACATACATAAGTTATGGTAACTTTATTTCTAACATAAGGTAGGGCAAGTTTACTTTGGTGAGATAAGGTAATTGTTTATTTCTTAGTCAAGATCGGGTAATGCCACTGCTCGCTTCCTAGGTAATGAATGTATAACTGCTCATAGTTTCCCACATAGATCCTTACATTGAGGCAGTTTGGATATTTCCGATTACAAGAACATTGAAAATATAGAGCAGTGTATCAATTATAACACTGTTAATCAATTATAACACTGTCATTTGAAACTATAACATGTACAACCTTATAATCAGACCATGTTTTAATGAGTTCATTTTCTCCGAGTCAATTCGTTGTAAGACTGATGTTCTTTACCACAATATATTAGAATTTCTGTTATAATCCAAGCATGTCATACCCAATCTTCAGTATACTGCTGTTTCATTTGCATTTATTCTCTGAGGAAATCAGTACGACCTGAACAAAACCGACCTTCTTGATGTCCATATCATCGAGGTGGTTCTGGATGAACTGGACGGTGGATGTGAAATCTGACTGGTTGAATTCGTACGGAATGTTCCATCCAATCGGACCGAACTTCCTTCTCTCCTGAACAGTTGTATGGAGGAAGGCAACGACATAGAGGAGTGGCTTCCATTGCAGCATGTTGCTGATGTCCAGCTGGTCTTGTGAGATCAGTCCATAGGTCCTCTTCAGGCCGGGCTTGACGCCCTGCGGAGGTTCGGCGGTGAACTTTATTGACGTCTGAAGAAGGTTTATAGGGAACTTTGGGTGGACCTCGGTCGTGATCCAGCACCGGAAAGAGTCGTGGACAGGTTCAGTGGCCAAGATGGTGTCCAACAGTTCGTCCATGTAGTCGAGGCACAGGTGGCAATTCTGCAGCAGGACCCAGCCACCTTCGGACATGCACTGCAAGATGAGGCGCCGGGAGTGCACCTCCTGACCCTGGCCCATGGAAATGGCTCCATACCCTAAAAGTAGTTGAAACGCCTTCTGATAATTTCTCCGCAGTCAGATAGTCCCCAGAGCCAACGCCATTCGCTGCTCAAGTCGAGATCAGTCACTTAGCAATCGTGGACTTACTACTGTGCTTATTATTTTGATTGCTGTGTGTGAATATCGGTTTTGGCAAAGACATCAGCTGCAGACCATGAGCTTATAAGGAATGAGTCACAACACAACAGACTAACAGTCTGACATCTATGTCAGATCACCGATTCCTTAACTTTCAATAGTATTAAACCTGGCTGAGAGATGTGGCACTGGTGTATGTGAGAATTCACATATCACATGATCACTCTTATTTTATTGATTTTGAACAGAAATAGGTCAACCCTTTCTCCTCATAGACACAGTTGACTCTCATTAATCCTGGGGGAAAATAAATTAAAGCTAGGTTGCATTAACTGAATGACTTTAGTACGATTCATGGCTTTGCAGACTCAGACTCATAATAGAGTGTCTGATTTATTTTCATTAGCACTCATTTTTCATTAGTCACTTTCTTTCACAAATTAACATTAACATTTCAGTCATTGGTCTGTTAGTACAGCAGATGGAAAATGCATTCTATTGTCAGGTAACTACTACACATATCTGATTAATTACCTAAGACGTCGATGGCAAGTCAGTTGACAAGTCAAACCGACTTAGTCAGGTTGCTGAAACATATGATTTAGTCGACTAAGTTGCTAAATCAGCTGCTAATTCATTACATCAGTCGACAATTGCTTAGAGACTGACTTCAGGGCCTGGAGCCAGAATAATACATAAGCTCAATAGATGGATTATTGAACAAAGTTGGCTCATCATTTAAGCCACATATTAATTAATGACATAAGAAAACAGTAGACAAACAGACAGATGCACAGCAACATGAGGTATAACTTGATTGAAATAGATGGATCAAAGTGGGTGGCTTAGACAGATGAATGGATAGATAATAGCCAAATAGACAGATAGATGATAATTAAGAATAGAGAAATATCTAGACAGATACATACATAAGTATATGAATAAAGATGAATATAACACAACTGAATAGAAAAGGAGATGAACAACAGATGATTGGAAAGAAATATCTAGACAACATAGACAGATAGAGAGCATTCATGACTCTGTTGACACACAACCGGTGGGTGACCTGCATCATCAGTGGTCAATGAAGACTCACTTATTCCTTTGGCTTTGGCAAGCTTCTCAATGTTTTCTGTTGGATCGGAGCCCATCGAAAGGAAGCAGATGAGCGGAGTTCTTGCATCGCTCTCGCTCCACATCACGTCCATGTCTAGGATGACGCCCTCTACAAACTGCACAAGAAAAGACCCATTCAATGTAGGGGACCGATTGGAATTTCCACCTGACTTTTACCAGCACACCAGAAGAATTTTAATTCATTCGCCCTTTCGAGAAACCCACTCAGAGGCCGCCACAGTCCAGCCACAACTAAAGAAAAAGACTTGAGTTACTTATAAACCCAGTTGTGTTGAACACGAGTAATGAACTGCAAATGGGTCAAGCAACTGGGTCATATGACGGGTCAAGCAACTGGGTCACGTCAAGGGTCTGACCTGCTTTCCCATGACTTCGGAGACGAAGATCTTGGCCATCGGAACGGTTCGGTCCGGACACCAGCTGCGAATCAGCAGAAGGCGATGGAATGTGCCAAGCATGGAACTGTATCCATCTGGAATGGTTGCTTCCTCTGGTGCGGCTGAGTCAAACCAGTCCTTCCATCCCTAGAACAATGAACATAACTTAATCTATGCAATTTACGTAGAACCGTGCAAATGATGCCTTCAGCGCCTCTGAATGCCACCCTTTAAGAAACATAAAGAGATTCTCGTTTGATGCAGATTAACGCAGGACATCAACAGATTAATTGCATAATACTATAACAGGTCCTACACAAATTCTCAATGTTTGTCTAGTCAATTCTATGGTCTAGTTTATGTAGTATTTTTATCACAATGTACATGCCTCAACTACAGGTTGCTACAGATAAACCCGGTTGAAAATCATCTGGCCTTTGGAGAACCCAGGTCAGATCTAGAAAGCTGGATAATAGGCTACAGTGGTTAATGGTAAGGCTACAATTTGGGCTACAAGAGCCCCAAGAGCTAAATAAATAAAATTCAATCAAGCACATAAATAAGTCATTAGAAAAATCAACAAACATCAATGATTAATTTACATAGCATCACTGACACAGAAGACGAGAAAGTGCTGCTCATCATCAAGCATTTCTTAAAGACCAAATCTTGATGCTTAATAAGATCGTGGCCTATTAATATGGTGTTCTTGAATGGTACCTTGTCATTGCGAGCGACCTGCATCAGTATCTGGGAGAAGTGTCCAAGTCTGCTGAGCTCAACGAGGTTCAGCCAAGTCATATCAGAGATCCACTTCTTTGGCTTTGGCTCAACTGCATTCAGGTCCAGGGCAGCTCCACCTTACCATCGACAAATGCAATACATTCATTAATATGAATTTGACAAAGGCTTCAAAGTAACTCTGTACTTTGCCTGCTTTAGTAGCTGAAAGAATAAAAACCTAAGATGCATGCATCCTTTTAGAATGATAGATAGCCATATTGCAGTGGTTTTGAGGTGCTTAAAATGTGCCATGTCAGATATCTATGTACAATGTCAAACAGAATTTTTTCAGAGCAAGAGTTGTAGACTTGTGGAATGGCATGGAAGATAGTATTGCTTCAGTGGACATTGTCACAGCTTCTAACAGGAAGTAGTACTGTTACACTCTCCCATGTAATTAATTATTATTGTTATCGACAGTAGCAGTAAATAGCTATTGTTATTACTGTTATAAAAATGAGCATCAATTTTATTAGCACTATTATTATACTTAATTTACCTTTAATGACTTTTATTATAAAAATAAATAAATTTATCCTGTAGAAAATTGGACTAATATGTATGTTAATTAGTTAATTTGCAGTGGGTTTAACAAAGACTTTCTGAACCACTTAAAACCCTAGTTACGTTATGTAAATGCACAAAACAATAATGCAAATGCTCTTGGTTAATAGACAATGTCTTCTGAAAAGCTCCAACCTTTGATGAAGCACTGGAATTCCTCTGGCCTTATGACCTTCGCCTGCATCTGAATCTTAAGCGTCATGAGAATCGTGAAGAGGAACTTGTCCTGCTCATAGAGGCCACGCACCGTGTAGCCGAACGCGGAGAACGTCAAATATTCAACGATGTTTTGAATTCGCTTCGTGGTTATCGGAGACTTGGTTGAGCGTGCCATGGAGATGTCGAAGACCTGAAGGAACTGTCGCAGGGAAGTCTGGTACATGACATTCACCATGCTCATTTCCACAATCAGGAAATAGAGAACTGAGCCACGGGTCGCCACTGTGGTCAATCAAACAATAAATCAACACAATGACTAATCAATCATCAATCAATCAATCAATTAATCAATCAATCAAGAAGTCAGCCAGTCGATCAATCAGCCGCTGAAACAATAAATCTAAGCTAAGCCTAATCTAATATGATTTACATAGCGCCCAAACCATAACCCTAATAATTCCGTCACTGCTTGCAGTCCAGCAGTGCCAGTCCCAAGCTCGGATAAAGAAGGAGGGCAACGCTAATGATCTATGTTATCACACAGTGTCTTCAAATGGCAACTACCACCAATACCATCTAACCGTAATGTACAAGGCATAACCCTGATGGTCACTCAAATGAACTCCTAGTCCGAATCATCATCCATATGTACTCAGTTGCAACCAATAGGAAAATGATCTCCATGGCTAAATCAAATTGTTTCTTCCCAAAAACATATATCCCATATAAAAATAAATTCTTCAAAAATTCACAATGCCCACACTGATGCCGTTTAGTAACACCTGACGTAACTCTCACCTGGTCGAAATTCCTCTCTGGCGCTGTTGATTCGGATCTCTGTCTCTGCAGCGATGCTCAGCTTTTCACTCACTTCAAGAGCTGTTTCCTTGGTGACCCTAAGCACCTGAATCAGTGATTCATCTTCAACCAGAGAGCCCTCAGTGGAGGTCAGACGGAAGAGGAGATTGTCCTCCAACTCCTTTGTCTTACGCTTATTCGCAGTCACCTCTTCCATCAGCTTTGTTCTCTCTGCCTCCAACTCCTTCAATAGTACAGAGCAACAATGCACAACAGAATAAAAAAATTAAATTACCAAACAGTATTAAATGGTATAATATAGAACTTATAAATTAAATATATTACTAAACAGAATGTAATGGCATTAAATAGAACTTAAAATATCATAATCACAAAATAAATACTTAATAAACAGTTAGGTCTGAGCTGGTGGCCAAAAATGTGCAAAATGGACCCTGTAGCCTTATCGTTAACCACTGTAGCGTAAATAAAATAAAAAGAGGCGTCTTCACACTGAGCGCGCCTCTGATTAGGTTGTACTGGGACAGGAGCTATAGAAATATATAGAAATACAATACAATATTACCAGCACAAAATATCTAAAACATAATTTTAAATATGCAACACACAATTATCTACTAAACAGTAAACAGTGTAATATGGCACAATGATACATGGTACCAAGAGAGCTGTTATACACAACAGCACACAAAGCCAAGCATTGAAGAACAGACTCACTCACTCAGATACCAAAAGGCAGCCAAGTATTTCTTAGCCTATGTATGAGGCAGCAAGTCCTCTATCTAATTTTCTACCATTCAATCTATCAGTAGTAGTCGTTTCAATTTAACGACACCATGTGACAGCAAAGATCATTGGCATCGCCCTCCTTCTTTATCCAAGCTTGGGACTGGCACTGCCAGAGCACAATCAGTGTCTGAGCAGCCTCCAACCTACAGTCAGCATACACGATCAGAAACTTTGAAACATCTTTCTGCCCTGGTGGCAGTGGTGAGATATGATACCCCAACCTTAGGGTTGATAGTCCCCCATGCTAACCACTGAACAACCCATTCACCATGAAAGCCACACGATCTCGTACCTTCTTCTCGGTGAGTATGACGAGACCGAGCAGCTGATCTTCAAGTCCCTTCATGGTCACCGTGAAGTCGATGATGGACGTCTTGGCGCTGACCTCGGGCGTATACGCCGGGTTGCCGAGCTTAGTTGTGATGTACAGACGGAAGTTGGACATGACGTCCACCTCCTTGTCACCGACCTTGACCTTGAATGTGCTGCCAGACTTGATGAAGTTCTTCTCAAGGATGTTGTCGAGGGCCGGGTCGAGGTACTCACGGATGTCCTCGATGAGGAGCGGCCGACCGAGCGATAGGGCATCCTCCAGGTGAGTCCGAAAGTATTTGTGGTTCAGGTTAGTTATCTGCAAGATAAGTTTATTTATTTTAATGATAAAAACATAAAATGATAGTAGTAGTAGTAATAGAAATGATGCTCACGTTTATAACAGTAATAGCAATAATAAATTGCCACTGCAAATAAAAATAATAATTGATTATCGTAATGTATATATATGTAAGTACAACAACACTGTTCTATTAAAAGAGAAATAAAATAATTGATCATACACATAATATTAAATAAAAATAATATTATTATTATCATTAAATTTTATAAGTTATATAATATTAGTGACGATAACAATTTCAATGATTAATCATATGTTTATCTAATCTGTAAATTTACGACAGTGTATTTAATGCAAACCAACCACACAATCCTAAAAGGAGCGGGATAATAAAATCCATATTAATCCACCAACAACCATAAACATATAAACTTTAAAACAACATAGTTTGGAATATAAGGATAGTTTATGATACCTGAAGTTCGTTGTTAAGTTCTCTGCTCTTGATCCAAGCCTTGCCCTGCCCCTGGGGGTCAATAAGCAGAGGGTATCGAGCAGCTTTCGTCACAATCAACCCATTCTGTATTGACAGCTCATCATTCGGCAATCCCTGCAGGTTCCACTCACTGATTGTCGCATTGTCAACCAACATCGAAATGATGTTAAGATCCTACAACACACAGAACGAATTAATTAATCACTTAGTCAATCAATTAGTCAATCGGTCAATCAATCAATCAATAAATCAATCCATCAATTAATCAATCAATCTGTCAGCTAATAAAATCTATGAAATAATGAATAAGCTAATCATAATCTCAACATTTCTAAAGTACCACTTGAAAGTTAGGCAATTGTGGCGAAGGTGTCTGAACTCCTTTCGCATAGAGCTCTGCGCTCTTCTGCTAAAGGCGAGCTTCTGGTGTCCAGGGCCCACTAATGCTGCGTCGAGCTTTCTCAGTGGTTGGTCCGTCCACCTGGAATGAGCTCCCGGTTGTCCTCCGTAATCGCCCTTACAATGATCTACCTACCTTTTGTAAGCTGCTAAAGTCATTTCTATTTGGCCATGGCTGGGCTGGGAGCACCTCAGAGTAGTTTCCCTTGAAGAGGCGCTATATAAATTATTGAAATGAATGAATGAACGAGCACCAGCTTATTCATGAGCAGCAATCATGAATACCACCAACTTCTTTACGAAGCAATCATCCATTCAATCCTGGTATATTAATGACAATCAGATTTTTGATTGCAACATCACGACTCACAACCCAAGTCCCACCATGGATATGGCGTCACATGTCAACTCTTGACCAATGTAGAATCCAATCTATTGTGGTCTTTCTAGTAATTTCAGCATTGTCTGCTAACTGATGAACTTTCCATTCTTAATTTATATATTCCATAGCTCAGGCTATAAGTGAGAGTGACACTATATAAATTCCTGTTAAGAAATAACATCTTATAAATTACATCTGAGAATGGAATGTGGTTACGAAGCAGCTGCTTCTTCCAGACAGACATCATTTGGTTGCGAAACTCCTGGTTGAATGGTCCAGCATAGGACAGGAAGCCAGTGGCCAGCAGCACGTCTCCCACCAGCCGTCCGATCTGGGCCTCAAATCCTTTGCTGGCCTCTGTCCACCGAATCCTCTCACCCGAGAGACCATCGATAAGGGCCGTGGCATTGTTCATCTTTCGACGACATGCATTTGCATCATCAACCAAGACCTATAGACCAAACACATTTTAACTAATATCAGGTGTAATGTAATGTAAGAGAATACTTCCATAACACATGGACAGGCACATGTAAATATATATAATATATATATATATATATATCTTATTGTTTATTGGTCCCAAAAACATTACAAGATAAATCAGAGAAAAACATAAACATAGTCACAATCGTATTGGGAACAAGGGAACAGAAAACCCTAAAGCCACAAATTATCCCACTAATCGGGGGGTTACCCATTTAATTATAACATGTACAGACGGCTGGTTTAGGATAATAACATAAAATAATTAGCCGTAGGCCTTAACTAGTTAACTAAGTAGACAATAGGAGAGAGAGAAAAAGAAAGACGTACATTATATATATATATATATATATATATAACACCAGCTGTGCCACCTGTCCAATAAGGTGGGATTGATTAGCATCCAGTCCAAAACATCATAATCTAATTTTGTCTAATGACTGCTACAATGCTTTCATCCCAAGGCACAGGTAATTAGTTGATGGTCATTCAAGTCACACCCCATTGCACAGTTAATTCACAAAATGTGTTGTGTTGTTGGATGCTGTGGTTGTGTTTGCTTCTCAGCCAAAGGATCCATCAGATACTATAAGGCCACAATGCAACGATTGGTTAGACCAAGGTATCTCTCTCTGACTCCTCCCAAAGTAAGAACTGTGGATAGCGATTGATACAATAAAGGATATACTTATTTACTTACTTACTATGACCATGCCTTGAGCAGTTTCTACAGAGGTAGGTAAACAACTGTGCAACTTTCACCTTCTTAGAAAAAAACGTTTTAAATACACAATAATGTAGCCGTGCAAATGGCTACTTGTGCGGAGAAATCTTGACCAACCCCAACCCTAACCTACCTGTTTTTCCTTCATAGCTTGGTCGTAGAGAGCCTGGACTGCATCCAGCTCTCGTTGTTTCTCGTCCAGCTGAGCCTGTGCTCTGTTCAGATCCTTCATTGCCGACTCGTACTTTGCCTCCTGAATTGCAAGGTTTGCCTACAAGAAGCAATATGCAACAACAGCCTGGGTAAAATAAGGCAAAAATATTATTATCCTTTATACAGCACAACTATTATAATAATTATTATCGTTATTAATAAAAGAATCCCTCATGAATGCAAACTTACACAAGGAGTAGACTATTATTTCTGGATTTATTAGGTTATTGATCCAAGCAATTATCGTGTGAAGGAAAACATTATTAGAGTGAATTACTGATTTACATCCAACTTGATCAACGAAACGCACAAAGAATTTCCATCGAAGAGTCGGATGGTCTTAAAGTGGAAAAAGTGCATTGATTAGGATAAAACACTAGCTCATTTATTTATACACCCATTATTACAACCAGTATTATTTCTACATTTACATTTCAGAATATATACTGAGGGTCCTTAACAGAATGTAGCTAAAGACTAATTGATACCTTGAGTGGTAAGACTTCTTTGTTGATGCTGTAGAAGTAAGCCATTGCCTGTGTCCAGGAAGCCAGACCAGCCACGTCACCACAGACCTTCCTTGCTGTGTCGATGTTGTAATCTTCCATTTGAAGATATGGCTGCAGCAGTTCAACCGTCTCCTCATTAATCGTGTCCTAGAAACGAACAAAGCATTAAAAATGCAAGTAACATGGCTACAGTTTGCAAGTTCCTCACAAAGTCCTAATTTTCCTGCCGACAAAGTAAACATTATCTAAGATACCTTCTTGGATAAAGTGCTCTGAGCTTCCACACGATAAGATTTCAATTCTAAATCGCTGAACAGGAAACCATATAGGCATCAAAGGCCAGCTTATGCACAGAATCAGAGACAAATTCAGTTAACTCTTTTGGTAAAGAATTCGAATGAGAAACATACCTATCCAACAGACGTAGTTGCTTAAAATAAAGATTCAGCCTGTAAAAGAGAACGTGAATGTTACATGAGTTTGTTGAATTCTCGATGCCTCTTATGCAAAACTGAACTTTTCACTGACCTTGGGGAAAGTGAGAAGCGCCTGCAGGAAGTTGCTAGCTGCCATGACCTTGAGGGCTTCAGACCATGAAGGTCGCAAGCAGTTCGGTCGATCAGGGTCTACAGACACCGAATCCAGATGACGTTGAAACAGAAGGCAAACACAGTCCATAATGCGCATGATGAGATGCGGAGGCTTGGCCAATTTACGCACTGCAGAACACAAAACACAATGACAACTTAGAAACCATCACGTGTTTTGTCCCAGGATCAAAGGATCCAGAAAGTTCGGACAGAAGAACACTGACCATCATATTGCCTAACAACCAATGGAATAAAAAAAATGAGAGCATCATCAAGAACTAAGGCCAGCTTACTAGACACTGCAAAACAAAACTGTGTAGCTGAAACAGTAGAGGAACACAAGGTCAGAATAAAGGGTAAACGTAACACATCTGTATGATAACTCCTCAGAGGCATTGTTTCAAGTTTCTGTGCATCTGCAAAGTTGTAAAAAGTGTCTTCCTTTTAACATTTTAAAAAGTATATTGATTAATCTGCATAAAGTAAAAATTATATAATGATACCAGTGGAAATGTGGGTTGGCTTAATTGTCCCAAGAGCGGCCTCAGCCTCTTCAAGAGCTGGCCGTGCAGCCTCCAGTTTTGCCTCGGCCTTCACTTTATCTACCTGAAAGAAATAACACACAATAATTTTAAATGCAGCCAGGGGCGTCTATCCCAACCTAAGTCATTGGAGCAACATAATCCCCCTTAAATCATTGGAGCAACTTCCCCAATTTTGACTGACCAATACTATTTACAGATGAATAATGGATTGAACCACGTTATTAATGCACACATTGACACTGTAGAATAGAAAAGAATGGCTAAACTGCAAATAATAACAGATTTTTAATGGAATAAACAAATTTTAATTAACTTTTCCCTTCATTTCTCAATGAGATCTCCCCCTTATTTCTTGGATGGAGCATTTGCTCCAAGGTCTCTATGGTGTAGATGCCCTCTGAATGCTGCATCTAAGATAACAATCTTGAAGTGTTGTGAACACCAAGAAAATCGTTGACAAACCAATAGTTGGGCAATACTTGCCAAAAACGTCTTTAATATGCCAAAATAAATGTTAAACCAATACAATGATTATTTGTAATTAATTTTCAGCTAAAAATAGTATTACATGAGAACCCACTAATGACGTTGTGCTTCCTAATAATGCGTTCTCTCCTACAATGTGACTGAGGGTAACAAACACCAAATTTGACTGAGCCTCAAGACATGAGCTCATTTTAGCACAACTTCCCTACTAGCACATGATATCTGATACAGCCCAAGGCATAGCATCAGTAAGAGGTAATGTTACACTTAGTGCAAGACTGATTTTTACTTTGATCTGAACAGCATGCTGAAATCAAAACTGGGTAAAAGAAAATGACAAACCGCAATCTCATCCACGATCTTCTGAGCCTTGTCCTTGACCTTCTGGACCTGGGCCTTGACCGCCTCTGCCGCCTGGGCACTGCTCGTCACCTCTGTCAACACCTCATCTGCCTTCTTTGAAGCAATGTCAAGCTCCTTCTCCTTGACGGCCAGTTGCTTCGACAGTTCATTAACGGACTGAGTTGCCTCAATGAGCTTCTTCAGACCGGTGTTCATGCGCTCAGCCAATTGGCCGATCTCGCGGCGCTTGGAGTCATAGATTGACTTGTAGCCACCGATGAACGAGAGGTATGACTTGGGCGTGACGTGGGCCTGGCGACGGTAACGCTGGAAGTACTCCGTACACGTCTCAGCAACCATGTCCTAAGAAATGACAAATGGTTTGTTCAATCAATTTCAGGGTTGCTTTTGTGACTACTACGATCACCAAACCACCGTTATGATCATCATTGTTAAAATAAACATTATTAACACAAGCAGCAGTATTATCACAATAATTATTCTAACTACCGCCACAACCGTCATCACAACAACCATCTCCTTGCCACTGTCACTGCCACCACCATGCAAAAACAAAGCTCCAATGTCTATGAGCAGCATTTCAGCATTCAATATAGGGCTAAATAAATGATCCACTCTGTCATTACATTACATGACATTTCCCACGTAATTACTTAAGCGTAAGTGTTGAACTTGCTCCAGCGGTATAAACCTAGAAAAAAGAACTTGCTACCACACTGTGAAAGTGCCATACAATCGATTGACTTCATCTAAATCAGATCTGTTTGTTTACCTGGAATTCTCCCATCACTTGTACAACCGCATGCTTGACCTGGGTAGTGCAGACAACATCGTAATTGGCCAGGAAGTGGTTGGAAACAGCAATGAGGGCATCCTTTGGCCAGCGCTGGAACCAGTCCATTGTGCAGCCAGAGATCAGACCGGGGAACTTCAACGAACGACTGCGAAACTTCTCACCAACCTAAACATCGAAAATGGAAATAAAATGAACCATCCAATCTGATTGAATAAAATCTAATTGAAACCCACTCCTTGATCCCCACTGGAATCGCAGTCAGTTAAATTATTTATCTCTCTGATATCTTGACTCTCAAATCTTGAACAAAACACTGACACATTTTTAAAACTACTAGCTGAATAAAATAATTATGATCAATAAAATATGCCTAAAATTTTTAAGCACTGGTATCACCCTACACAGTCTTCCTCTGTAGCACTGTCAAGTTATTAGAATTTTTCCAGGCATATCTCTGCTCACCGGTGAGAAGCAGAGCGCGATGTGAAGGTTCCACTTGACTCGGGTTATGTAATAGTTGTATAGATTTTCATTGGAAGGAGGTCGTCGTGGAAACTCCTTTTTCATCACTGGCGCCAATTCCTGCAAAATCTCATCCATCTCATCTCGAGCGAAGAGATTTGAAACCTAACGACAGAAATAAAAAAATTACATCAGCACATCTGGACCTATAATTCACACATAGAAGTAGCATTGTATATTTAAGCAATTATAAAGCATAATAGTAGCTGCAGTAGTGGAAGAGGCCACAGTAGTAGTATCAATTACCTCTCCTGAGCTGAGCACATTGTTCATGTATTCGAGGAACGCGTCGTCTTTTATTTCATTGTCTGTGAAGATGAACGTGATTCCTTTGCCCTGGAGACCAGCTGTACGGTAGAGAAACTTCAGGTCTTCCATCAGGTTGCTCACATTGTATGATCTAAACATTAACATGTAGTAGTTATGTAACACTGTACACTACAATTGCATCAAAGAATTTGTATGGTACATCTTAAAAACTCTCAGAGGGAAACTGTGTAACGTAGGAGATACATAATACTTAGACCAATGTGGAAAAATAAGTAAAGTACTATTCCACTCAAAAGTAATGTTTCTCAAAGACATTACTTTTCAGTTGTTCGATCTTTCATTAAAAATTCTACTTAATTCCATCAGAAACAGCTCAAAACATTCTTGGCTTATCTGAGCAGACCTTGTTTGATATCTGCATTTCAGAGCTAGGGCTGGTAACACTTAATTTAATTTTAATAGTTAACTTTTGAAAAATTAACGATTAATTAATAGTTAATTTTGATTAAATCACACACAAATTTACAGTTACATTTGTCAGACATATTAATGACATTTCAATTAAAATTCAGTTACTGAATTTAGTTACAAACAGGAAATAACACAGGCGGTTTTCTTGCTCATATTGAAGTGTTATCCATTGTATTGCAAACGATTTGTCGCAATAAATGCAATAAACGTTATCAGCATTTTCAATATTTCTGTTATCCAATAATATAAATTCAAAATGTTCATGTAATCAACCTGCTGTATATTTATATTTAATAGCTCGATTACTATCCGCCGCCAAATTGCAATGTTTACTGTTTTTATAGTTGCTTCCATACTTCTGGCAAATGTAAGTGATGGACAGAAAAATCGAAACTATTAATCATTAAACAAAAATTTACTCATTAAAATAAATTAACGACTAATCGATCAATTAATCGCTAATTTCCGCAGCCCTATTCAGAACCTTTGTGAGACTCTTACACTATATAATGCAAATACTTGTACGACTCAAGAACATCAGGTCAACTGCAAACGTACCAGTTACAGAATAGATATTAAAAAACTAAGCTCTTATATTACATGGCATTCCATTCAGTTCTTCTAACTAAGGTCAAGATCAAAATAATACACCGACCTAGTCAATGTGATCTGGAAAGTCTTATATCCGGCAATGAATGATGCCAAGCGTGTAAGCGACTGCTTCCCAGACCCACCAACACCGACCAACAAGGCATGTCCCTTGGGTGTCCGAATAATGCGCGAGATCTTGACGAGATTGGTCATCGCATCCTGGAAAACAACAGATATAATAACTGAAAATGTGGAAAATAAACTAGACAAATAATTATTACTCTGTCTATTCCTTTTTGCAGTGTCCTTGTTTAGGAAGCCAAATTTTCTTACCTGTTCAAACCCTATTTTATCGACCTGTCCTCCTCAAGCCCAGGACCAACTATCCACTACCAGCTCAAGGTCCCCAAACAACAACAAAATAAGCCCCTTCCCTCAGTTCCACCATGAGACACGGAACCTTTCTCCAGTTGAAGATTGCTCAATGATAGGAGAAACAAACCTTAAAGAAGACGAGGTCCATTTTTCCGCCCCTCACTGCCTCGTTGTACTGGGACTGGAACATCTCCAGTCGATCAGAGAGCTGTTTGAAACTTGCGACTGGTTCATACATCTTTGGAGCGTCAAGGTCAGCATCCTCACCTTCCTCACCTTGAGAATGAAATTGAAGTGACCAAACATTCATATAGCACTCTCATGGTCACACCAAAGCATTTATATAATGTAAGATCGGTATTCAAGGAGTATCCATCAGGCGTTAATGCTAGCTACTATTAATAAAGCAGCAAAACATAATCTGCAACTGCTACTAAAAAGCTACTAGCTGTGATAATGAGCCATAAGGAGCACTAGCAACTAACTGCACCTGTTACAAATAGCATTCATATTTCAACCCCAAACCTAGCTACTTGATCTGATCCGCTATGGCTGACAGAAACGGAAGAGATTCCAAAAAAGTGTCTCTATTCATCAACTCTGAGGCAGGATGCTGAAAAATCTCCTCCGATGAAGATGTTACCTGTGGCCTCTGGAGCATCTCGCAGAAAATCTACATAGTAAGGTTCCTCATCCATTTCACCAGCGAGCTCTGGACCACACGCCTCCTCAGCAACCTAAAACAATCAACTACTGATATGTATGTCAATGTATTCTCTAAGCTGATACACAACCAGTGTAAGGAAATGCTATACATAGAAAATGGAATCTCAACTCACATTAAGTTATACTTTTTCAGATTTTTACATTGTATTGCCTTTGTCCATTAATAACCAGATTAACGCATACTATAAACAAACATACAACACAAAGTATAAATATGAGCACACACACACACACACATGCATACTGGGACCTCGTTATACTGCTCTCTTTAGAAGCCATTTCAAGAACTGATTTATAACGACATTGCATTTTATAATGATGTCCCATTCATACAGAATTAAATTTACAATTAAGGTCTCATTCATTAATAAATCAGAATTTGTCAATCAATCAATATCACTTTTATTAACTCCAATCACAGTAAGTGTTAACAGTACATACATATAACCATTGCCAGTATAATTAAAATAGCATTAAAACATTAAAACATAAGATGACATTAGATGGACAATTCATTAGGTGCAGAATTTATGTTGAGGTAATGTCATGAAAGAACCTTTTTGAGGGTCTGTTCAAACCAGTCCTTGTCCTCTTGCGTTGTGAATCGATCGGCAAACACCCGGCAGCATTCGTGTTTCCATAGCGACAGCAGCGATTTCGCGTCCCTAATGATCTCTGACACAGTGTTCAGCATGCCCTGAATGTTCACAAATAGACTCAACCAATTCAAGAGAAAGGTCAGTGCTGATCAATTGCAAAGCTAGGAACCAATGCAGATAACAAAGTGTTTCGATATGATACATAAATCATTACGCTATGATTTCACAAGAATTAGAGTTCCGTCCTACGATTGTTACGGTTACAACAGCATATCGGCCGAACGAACACACTTCCGAAAAGTTTCCAACTATCATCATTTGTAAAAAATGCTTTGGGATAATTGCTGCAAACTCCTGGATGATCACCAAACTATGATGCTGTCTCTTCAGCTTGACATCCCTGGAATGAACAGAGCAGCTTGACTATTGTGAATTTTATTTGATACAGCAACGGTGAATAAACTGGTGTCCATGGCTTTTGTGAGAGCAGAGAAATTTTCTAAGAATGATATTACATTACATCTTTGCGTGTTCATCTCTGGAACATGCTATTTCCACATATTGTTGCCAGCCATCTCTAATTTTCTCTTTTCTCTATCCAGTTGATGCCTGAATATTTCTCAGATGAGTTTCCAAGAGGCATGAAAAGAAATGTTACCCATAGCTTCTGTGGCATAATATTATATAAATGTATATTATATATATATTTATATATATACATATATATATATATACATATAAGTATAAATAACAGATTGTTGCCTCTAAATAACATATTGTTGCATATATACATGTAATCGTGTACATTTAAATGTATAATTCCAGTCACCTGCCAGATCCGACTGAGATCTCGGAGATTGAAAACATAGTGGAACTTGGCTGGCGTTGGTAGCATCTTGACCTTCGTCTTCTGCCACAGCCTGCATGTGGCTGGCACAAGACAATCAACAACACGCAAGACATCTTCCGAAAAGCCACGCTCCTAAAATACAAGTGACGGTTTCTCTAGCTTCTATCATAATTGTAACTGTAAATTCAAAGTAACTATAGTTCCACTTAAAAACATTAAGATTCATTCAAGAAGACATCTTCAAGCCAGAGGACATTAGTCAGGTTAGAAGTAGCACGGCATAATCTTTCACTTTCTCAATAACCTTAAATTTTGATATCTTTTTTGATATTGTAATCACGATCTTCTACATTAATCAGCACTGAGACAAAGTGAGTTTGTTCCACATTTTAAAACTCTTCTTTGTGGTTCTACTGCCAATTATTAAAGAACAGCCTGGACGCTTTGCTTACATTGCCTGTAATGTAATGTAATCAAGCCTGTCTCTGTGCTCCTTTGACATTGGTTTCTTCCCAATCATCCTTCGTGTTCGTACACAAACCTTTTCATCTTCATTCTATGCTGCATCACCTAACATATAAGGCCTCATTATTCTAATAGCGGCTACAAAATAACACAGCAACTCCATAGTTGACTTCCAATAACACCAGAACAATAGTACAATCAGCCCAAAGAAATTATTTCCCAACCCCTCCTTCTGTCCTGCAGAGATATTCATCCAAACTAGTACATGACTTGATATTGCACCAGTTATTAAGGTTGTCGCTCAGATGCAGCTTGTGTGTGGCTCAAAGAAGAACATTCATGTAACATCATCAGAGCTAGAATTGCTGCCATACGATGCAGAAAACATCTGATCGACTTACCGGAATAAAATAACCGCAGCCGATCGTTCGGAAGATTTTGTCGATGGAGGCGTTTGACGGCAGCGTGCAGTTGAAGATGTTGAAATGGCGTTTGAGGCGCTGAGGTATATCGTTGCGACCTCCGCCCGGATGGATCATAGCGCCCATCATCTGAATGTCAACAATGTTGGTGAACTCTCCCGGTTTCTCCAGGTTGTAGAAGCCCTTCGTCTCCATCATCTGACGTGTTATCTCATTTGTTACCTGTCAATAAACCAATGTAACATTTACCATTATTGACTGTGTATCTTTCAATCAAAGACTATATTTAAAATGAGTGCTGTTGATAGAAATAATGCACATAGTATCAGCAGACCCAGGGTCTTCGATCCCCCTCTGAGTGATGGAGGCAAACCGCTGGTCCACAGTGTTAGGAAGGCAAGATATTACCCCCCTAAGACTAAAAAATTATCCCCCCCACCTGAAATCGAAGGCATTTGCCTCCCGATCCCCCTATGTGGACGTCCCTGAGTTGACCTGTCATAGCCTATCTTCTGACTTTCCTTACCTATCTGACCAGGCACCTCCAGTGGAAAAAATTTGTTACAACAGAGTTATAGAAGATTCAGATCAGATAAGAACAGATGATGAGACGATGTCTTCCCTTCCTTCACTGTTTCATGTCTTTCACCTTAACTGTTACACAATTTGCTACAAGGTTCAAAGGAAGGAGTTGTTACCTGATCGCCCCATTCGTTGATGACTGGCATGTTGATATCATCCACGAAGACAGTCATCTTCTTGCCCGCTGGTGGGCCGTAAGTCGTCCCCATGCGCTTGTCAACATAGCTCTCGATTGTTCGCTGTTGTTCAAATCATGCATTGAAATATATGTAATAAATGAACAATAATATTTAATTAAATTAAAAGAGTTTGAGTTAGATGAAGTAAAATTTTATCCTAATAACTTAATTCATTTACAACAGTCAAGGATTTATACAAGTCAAGTAAAAGTCAACACAAAAGCATACTACGGCTACACAGCATGAGAACAATACACTAGGAAATAGATATTTAAGTTCTTTGTAAAATGGCATGTTGCTTCACCTTTTAAAATATTCAGTTTTTATATGATTCAAGACGAATTTCAGTACCAACCTACCAACCACGTACCTGGAACATGAGTGGCGTTGAGGCACTGGAAAAGTTGAAGCTCTTGAACATATGCATCTCTGGGTCATACTTGCTGCAGTATCCCTGAATGATGACGGTCTTGGCAGAGCCCTGCTCTCCAATCAGAAGGACGGCCTTTGACTGCTTAGCTATTGTCTCAATGAGGAATTCTGTCCTCACATTGTCCACGTTTGGCACAAGGATGCCGAGGTAGTCAGGAACGCTATCCGTTGGATATGCATACTCAGGAACCTGAAAAATTGGACAGAGCACATCATCAAGATCAATACAATAAAATTGAACACACTAATACAAACGATTTTTACCCTGAATTCTGAAAATTATCAGTTGTTCCTGTGAGGAAGTTGGTTCCTCATATAGACCCCTGCCTGTAGTCGACCTGAGATAGGTTGGACCCCGGAAATCTAGGTCAGGGTGGGAGTTCGTCACATTCCACTCACCCATCGTTATCTGCTTCAGATTCTTCTACTCGTCACCCCATAAACTTTCCCCTCTAAACTGAAGTCCCACCACTTCGAGTATGACCCAGAGATGCATATATTCAATAGCCTCAACTTTTCTTACCATTATCCATCCAATCCAATCTTACAAACTATGCCATTCTCAAAGAAACCCACCTCAGTAGCTACTCTCTCTCTGGCTATTCCAGCAACCAGGCTAACGATCTTTACCCTGGAAGTGGAAGGCGATCTTCACTGGGAAACCCCTCTGATTCAATACAGAGATCATGAATAAGCTGATGCCCAGCAATAAGCTTTAGAGTAAAACTACTGAAATTCTGAATTTACTATTACAATTAAGTACAAAGTGAAGGACCACTATGAATAAATGTTCAATTATAATCACTGTAAATGATGTCGTGAGATTTCACTCAACTGTTGGATCCAATTGTTGCCTTTTATATGCTGACAGGCTGTAATGCTGGCCATATTTTGAGATGTAATGTCACACAGCAAGTCGTCTGAACAACATGTCAACATGTAAGTCGATTTTGATTTAATTTTAATTTATTTAAATGCTGCTATTTTGTTATCTCCTTGCTATGTAGTTAAAGTCCACATAGTTGCAAATTCTGATGACACAAACCTTTGTCTGCCAATGCTGCCACTGGCCTTTTTCATCCACCAGAAACTCGAAGATGGTGTCCTCTCCAGAGACACCTGGAAGTGGAAGGCGACTCGGATGATTCTGAAGGAAGTCTTCCAACTGCAAAAGGAACCATCATTCCAAATTGATGAAAGCACATATCCTTGGTAGCCTGGATGTGTTGATTCAACGATTTTGGAAATATTTCTAATTTCAAATCGATTTTGTCATTAATGAAAATAAATTATCTTTATTAATCTTCAAAATTTCTCTAATTTGTTTTTTGCAGCATAAATCAACTATGATTATTTATTTCTTCTCTACACTGACTTTTTTGCCATTGTGCTTTGCTTGTGCCTCTATGCTTCATGATCTGGATGGGTACAAGCACAATCTCACAACTTTATATTTTCTGTGTCCACATTAATACTGACAATTTTTTATGATTGCATTCAAAAGTCGACCATGAACTGAAGAATGGCTCTCGTCTTAGTCATGCCTCTGCCTGTTTAAGTCATCTTTTTCAATATTTCTGTGATACTGATACTGCCTCACCACATCGCTTGCTTTTAAATAGTATATTGATCGTGCTTCTACTCATTTGCAAAATCCGGACAAACAGGTATGAAGGACTGATCATATCAACTGTGGCATCACCAATGCTTAGACAGACCTCTGAAACATCTAGCATCAGAAATGGCAGCTCAACCAAGTTGTGCTGTAGAGGTTGGCAATATCCCTCCAAAAAGAGCGGTTTTTTTGATTACATCAATTAACAATTTTCTCCTTGCCAATGACTTTAGCTCATGCCACAGATAATCCTCTGACTCTGGAAGCTACTTAATTAACAGACTCATCCTATGCGTCTTGTTTCTGAGGACACACAGTTTTGGATGGCATCCGAATGAACTCCTTGACCCACTTAAAACTGATTTTCTAAAACTAGGAACATCACTGTAGCAAAGAAATATTAATTCTGTAAACCTTTGAATCAGGGTAAATGGTTTGTTGAGTTGGCTGTGTCTTATGCAACTATGTATCTAACCTTCTTACGATCCTCAATCTCAAGCACCGCTCCAAGTGACCACATGATGGCAAAGACAATAAGCCTCTGCAGATGAGCTGCACTCATCTCCTGGTCTGCAGCCGGAATCAGTCCATCAAGAAGATCCAGTGCCTGACGTACGTACATACACTCCAGAATCTATTCATTAAAAAGACATATGACAACAAATTATCTCTGTACCAATAGCTATAAATAAGTTAACACCATTGTGCAGGTATGGTAAGATGACATTAAATAGAGTACATGGACTTAGTTAATGAATCTTCTTTTAACCAAATTATGTAACTTGGGAATTCGAGGCATAGCCTATTCTTGGTTTGCCAGTTACCTAGCAAACAGGCACCAACAAGTTAAATGTAATTGCCATTTATCCAATTTTAAACTTGTCAAGCATGGTGTACCTCAAGGTTCGATCCTTGGTCCCTTATTATTCTTATTATTTATTAATGATCTTCCAAATGCCTCTAACCTAATTACCTTTTTATTATTTGCTGACGACACCAACATTTTTGTCTCCCATAAATCCTATCAGGAACTGTTTTCATTGCTCAATAAGGAACTCAGTCATGTAAATGACTAGTTTACTGTTAATAAACTCTCCCTGAACGTAGGAAAACTAAGTATATTCTGTTCTGTTCCCACCGCAAATTACCACCTATCATTCAGGGTTGGCTCTTTATAAACAAGCTGCTCATCCCTAAGGTTTCTTCTGCAAAACTCCAAGGAATTCACATAGACCAACATCTCACCTGGAATAGTCATATTCAAAGCATAGCAACCAAAATTGCCAAAAATTTAGGCATCTTATCCAGAATAACTCATTTATTAGACAAGCAAGTCCGTTTGAATCTATATTATACATCGATCCATCCTTATTTCTCTTATTGTACATTAATTTGGGCCTCTAATTATTCCACAAGATTGTCAAGTCTAGTCGTACTTCAGAAAAGAGCAATGCGTTTGGTAAATGTTTTGGGCTATTCTCTCTCAACTGACCTCGTTTTTAAGCAAACTAAGATTCTCAAAGTTGACCAATTAGTAACCTTCCAAACTGCCAAGCTTTCGTTTAAACATCATAATAATCTGCTTCCGTCTATCTTTTCCGATTACTTTACTCACTCATCACAAATTAATCTGTATGTGCATCGAACCTCCAATACCAACACCTATAGGCCTACTTTTGCCTGCACAAACACTAGAAAATTTTCCATTAAATATACTGGACCAACAGTCAGGAATAGTTTGCCAATAATCCTCCGCCAAAAGCCTAATATATGTGCATTCAAACAGAGTCTACGCACTTATCTGATTGATGATTGCTGAATAATAACGTATAGCACCTCGCATTTAAATACACCGCTTCTTTCATCTTTCTCCTATTGTCTACTTAGTTAAGTTCAACGGCTATATATTTTATGTCATTATACTAAACCAGCCGTCTGTACATTACTGTATCTCAAATGGGTAACCTGATTAGCAGGACAATTTGTCCTTTTAGGATATTCTGTTCCGTTGTTCCCAATGCGATTGTGACCATGTTTATGTTTTCTCTGATTTATCTTGTAATGCTTTTTTGGGACCAATAAACATTATGGTTATGGTTATGGTTAGTTATCAAATTACCTCTCTAACACCATGGCAAGCTACAAGGTGCAAAAACTAAACGAACTTGCTAAACGAATCTCTAGCGCCACAGATGCAAATGTGCTACATTTATGCATGTGCTTAATAAAGCGCTTGGAAGTCAGGGAACCAGCGTTCATCCAACAGAAGATACAAACCATTAATGAGGGCAATAAACGAACTAAAATAATCCCATTGGAGTATTCACAGAGATATCAGACCAGAAATATCAGCAAGCTGCTATTTGGTATGTGATAGATCAGATTATGCAAGTAAATTCATGTAAAGTTAGACCACATTAGATGAGATTCAATAAACACAATATCAACAATAGACTAGTTTAGATAATATAGTAAGACTAGACCAAATCAAATAATTAGAACATATAATTTAGGTCAGATCAGAAAATGCTACTTTGAACCTTAAAAACATCAACTTACATCCATCTTAGGACTGAGGTCTTGAACAACATATCGATACAGATCCGGCCAAATCTTTTCGAACGTTCCAAAGATAGTTTCACTGTTGTTAGGCCTCTTCAGCAACCAACCTATGTGAGCAGAAGACATGCGTCATATAACTCATCTCCCATTCTACAGTTAAGATCTGCTATGCAAATTATTTTTTCACATGATCATAGCACCTTCTATGAAACTAATACTGATGAATTCATTTACTCTTTTAGTCATCTCCCCTATACCTCCCTCCCTCCATTGACAATCATCCACCCAATCATCCATCCATCCATCCCCTCCATCCATCCATCCGCTCCATCCATCCATCCATCCATCCATCCATCTAGAAAACCTACACAACTTATCATCATTCCTCCCTTCATCCTTCTTTCCATTCCTCCTTCCTTCACTCTCCCACCCATTTATCAGCCCTACCTCATCCTACCCTCCACCCATCCATCCCCTCCACCCATCCATCCTTCCACCGATTGAAGCATAAAGGATGTTCTCACAGACCTCTGATGATCGGGTCCCAGTCAAGGACCGAGCTACTCATGAAGACCATTCCGTTGCGGGACACGGTGGCCGGTGACGCGTTGTCGATGTTGTGGACCTCGAAGATTATCTTGCAGTTGGGCGCCATCGGAATTCGGTCTCCGTTTGCCAAGGTCAGGGTCTTGTTATCGTCAAGGACTGAGTTGAGGTTTTCAATCCAGATAGCATCCACTGGGCCATCCAAGAGCAACCATGTGTGATCACCCTAGAGAAAGTGACACCGCCAAAGTAGAGAGAAACACAAAGACATTTATGCAGCAACCATATGTAGTCTGTCCTGTAACTGGTGCTGTACATTTTTATATTTGCAAACACCTGTCTCTATTGCCACATGGTAGAACTGGTATCAGAAATGGATGGAGTTGATTTGTTAATGGTGCAACCATCCCTCGGAGCGAGGATGGCTAAAGACAAGACAGAGTATGTATTAGCCCATACACCCTAGAAGAAGCATTAAAATACTGAATCTTAACATACTTTCTTAGTCTTGTGAGTTTTCCTCCACAGAGTTGAGAATATTCCGTCTGTCCAATCATTCGTAGCCACATCGAGACGTCCAAACATCTGTGGGGCCGTGATCGCCTTTGGGTTCATCCGCATCTCCTTGTGGGGCTCTCCACAGTCCGTCATCGCCTTCATGAGCACTCGGATGCACTGCGTCTTTCCAGCACCACTTGGTCCCAGCGCCATCATTCCATGCCTAACTCTCTGTGTCTCAAACAGCTGGATGAGCTTTAAGATCCATGCTGAGTGGTGAATCAATCCAAACTCACGCACCTGAAATGACACAGCAATTAACACAATTGGAAAACAAACAATAGAACCACAAAAACAAAACAAAGCCTTAAATAGGTAACTTAAATATACCAACCATGCGAATTTTCTAAACAAGTAGCAGTGGTTGCAATTTAACGACACTGTGTAATAACAAAGATCGTTAGTGTTGCCCTCCTGACTTATCCAGGCTTGGGATTGGCACTTCTTTCTAAACAAGGAGTGATCTGTCCTATAGCAAACTCCTGTTTGGGATCTCCTCCTCATCACTTCATCACGTGGAGTCCTTCCTGCTTCCACAGGGCTTTCGTGCCGAGTGATCATCTGAATAACTCTGCTGTGAGTGGAGCTTATAAGATTCTAAGATGCAATAGAGTTACAGCGTACGGTCAGTCAGCCAATAATCAAGCAGCCAGTTAGGCAGTTAGTTCAGACTGAGTGACTGACTCAACCAGTCTAACTAATCATAAATAGTTGACTGATTAACCGTCGGATTGACTGACCGGATGATCAATTAAACGAACTAAAGAGCAATTAACCTGGCGTTCGATGGCTTCTTCCATTTCCGGGTAAGTTTCCTTGTTCAGAGTCATTCCAGGAAAGAGATCCTCAATGAGCGACATAAACAGTGGCTCATCCTCATCCACCAGCTTCGACAGATTCATGTCACGCAGGACACGCATCACGATCGTCGGTTCGCCATCGTCTGGATTTGCTCGCTTGGACGCACCGAGAGTACGCAGCACGGACAGAATGTTACGCAGACCAAAATCGTAGTGGACCTGAAACATATACACCAGAGACTCGTTGTAACATGTCTCATTGCAAGAAGTCTGACATAACATGGTCTGTCTCAGTTACAGAACATAACTTCATTACGATAACACACTATTATACAACATTTCTTGCTATAACTGTAACTGTCAAAATTAGAAATAAAGCAGTATCGTAATTATCAATGTCTTGTACAGAAATAATCAATGAAACACAATTTAATCAGTAACAAAATGCAAGAATGCAATGTAATATCTAGAAAATGTAATTTAATATCTCAGTATTGAAATGTAACATGTTAATATATAAACTGACTGACTGATGGATAGAATCCAATAGATTAGTGAATGATTGCTAGCCATTAACTGATTGCATAGTTGATTGATTAAGCGACTAGAAAGACCTGCTTGCTCAGCTGCTCTTCACAAAGTTTGTACAGAGTGTAGAATTTCTTTGCAAGGACTATGTTGTTTTGGAAACCACAGCTGGCTAGCTTCACTCGAATAATGATCGCTCGATCCGGAACCATCATTGCCACTGTTCGGAAATTGATCTTCAAGTTCTCCGGCAATTCTTGACGACCGGCATATCCTGGATTCTGAAACATAACTAAGCAAGTCAACACCAAATCCAGTCCCAAACAGAGTGTTGTGGAGGTACTCATTTTTTTTCTTCAGCACTTGAATCTGCAAAAGACGCATCTCAAGATCGAGAGTTTGCTCAGCAAGCTGGAAGCCACAAACACTGGAAGGAGGAGCAGAAGTTGGATTTTGTGTTGGTTTCTGCTTACATGAACTGCCTATAAAATCAGTGATTAAGTCATTTTTAAAGTAATTCAAATTTTTCATCCTGATAGAAGAATTGTTTACTTCTCTCTGGTCATTTCAAACTTATGTTTTCCCTACTAATTTGGCCATCATCTAGTCTCATTCCTCTACATATACAGGTGTATTTATCCTCATCGACTGGAGTGTGGTACCAAAAAGATGGTTATCTCGTGCATAAAACACAAACAAATTGATAAAACATAGTGCAATCTTTTTTTTGGATCATCATACATACTAAACATAATAGGAAGAAAATCAATAAACAGAATTTTTTTTAAATAAAGTAATCTTCTAATGAGTAGAAACTAAGGTCAACTACCATTGTCAAAAAGATCCCAAATTCTGGATCGAGGTCAACCGTGTCACCGTCCGTGAAAATGAACTGAAATTTCCGTTCCTTCTTGCAGGCAAGGACAATTGCAATCTGTTGGGCAGCAACGGAAAGAACCGGAAGCTCAATTCTGTTGAACTCATCAAAACAACCCCAGGAACCCGACTGTGCCAAACCTGAACAAATGATAAGATACTTATTAAATTTGTCATGTCATTCAGCTCTGACTGCCAAGTGAACAGTCCAGTGAACAGTCAGAAGTAAACCAGATTCGGTATCCAGCGTGACATGTCAACAAACCTAGATCATTATTAATTAAATGTACAAGTTTCACATTTTTTAATAGCGGCCATATATGGGCCTCGAGCATGATCGTTTATCACTTTGATCGGGTGAGATCCTTCAACACTGCTTGCCCGTTTAAGTGGATTCCTTGCCAATTAAGTTCCCTGTGCAAGGACCATACTAACCCAAGATTCAAATTTCTGGAATAAGCCAGCATCAGGAAGCAAACTGCACTCAGCATGCTCTCTCTCTCGCAGAGGCTCTCACGAATGTAACTAAGCTGATATAACTGGGCAAAGTTATGCCCCAGCTCAAGCTGAGTTGGAGATGCACATTTTAAAAGTGGCTAAGATTTTATAAAGTGCTAGATTTCAATTACTAGTCTGTTTCAAAGAAGCATCACTTCTTCCAACAAGTAGATTTAAGCTTACAGTTTTCTACTAGTTTAGACATCCTCTGGTCTCATTTCATTACCAATACTTGTTTAATTAGTTTCCTCAATTTCATTGCATAATGCACAAATACCTCCTCTTGATCAAGCTTTAACATTTGTCCACAACTAATATAGGTTTGGCAGCCATTAACGTTACAGAGCTCTAGTCTGCGCATAAGCTGAACATTCTAAACTCATCTGTTTTAGAGTATAACAGCCCTACATCTATAATCCTCACTATCTACGTTCTCACGATTGTTCGGATTATCCATTTCATGCCTATTACCCAAGCCACCTGTTTCTGCACAAGCTGCAGTTCGTTCTTTAAATTTTAAACTAAAACACAGTGATCATTCATAACAATTATTATAGTCACTGTAGCCTTCTGCCATTCACTCAGGGGCGCCAATCCCGGGAGGTAGAGGGGACAAGTACCCCCCACCTTTTACAGAGAGAGGACAAGTTATACATGTGTCCCCCACAATTCCTAGTACATCATTGGGTGTCCTCTCCCCACCTGTCAAACGAGATCGCCGCCTCTGCGTTCACAGTAACATTAAACAAGCTCATTGGACTCAACCATCATGAAACGTCCTTGAACTGAGGTCCAACCTTTATAGATCCGACCAAGTCCTCTGTAGTCCATCTGATCGGAGCAGTTGAAGACGACAACAAACTTTCCAAGGCATCTACCCATGTCCTTCACCGTTTCTGTCTTCCCAGTGCCAGCTGGGCCAGCAGGAGCCCCACCCAGTGACATGCCCAAAGCCTGTGCCAGTGTAATATAACACCTGGAAAAAGAAATGTAATTAACAAGATGTACTATAATAATGCCAATTGACCAATATATATATATATATATATATATATATATATATATATATATATGACACATATGAGAAAGTACATGTAACATTCCTTCTTAAAGTAATGCACTGTCATGTAATCACAGCAAGAAAAAAAATTGCAATAAAATGTTAGATACAGAAAAATGAAACCCTGTATGGCAATCTTAAATGTAGAACAGCCCTTCCAGGATTGATGCAACATGCAAAGAAAGACTTATCCTCAGAATACCTGCAGGTTTGTTTTATAGTAAAGCAGTGGATGAGTTTACCTGTCAGTCAGAGGTGTAATGACGAGTCTTTCCGTGCAGCCCAGGTATTCGTTCATGTAGGTAAAGTCGACGTCCGTGATGGAAACAAGACACTTGTCTTCGTCCTCTTTGAAGTAGAACCGCGACTGCTTGAGCCACTCGAAATCGGTTGGGGACTTAATGTGCATACGCACCTGGAAGAAATCAACCACATAGACTGCTATGAGTACCCCGAGAGAGTGATCAACGAAAGCTGGAGAGACAATTCATCAGTGCAATTACAATTTTTTTAAATAAAATACATTCATTCAAAGAACTGATCAACCAACAACAAAATTAAAGGGTGGACACTTGACAGACAAACAGCACAGGTAGGAGAGATGATACATCCGGAAAATATAAAACACAGGCAGATGAAGACATAGACACTATAAAACAGCATAAAGACAACAAAGGGAAGAGGGAGAGAGCTTGATTTATATACAATGACAATACTAAGACTAAGAAAGGGTGAATATATGTGAATCAAAGAGGGATGAATGACAAGAGATAAACAGACTGAGTGGTGTCATTCGACATAATGGTCAACATTCAAACTTAAAACACAACTGAACAAACCACACATTTCCATTCAGCAACTACAATCCATAACAGCCGAAAAGGACATACAAGATCATCGAAAATATCTTTCTGGTGAACATGAATACTGATGAGGGTCTCAAATTTTGTTCTCTCGTTACGCGTCAGCTCCTGGGTTGTGACGTCGATGAGCTGGTTCAGAATGTCGAGGAACTTCTGATTGGTCAGCTGCATCACACGCCTGTCACCACGGGAAGCAACCAGTGCAGCCTCCGACTCCAAGGTCCAGACCATCTGCAGACCTAGAAGACCAACCTGGAAAACATATCACAAAACTCGTTAGCTGTCACTGTGGTTATTTCTAGGTGTTGAATAACATGTACTGACTATACGGCTGTTTCACGTTCAGTGATGTGTAAGTAGCTGCTTCATGGTTGGCATCTGCCTTTGTGGCTGCTTGAGGATAATCACATACATGTGTATCTATAAAATCGTTACCAGAAACTTGCTACAACACTATTCCTACAATTATCTCGAGACCATAGTTAATGTCTATGACAGAACTAATTCTGGGAGCTATGCACTTGACGTGCCATATCAGAATTTGCGTTATAATCAATCATGTTGTAACAAGCCTCTGGCATATGTATGCTACAATGGTAGACATTTCTGTGGCTGTTGATGAGGGATATACAATTAAACTAACAAACCATACAGGCTAACAAGATGCATAAGAACTGAAGGAGTACACACATACATCTATACACAAAATGATGAATTAATGCACGCACCTCAATTGATAGTATCTCTCAGGAATCTCTTACATGCATTTTATTGCATGTTTGTATCGGTACTCAACATCCAACTCAAGCATATAAACTAGTAAATGGTCGATCGATTGGTGGAAGGGTGCGGATACCTGAGCTGGAAAGTTCTTTTCAAACTCAAGGAGTTTAAACTGCGTATCAGTTATGACACTGGCCGCCTGACGAATGATGCTGTGGACGGAAGCGCGTGTTATCCGTAGCAGATCACCCAACCACGTCTCCACGTTACCCTAACCATAAATAAAACAAAGAGCTCAGATAAACAACACATACATAACAATAAACCAGAAGTAAGTGCTTCTTCTTTTCCTCACTGCACAACTGCATCGCCATGAAGTAGTTTTGTGCATCCATATACCAAAAAAATTATCTACATTGCCAGTAAATCAATCATTAGATTTTCAATAAATTTACAGCACTGTAATAGCCATTTAACATAACTTAACAGGGTTTATAATGATTCGGAACACTAAAGTCTGTGCTAGAACCGCTCACTACTTACCATATGTTTTTAGCCCCTGTTCTTGTCCTTGCAAGATATTTAAAGATGAAAACGTTATATCTCATCAATGGCTGAATACAGAGTTAAAAGTGTCAACATAAAGCTTCTGTATAAATGACTTTTAAAGGAGTTTGTGTCCATTCACTTGCTTGAATGTGCCTGTGTTTTTAGAGAAATGACAGGTCAAATGTGGGCTAAGCGTGGGACAAAGTTCCTCATCATATTGTCTCTACGCTCTGCCAATGTTTTAAATAGATATATTACTAATCCAAATAACATAGCTAATATAGATGCAACTAATATAGTTTCATCAGTTGTTACTTGATCACATTTAAAACTATGGAGTCAGGTATCACTCCTTGCTGTTGCTGGCTTGTTTTTCATTGATAATAATGACTTAGAAACAACTGCATCATTTCAGAAAAGACTACATCCAAAGAAACCTGCAAAAAAAATTCAGATCTGGTGCATCTTCTTCTTAGTTAATTGATCTTCTGGATTCTGACATGATTACCGGTTGCTTTTGGTACACTATTGCTTGAAGACTTATGCATTAGACATGGACACAACAGAAATAAGAAATTATTCAATAATAATCTAGAAGACATATCTGACTTGCTGAATATCGCACACTGTTCAGGCAATATTTTCAACCTGACTACAATAGCAAGAATACAACAATAAGAAGAAGTCAAATTGAAACATTAAACCACAAACCGTTGCCATGACGGGCTCCTTCAGCTGCACAGTTTCCCCTTCTTGAGAGGTGATCGCCAGAATTTTGTCATAGACCTTATCGTCGAACGTCACTGTTTTGGTGTTGTCAAATACACTTAGAAGATGAGCCTGGAAGCAGAGATTCAACTTAAAAGCTTGTAATACAATTGTAATCATAATAACCAAACTTCTAAAGCACCATTCAAAAGCCAAGCGCAGGGCACCAGCTAATTCACAAGTGCACCGTCGAATCACAGGGTTGTCCAAAGGGTGGTTCAAGGGAGGTCAGAGACCGATATCCAGTCGCAGTTCCAATTGCAAATGGCCATAATGAAGCATCTTGGAGCAACCCATAAACAAGCCATGTGTAAAAGTCCGATTAGAGGAGCCCTGAAGAGAAAGCATCTAAGTATTTCAACACTACATCACTGCAACTTGACTTTAACCAAACAGACATGCAAAAGAACAATGAAAGCAGTTGAATCAGCAAGACACATATTTGCATTTAACGTTATATTTCCCTTGCCTTACCATTTCATTAATCAAGTAATCCCTCATCCACATGTTCATTCAAACTGACCTGTATTGTGTGAGAGTCACTGGCCTGACCCAGAATTTCCAACAAGGCCGGGTCAGACACAAAGAAGAACCGCGGGAAGAGAAGCCGCTTCTTCTCCAGGTATCCGGTGAGTGACTTCTGGCATAGTTCCAACTGTTCCAGGAGGTGCGGAAGGAGTTGTCCAAGGGTGTCATCTCCCATGCAACATGCCACAATGTTGGAATTGTCATGTGCACGCTGCATTATCTTCTGCCACGACTTGTCGATGCTGCTGAAGCGCTTGGCTTCCTGAAAATCAAACCCAATCAACTGAATTAAAGGCATTTAATTAACGATTAAAGAAACATGTATCGTGAAAAAAATAAGGTTTAATTGAATGTTTAAATTTTCAGCATAGCACTTTATTCTATTGCTATTAGACAACAACGAGCATTAGAGAGGCAGTGAAATAGATGAAGACAGTCAGAGAAACAGTAAGACATAGGCTAAGAGATATACACAGATAGCAAGAAGCAGACAAAGATAGAGAAACAAACAGACAAAGAAAGATAAGAACAGAAAATGAGAAACAGAGAATGAGACAGCAACAAAGGCAAAGACAGAGACACAGACAAGCAGACACACAAGCAGATAGATAGACAGACAGACAAACAAACAGGTTTGTGTAGATGTTGTTGCTAACCTGTGGCAATTGCTTGGCTATGTCACCTCCCACAAAGACTGCTTCCAGATAAATCCAGAGGTTCTGGACGATGAGCCAATTCTCAATGATTTCTGTTGTTCCCGTCAACTTCAACACCCACTCCTGGATCTTTGGTTTAAATGGAGCATTGTACCTGAATAGGTAAGGTAACACGTGGCATGGTAAAACTGATGAGCAAAGCATTGGTAAAGTGAGAATTTGCAAGATACTTCTGGCATGGTAAGGATTAGTAAAATAACCAATAAGAACTTTCAGATAATAAAATAATTAACAGTAAGAGCACTTTATCACAGCAACTAAGAAGAACTTTCAGATACTAAGATACTGTAAGAGCACTTTATCACTGCAACTAATAAGAACTTTCAGATAATAAGATAACTAACAGTAAGAGCACTTTATCACTGCAACTAAGAAGAACTTTCAGAGGCATTTCAAAAGAACTTTCAAAAGCATTTAGAAAGCAATCAATCAATCAATCAATGAAACTTAATATAGCGCCTTTTCAAGAAATCTACTCAGAGGCGCTCCCAGTCAAACCTCGTAATTCTACTAAAATAAATGTAAATAAAATGTCACAACTAGTATGTGACATACACAAACTGTGAACTGTGAAGTGCTCCTGGATGAAGCCCTGTTCTGCTAAACATGAAGTGGCGTTATGTATTTATTTTATTTATTATTATTTATTTATAATTATTTATTGCCCAAAGCTATTAACTTAACGCACCACATTGGCTGATGCACTGGACAGATCAACAAATTAATCGCTGGGTGGACAGTCAGCTAAGATATCTGAATGATCGGCCGAATGGACAGACACGGAATTGGATGGATGAATAGACTGACGGATGAAAAGACTGACGGATGAATAGAATGACGGATGAATAGAATGACGGATGAATAGAATGACGGATGAATAGAATGACGGATGAATAGAATGACGGATGAATAGAATGACGGATGAATAGAATGACGGATGAATAGAATGACGGATGAATAGACCAGTGGCACACTTGAGATCTTTCAAAATTCCGGCGGCACACCATTGAACTAGAACTAATTTTTATATTTAATTTTGAGCAATCCTGTTTTTAAGCATTTACCATGCCAAAAAGAAGGCTTAATTTAAAGTTGTAGGCTTACATAATTAGAGTAGAGTGGACAAACCATTTAAATTTAGGGGTTTAACTTGAACAGGTTAAAATGCAACATTTACAATTTTACAATTGCAATGCTAAGCATAAACTGATTGTAGACTGTGCGTGTTATCGGCATAAGACCTGTTTGAATATCAATCAATGTCAATGAGATATCTGGGCTTGATGTCCCTTGCAAATTTATTTAATCCTTGGAACGAATTTCCGATGAACAAACTCTCATTTCTTCTTCAACACACTTCAAATTTTCTCTCTTTTTGTATTTAATATTTGTAAGAGTTGAAAATAGGATGTGGAGAATATGCAAAGTCATCTTTTAAATATTTTGATGTTCCTTTTCCACCATTATCCAGAATGCATCTAAGAAAATTTCTGAATGTTTAGGTTTTAAAGTTATCTCAGAGCTAAATTCACTGTTCCTCTTCTTCTTTTAACGTTAATATGTTTGTGTTGCCTGCAATTTGAACAAATGGGTCTTTCACCCAATCATAGTGTTCAGATGACAGGGAAGGAAAGTAATGCTGAACCTTGTCGTCAAGAGTGGTGAGATGATCAAATATCAGAGGTGTCATTTCATTGCTAAAGTTTGCAGGAATAAGAGGAAACATGTCAAAATTCTTGATTTATCTGATTTTTGCGTTGCAAAGAAATAAGTTCGTCAGTATAGGATTTAAAAGGTTCTCATTATCGCATGACCCTGAAAACTAGTGTTAACAACATTCAAATACTGAAATATACATGTCAGTAATGCCAGCTTAGCATGCCAGAATTCATTAATAAGAAAAGCACAAAAAAGGCCATTTGTAAAAAAGCTCGGCAGTTCACCTCTCAGCTGGTACACCAGAGACAAAACTCTTGAGAGCCCTAGCTCATACTTCTGTATGTATAATCAGGCACACATGCTTTGATTCCATATTAAAACAAAGCTATTGAATAAGCACGATTTGAACAGAAACATTTACCTTTTCATTAAAATAGATACATTATGTTTTAGTTTCATTCGCATATCGTTTTTATTGATTTTGAATTTGATTTCCTTATTAGTGCCGCGGCACACTTGGCGGTGCCGCGGCACACCGATTGAGAATCACTGGAATAGACTGACGAATGAATAGAATGATGGATGAATAGACTGAAGACCAGATGGACCATCAGATGAAAGGTTGCATGAACGAACTGATTGTCAGATAAAGAGAGTGACAGGCAGGTGGGCGGTCAGACGAACAGAATGACAGTCAGACTGCAAGGACTGCCACAATGACAGTCAAATGAAGGAACCAACAGTCAGATAGACGAACCGCCCGTCAAACAAATGGTCAGATTTACAGACTCATTTATGGTCAGATGGACAAACAGTTGAATAGAAAAACATACGGAAGGTCAGACAAACAGAATGACAGTCGGATGGCCGTCTAAGACATACTTGCGGTCAGACAGATGAAATGACTGTGGGGCAGAAAAGTAAGTAATGCATAAAAAGGTCAAACAGGAACATCTCTATAAAATGAAAAGATAAGTTAGGTAATTGCTTCATCATTCATTCTGTCAAAGCATATCCTCAGTGTGTAGAGTTCCCAGGTGGCTACAGTACATATAATTGCTTTGCTCTGTGTCTAAAATAAAGTAATTAAGACAAGCAGGTGGTCCTGCACCCACCTGTTGCTTAGAAGAGATCCGAGGATCATAAGACTGTCTTCCATCAGGGCCACTGATTCGTTAGTTGAATCACCTGTAGGAAATAATTACAACACACCTGAACTAATTTAGAACAGAGCATGTCTTAATTAATTCCATCCTAAATAACTGATCCTTCACACAACTACTTAAGCCTTTAATGACCAGTACATAGTAAAACGTACGGCAAAATCAATAACGTTGGTCATTAAGGGGTTAAAAAGCTAAAACTCATCTAATTGAGCCTAAAAACTTCTACAGAAGTTATAATAAGGCACAAGGCTTCGGGGTGGGGAGATGGCTTTATGGCAACATGCTAATACAAAGATCAAAAGGAAACGGATTCAATATCCGCTGACACTATCAGGTTGACTTAGCCTTCCACTGTCTTGGGGGGGACTGTAAAATGAGCAGCCATACAGTCAAATTTGACTCATCTGTTACAACCACATTACGTAACCTTACTGTGTATTCATCAGTTTGAATAAATACTAATTTATTTAATTCAAACTGACAAACTGCAGTATGATTACATGAAATAGTAAGACAATGTGATAACAAGTTAAACAAGAGTTGCTTTTATGACTTTATGGCAGCCTTTTAGGAGCTGATCTGTCCTACAGCCGTTCATTGTACCATTTCCCCATACACTGCTTACACAGTATCCGTAAACTGATACCTTGTCATTATTACATTAGTGCCCAGATGCTAGGGATGAACCAAGACTCGGCTCGGCTCGGAAACTCGGCTCGGAAACTTGGCTTGGAAACTTGGCTCGGAAACTAGGCTAGGCCAAGTTTCATGATCCTTGGCAAAACATGGACATGGCAAAACAATAGGTATAAGTTCTAATCTTTCAGATTTTTTGTTTTGAAACGAAAATCTGATTTTAATTTATAAAATGACAATCGGCCTAAGTAAAAACACAAAATACTATTTTATTATTTTTATCTACAAAGCGAAAATTGACCTAACTCGGCAAAATTCAGCTCATAAAACTTGGTACTCGAACTTAGCAAGAAATTCAAACTCGGTTCATCCCTACCAGATGCTATGGATTATTATTACTTAAATGACTTGGTGTGTCATTAGTTGAATGCTTGGGCATTAGACAACAATACCAAAAAAAGTTCTTAATAACAAGAACATTGCCTCAGTCAGCAGCAGTCATAACAGGAAATGACAAATTGTGGAGCCTCACCTTTGAGAAGAAGTTCTCCGCGATTTTTGAAGTTAGAAAAGTAGAAGTTCTGCGCACTCCAGTCATTGATAACGACCTTCAGCTTTGCCTCGATGTCCTTCTCTTTTGTAGCTGATATACAAACATCCTACAACACACAAACGTATGTACATAAATACATAACATACAAAGTTTACCCACAACCAGTCTCTTCATTAATTGTAGCTCAATCTTCCTTATTATTTTTTAACATGAGATAAATATAATTTTCTCTTTGGACTTAACCCTTTAATGATGAATGGACAAACCTATGCAGCTTGTTGTCAAGGGTCAAGACAATGTCCAGAGGAAATGAAAATAATCTTAGAAGATCAAATCTTGTCAAGTTCAGGCAGAATAAAAAAACCATGAAAGGCGACGACACCAAAGTGCTTGGACCTGGAAAATCGAGGCTGCTTATTTTGCAAGATCCAGGCCATGATAAATCCACTGTCATTGTGGTGACAGGTGATCATATTTTATTATTTTTAGCAGAAGCAAACTATTAAGTTTCTTAGAGTAGGGTACTGTACTTCAATGTCCTCTTTGTTTGGCAGAAGTGGTGCTTCCATGAGGTTTCTCAGCAGAAAGTTCTCTGATTCAACGTCAAACGTGTGACCGGTGATCTTGGCAATTCTTTCCCAGTGGCGCATCTGCATTGCCTTATTCGCCATCAGCTCCAGCAGTGGACAAGTCTCGTTGAAATCATCAATTGTCTTGCGAAGATCTTCATAAGCCTGCCACTCCTTCAGAGCTTTGGGCAGCTTGCGACACCTGTAGGCAAAACAATACACAGCACCATCATCATCATCATCCTTGAACTTTCTAGCTATCAAAATCAGAGAAATGCTGAAATATAGCTCTCTAGTTATATATCAATTTCAGTCTCTGAAATTTTATAGTGCCACATACATGCTATATAAAAAAATATATATATTTTCTATATATATATATATAAATTTTCATTATGAATGAATATGTATATATATATATATATATATATATTATATATATATATATATACATATATATATATATATATACATATTCATTCACCAACATCCGCTTCTGACACTTGATAATGACGGGGCAAATGATTGATCACCAATGTTTTGATCAAAGTCAATGCTATTCTCATATAGTGTGACACCACATATCCAATTTCCTCAAGTGCTGGCCATGCAACATGGGAGCGTGCACATTCAAGCCTCTCTTGATAAGGATGTGTGTACCGTTTAGGCGCCTTGAGCAAATCCTTCTCCTGCCCAGAACCACCAGCTGATGATGATGAGATATTTATTTAATTGAAAATAACACAATCTGACAATAACGCAATTCTAATGCTCACACGAGTGACATTGAACAATATAAGTAGCTAGAATTAATATAAATTAGTAAATGTTTTGGTACAATGATCTGGGGATAAGTTGAGAGTCGTAATGATGCCTAGTCATTAGGTAGTAGCACTAAATGCGTACAATTCAATATTTCGTGCATGCAAGATTACCTGTTCTGAAAATCAACTAGCTCTCCATTAATCTTGTCAATGTCGATCTCCACCCACGGAATGTCATAGTAGCTGCGCACCTTTTCCAGGACAACATTGTAGAGCTGGTAGAGTTTCTGAAGCAGGTTAAGTTCCTTACGGATACGCTGGATCTCTGGGTACTCGGTCACTTCCAGTCCAAACAGCTCCTCTCCACCGGAGTACGTCTGGTACTTGCGCCAGAGGTCATCGAAGCGAATCTGGTAGATGTTCAGCCGATCAGAGGCTTCGCGTGGTGGAATGCCTTCAACCATTGGACCTCTATGGAGATACCAAGAAGGTTACTCTTACAGTCAAGGCATGCATATAAAGCGTGCGTAAGATCCTGCATTTAACCCAAGTCTGAAGACAGAATTTTAGAATCGGTTAACTGCTACTAGTGTACAATCTTTTACAACTGTTGAACATAAATTTAGCAACTCAAATAGCATCAGTCCCATTTTGATATCAGCTTAAGCCATATTTCTTTCAACTGGCTCATCAACCATGTGCTGCCTTTTTTGTTGCAATGAACTGACTGCCTTCCTGGTAATGACCCAAATCTGTCTTGGTTTTGTTGTAACCCATGTTGTTATTATTATTATTAAACGGACGATTTCTAAAGCACCGTAACACAGCCATGCTGCTACAAGGGCGCTTTACCGGCATAGCTGCGTTACGGTGCTTTAGAAATCGTCCGTTTTACACATTGATGCCCTTTGCATAGGATCGAAACTGGTGACAACGAAGGATAATTAATACCAACAGTAATGAGTTTCACAAGTCGCTCTAAAACGTGTTACACAATGGCTTACTTTGTTCCCACATCAAAAACCAAATCAAAGGCACATCTAACTCAAGAGAAATGTTTCCTGCAACTGGACTCATTTCAAAGTGCTGTCACTTTCAGTGCATCATATATGAAAGATAGAATGAATCATAGAAAAGCGATCAATCCAACAGATGGGAGCAGACGTACTTTTCTGCGTAATTGCCAACAAATTCAACCACATCAATCTTGTACTGCTCAACTCCACGCAGCAGGTTGCCCTTGAAATCTGGCTGAATATCGACCAAATGATTCTGGACCTCAGAGGCCTGTAAAAACGAACATAGGTTACTACATGAAAGCCAACTCCACATCACATTTAGTTTCTCTTCTGATTGGCTAACCAAATTTACTGTGTCACTGCCATCAACTAATATATAATATATTAACGTAATATCTTTGGCTTAATTTCAAAATTAACAAACCATAGTGTGATCACAGGTACACTTATTGCAGGAGTCGAATTAAACTGCACATTTAATTCAACCAACGCCGCCGCCTAGCGAAAGAAGGACTAGTCAACCTTTGTGAGAATTCCAACTTGCTTCTGCTCTGCAAGTCAGTGTGTTATCAATTACTCAAGAGCAATTTATCATCTGATTATGCTTATCTCAGTGACTGATTGACTGGCAGTCAGACTAACTTACTGACTGATTCCTTTTGACACAACAGAATGACTACCTTTTGTTTGAGAAGTTTCCAGTTGTATCCGAGCGTATCGACGTGCTCAGCATTTCCGTCGTTGAATACAAGGTTGTACTTGTTCAGCAAGAGATAAGCCTCTTCGATCGGCATGATCGTCATGTCGATCCTGATCTCGTTTTCGCGGATCTCAGTCAACGTTGCCATGTGAGCGCGGATGTCGTCCAGATCCTTGACCGGTCGGCTGAGGCGCTTCTGCATACCCTCAAAGAACTGAAGCAATTCTTCCATCTCGTGGCCACACTTTTCGTTAAGGCTGCGTGCGTACGCAAGCATCCAGTTGCGCGTCTCAGCAATGAGCGCCTGTTTCAATGGTTCAGTCAAAAAGAGGAGCGAGCCAACTTTGTAGGTCGCTTGCATCTCGCTTATCTCACCCTCAAGATTCTACCAACAACACAGTGGCATGTGTTACATTCCACATATTTATTATCCATTTATTTAAAGATACTTACCCTTGAAGACAGGCAAATAAACAAAGATGTATACACACAGAGCACACTATTTAAGCGAAAGATCAATCTGTCATTGTTCACCAACTCAAACATGGCTTAGGCTGCCTGGAAATATCTTCAATAGGTCTTAGAAGGCCCTATTTACATTGCATGCATTTATTATCCATTTATTTAAAGATACTTACCTTTGAAGACCGGCAATGATCTATGAAGCAGAGACAAAGAAGAAAGAAGAAGGGTTATTGGAGAGAACAGAGATGAGAATGCTGAGGAGGATACTTGGATTATCACTTAGAGATAAGAAAGGGAGTGAAAACATACGAAATACACTGGGAGTGGCATGTATTACGGAAAATATACGAGAGACCGGAATGAGATGGTACGGTCACGTGATGAGAAAAGAGGACAAAAGCTGAATTAAAAGAATTGTCAAAGCAGATGTCAACGGACGATGAAGTTGAGGACGACAGAAGAAGAGATGGGAAGATATGATACGAAAGGATCTGAAGACTCTAAAATTGAAAACAAAGACACTCGTGACAGATTCAAGTGGAGAAGAAGGATCCGTGTGGCTGACCCCTCCCCTAGGTATATAGGAGATATACTTACTCTTGAAATGTACTGGTCTAGTAGCAGCAGATCTGAACAGTCCTTTATTCAGAGTAGTATTATAACACCTGGACAAGATAACTACTCAGAGGCAGTCCCAGTCCAGCCACAGTGGAAAAGGACTGCTTTCAAGTGCTTGTAGCAAGTCATGCAGAGTGTCATGCTAAGACACATGCACTGATCTAAAGAGAGGCTATTCCTGGTGGATTGTAAGTGGAAGACGGATGGTTCCAGGTAGAAGGTGTTGCATGTGTACAGCATCTTCCTTCTTAAAAAGAGAAGAACTAAGAGGGTAATCTATGATTAGTTAGTGTAATGCTGAAAATATACCTAGTACTTGGCATCTTTTCTATCATATTTATTTTATAATCAGTCTCAATGTTAGACAGAAAACAACAGCGAGCCACATAGATGGAGAATGAATTAATGATTTGCCACTTTAAAGACAATAAAAAATTCAGCAGATATAAAATAATTCAGCCTTACGGCATAGCTACGGAGCTGTAAATCGAATTCCGAGATGATCGGATTGGCCTCCATGAACTGCTGCACTTTAGTCTGTGGATCCTGAAGGAGAAACGAATCACAATGCAAACTAGCAAAAGTAGCCTAATAAACATGAGAAAGTAATGTACAGTAAGGCAACATGAAGTATGGTATAAATTTATCCATTTTGTTACAGCAGTTTTATAATTCGACAACACTCGACAAACCACACACTCACAAAATGCACCCAGATTTGAACTCTAGAAACCATGACATATTTGACAGTTGCCAATGAAAACTTTTGGGCAATCATACAGGTTTTACTATTTACTCATGCTACCAGCTTCCAACAAACGCAACTCAGATGGTTTGTGAAACCCAGAGTAAATTCTTAACTCACTGATATTCAAATTTTATAATGAATTTAAGTATACAAAGCATGCATGGGTATTGGGCATGACAAAATGCATAGCGTCTTTAAAAATCACTTAGAGGTGCTATATGTGTGGCCATCTAACGGATCTAAACATGACTTGAAGCGAACAAAGATTCAATGTTGTGTTGAGTTGAAGCTGCAAATACCCCTTTATTTCTCAACAAATCAGTCATGAGAGTTGCTGTTACTTCACAAGTTATCGACTTCAAACGTTCAATAAACCCAACAAACCATAGCAATCATCCAACTTACCGACTTCCAAAGTTCATCATAACCATGAAAGCTACTAAGGAATTCAGCGATTTCTGTTCGAATGGCCATTACGATCGAATGCAGCTGCATTGCAGTTCGACCGATGTCCTGGTTTTCTGAGATGATCTTGTAGACTGGACGAAGAGCCAGCAGTGGACTCGTCTTTACCTCATCCCCATCAAGAACCTGTTGGTCATCGTGGGCCTGCACATCGACACACAACAAAAAACTGAATCATGGGAAGGGAGAGAAAGAAATTGGTACCACAAAATAAAACTCATGCCAAATAAGTACTTGTGCACTTATAAAGTGCATTCCTTGCCAGCCCAAGCGATATCACAGTTAAGAAAGAATGAAACTTTACTTGTGACCAAACAGTATTCCAATCTTGAACGTATTGTCATAGCATCACAGTAATTAGACACATTGCATAAGATATAAATTAATGATCTCTGTTACACGTAAATAGAATGAATCCTATCACATATAACACAATCAGGCAGAATATACGCAAGATCAACAGCTCTATTGCTAACCTACAACTTCTTATAATACTCCCAGCCTAAATATCTCCTCAAACTCTTCACCATCCAGTCAACTCGCCCTAACCGATCCTCCTCCTATCTCAATCTTTCTCGACCCCAGTAACTTCGCATCTCGAGTGCTCCAACCGAGCCATATCCATCATTGCACCACATTTATGGAATAATCTGCCACTTGAATTCTGCACTTTTACAGTTCCTCCACCTTAACTTCCAATCACCCACCATCATTTGCTTCTGGCTCTACTATCCCTCACATCTTGGACTTTCAATCTGATAATCTACCTTCCAATTCTCGATCTAAATGACACCCGCCTTATCAGTTGCTCTGATCCTCTGGTTACCGGACTTGGTTCTCCTTCGGACTAACTTCCAGACAGCCTCTGTCACTTGATGCAGTGCTTGTGAATAAGCTGGTGCCCTGCCCTTCGTTTATGAGTGGCTCTTTCAAACTCTGACATTATGATAATGATTGTGATTGGAGCACATAAATATCAACCTGGAAAAGAGGCTTTTGATCAAAACCTGATAGTAAATCTATCAGTGGAATGTGATTTAAAATTTATACAGCACCATTTAATGGAGCTGTTTGTCTGTGATCAGGTGCAGAGGACAATTCATGCATTCACTGATTTATATAGCACCTCTTCAAGACAACTATGCAATGGTGATCCCAATGCCAGCATGATCAAAAAGAACAGCTTTCAGATCATGCAATCGTGATACAAACAATCATGCTAAGTTTAATACTAAGCAACATACTGTACAGCTTAATGTAGTTGGGTGGAGAATCCTCCTGGTGGGAAATATATGCAGCAAGGAATAAAGCAGACACACAATGTATGCAATCCATCTGTTATATTACATTACATTACCCCATCTGTTACATTACACTACATTACCAATCAGTGCCTGGCAATTGATGACTGAAGACATACAGTGGCCAGAAAAGGGACACATTCATATGAAGAGTAAACACAGTACAGGGCTTTTACTAGAGCAAGTGCAAAATAACAATATTATACATTTTCATAGCATTAAAACAAATTAATTAATCAATTAATTAAGGAGTGCTCAGAGAAAACCAACAAAATAGCAAAGTTCTTGGAAACACTGGAGCCCCAATGTTTCCCATAGTACTATTGGAATTGTTGGATAACCATAAAATCAAGATATTGCCTTTAGAAGGGAAATGTAATTTTTAGAAACTACAATATCAAGCAAAGTTTAAAAAGTCTGGTGGCTAGTAAATTCTCAAAGAAAAACATGGTTAATTATCTCAAATTGGCATCAAACCATATTTCAAAAAAGAAAAGCAAGTGCTCAAAAACCTTTAAAAAGTGCAATTCACATGTTCAAGCAAAATTTACATGATTTTCACACCAATAACAGTATTACAAGAAATCATTCCAAATATCAAAAATAAAAGCTACATCAAGTGAATTTAGTTCAGCAGAAATTTTAAAATATGCACGTGTGTTGGGTTGCAACTGCTTCTGAGTAGTAACCGTGAAGGGTTGCTTTATAAATCCTTGTAATCAATGAATGATTGTGTAGCTTGGCATCTAAATAATGTCTTTAAATTAACAACTTGTTAAAGGTGCTGAACATGGTTATTGATAAATGTCAAAAGGTGCAGCTTACACAAACTTTGATAGCCACCTAAGTTCGTAGTAAAGTAACACGTGTGCAGCAAAAATAATAAATATTAAATAACAGCAAAAGAAAAAGAGTGTAAGCTGAAGCCGGTGAAAGAATTGAAATCAGCAAAATGTGAAAGAGCAAAACAGTCTTAAAAGAAGCCAAAAAAGTTTGTGTGTGAAACTGTTATTAAGTATCTGTGACGAACAAACCTTTGATCTGAAACTCCTACTACTTGGCTAAAGATCACAATGAAAAAGGACATTAACAAATGAAATCATCCTCACACACACAACACCACACTTTTAAACACATAAACAACACATACACATAAACACAAAACCAATGTCACGCCTAGACCGCGCTGATGACCAAACATGTAACAAACCTCGCAATACAATCATTCACGACTAAATTTGAGACTTATTTATTTCAGTTTCCATACAAACTGTAGCTCAATCAACAGCTGGACCCATAACCTGTCTGATATTTCTAAAGACCTCCTCAATAGATTACAATTCTTAGCAGCCATATACAACCAGGTTTGAATCAGAGTCCTTCTGAGTGATAATCTTGAAGGGGCGCTATATTAATCTTCATAATGAATGAATTCCTGAATATAATAATAATAATAATAATAATAATCTTCGTTTAATTTCAAACTGACAAATCGAAGTTCCTGACAAATTCCTGAATATAATAATAATAATAATAATAATAATCTTCGTTTAATTTCAAACTGACAAATCGAAGTATGATTACAGGTACAGTACGAGCGAATGATGACGAGTTATTACAGGAGTCGAATTTAACCGTCAGCAGTCATGCAGGGCGCCCATTACGCGATACATCTTATCCTAACAAACGCCGCCACCTAGCGAAAGAAGGAAAGAAGTCAACCTCACCTGAAGCAACCGACGACAGATGCCTTACAACAGCGTTTCCCAAGAAAGTTTTCTGTGGAACCCTTATCTTCACGTCACGGAACCCTAGTGTTCCGCAGAACAGTTTTGGAAATGCTGCCTTACAACAATAGTGCTACAGAAGTCAGTAGATTAGAATAATCCGAAGATTTCATGGCACTACATTAAAAACATTCTTAGATATGCTCCTAGATGTCTGTACACATATATGTAATTAGTAGGCAGCAAGTGCGAACCAAGAACATACTCACTTACTTGCTAACTCCACTCGGATGGAACAGAAACGAAGTAAAGACAAAGCCAAGCATTTCTTATGTACACAAATGTATGGCAAGATATGTAATGCAAGTGTGCATTGTTAAGTTATGACTCACAACTATTACTTAAGAAAGTCAATGCTGATGGTAGGCTTGGACAAAATATATGCAATAAACATATTTACAGAATGTGTCAACACATGTATCTCTACACAAATGATAACTGGTTAGTTATGCACACAATAAAAAGAAAACTTTATTTAATTTTCAAAAGAAGTCAATTACAATTAACTGAAAAATTAGAACAGAGAAGAAGCAATTGCCTTTTAAAAAGCATAGCAGGAAGTATAAACGACATTCATTACAAAAGAAGGGATCCTTCGTTATCTCACCTTTTGAGCCAGCTGCTTTTGCTGGGCCACAAGACAATCCCATTGCGGAATGTGTTCGGTGAGCTTCATCATTGCCTGAACAGCCTTAGTGACGACCGCTTGCACGTCCTCCAATAATGGTGACATCCCAACCTTAGGAATGGCAAGGACAACATTGACCTTAAACAAAGGTCGGCGACGGTCAGCTATTGCCTCACGGGTGAAAAGGTCGCTCTGGAGGCGACGCTTGATTGCCTCCAAAGACTGTCTTGTGCCTACAAAAGAACCGATAAAGGGAAATTTACCATATGGGATACGTGTCAATCAATTCAGAGGAATGTATTAAGCAGTCCTGCACGATTCCTACTCAGAGGCGGTCCCAAACCATGCCAGGCAGAAGAAAGTAGTGCTATGCAGCATATGAAACTGAAAGCAGATAACGTTAAGGAGGAAATTTTAATTGTAATTGTAATAGAACAGTTATATAGCGCCACTCAATATCAGAGGCGCTCACGACTCAACACATAGCTAAACAGAGAACAGTCCTCATGCGCCTCCGGAATGCAGCAGAGGGAAGAGAGAGCAGCTCCTTCTGAAGATGCAGGGGCGGCTATGCCAGCTGGTGGGACCCACGCAGGCAATGAGGGAAGTGTGGGTGAAACAACAGAGGGTGATCATTCCAAATTGTTGGACCAACAACAGAATAGGATCGATATTGCTTTGTAGCAGTGAGGGCAAATGGGACTCTCAAGTCGCAATGAGAGGAGCAGAGGATGACAGCCAGCAGTAGGATAGGAAGTTTTGCTCTTCGTTCAGCATCATTCAGCAAAAATATTCTAAATAACAGAACCAATTTGGCAATGACTCTTGCAAATTTAAACAATGCAATTTATTTAAATTTTAAAGCTTCAGGCCCAGTCAATGCCATATAAACAGCTCTAAATATGCTAATACTGATTCTTACTATATTAACACTAATACAAAACTAATTTAAACTGAGCCAATATTTATTTAATGTAAATAGTTCACTAATTGCAAGCTTCTATAATGAAGGCCCCATATAAATAGCTCTCTTCCCAGAATTGGTTAGCTCATGCTAGTTAAGATATTGAGATTTTCAGAAATAGGTATATTAACACTTTACTGACAAGCTGCATTGACTCCAAGGCACTTTTATATAATACACACTCACTATTAAAGTGCTAAGTTAATCAGATATACGTACATCTAACAAAGGCATCTGTATTTTTTAGGGCGAAATAGTTAATGAGGGATGTGTAGGCATCCAGATCCTTGGTTGGGGGTTTGACCATTCTTTCCAGCTCCTCTGGGGTAAGTGGAGCCTTTAGCATTTCAATCACTTCCTTGATTGACCTTTCAACTGTCATACTGTTCCTATCAAGTAAACACAAGCACTTCATTATCAGAAGGTAGACATAAAACAAACATACAACCCCATCACATAAGAACACATTGATAAGAACACGATGTCACAAGCACAATGAAAATGCTAACAAATATTGTTAATTAATTAAACATAGAGAAGCAAGGAGAATTACATATAGCTAACCACAAGTAATACCAGGTCACTAGGACCGGCACTGTTAATCAAGAATTTACGTGTGTTCTTTCTAGTTAGCAACTCCACTAAAATTGGAGGATGTTCTAACATTATATTGACCTGATCGAGATGTTACGCTAAAAAAATTCACAAAAACTCGAGGCCAAAGAACGAACTCTAAGGCATCAATTCTGGTTGTTTCAAGTGAAGCCGCAGTAAAATTGTAAATCCAATCCATTGGAGAACTCCAGTTGAATCAAACAGATGCAAACAAAAAGTCACGCCACAGTTGGTAAGCGAATCGAACCACATGAGTACATACTTGGTGAGCGTGATGCCAGCTGTTTGGCACTTGTCCTCAGTCAAGCGCAGAAATTCGTCTGGTGTGACAGGCTCATCTTCAGGCAGAACACAGAGCATCATTGACGACATACTCTCTAGGACTGCGTCCACGCGGCACTCAAGGGTGTCCACAGCCGAACGACAGAGTCGGTTGAGCTCATCCAGCACCTTGTAGATTTTTGCCAAGTCTAAAATTACAAAAATAGTATATATAGCAATATCCAATCTGTCAGTACTCCAAAGAAATTATGATAAGATGCATGAACCAATGTTTGGCTATATTATCACACTGTTAACATATTTCTGCTGTACTTGAGATCTGGCAAACTCTGTCTAATTTGGCCACATTGGTCCTAATTGAAATAAGGTAGCCAATTGTGGGTCACAGCAGCCAATCGGTAACAGTGCTTGTCCTGCGATGTGATGCTCCGTATTTGGACATAGGTGCATAGCAAATACATAATAATAAACTCAAAATTATTAGGTCTCCTTTGACTAAAGGATTTTTCATTCACAAAAATGCCTGTACAAGGTACACAGTCACAAACACAAAAGATTCAACCCCACTAAAGAATTCTCATTCTAAATGCAGTACATATTTTCAACTCACATTAACTGTAGTACCTTTGTGAAGATTTAGCACTTTTGTGAGTTTCTCAAAATGAGCTATATAAACTCCTAGATATATACATACATACTTACAAAATATCTAAAATTAATAATGATTTATTTGTGAATGACAACACAAGGACATACAATCCTCAACTTTGATGGAGGTCCAGCTGATTGAGATGAGGCCAGGCTTGAGCGACTCCTCCACGCGGCTGACAAACGGCTTCAGAAGCGGCTGCAGGCAGAACGGTATGCTATCAAGAACTTCCTGGTAATCTTTAAGCATCTTTTGAAGACTAAAAACACAAAATAAGATCACATCAATCACAACGGTACAACTATACTCAACAACCATCAACACTAATAAGTCACTGAAAAGAATCGAAGAAATCATATTTACCATTACCGAAATTAATTACAGAAATTATATGTAATAATAATAATAATAATAATAAAATAATTTATACAGCGCAGTAGCACAGCCGAGGACGAAAGAAATACATATACAACCAAACAAACTTCAGATCATAATATTTGTGTGGTTATGTTTGTTGCTATTGGTGCGAGGGACACGTGAGGAATTCAACAATGACAGACAGAGTTAAAGGGTTAACAATATGTCACCAAGTGATGTTGTTAAGCAGTTCAATTCCACGTACGATTCACGAGTCGCCTTCAGCCGCGATTCACTTCGGCAGAGTATCTGGACGGAGTCATTGATCTCGAGGTTCAGTTTCCTGAGGTATTTCGCCTCCTGCAGCAGCTCGAGAATTTGAGGGTCAAAGTTGACAAACAGTTTGCCAGTCTCAGGGTGGCGGACGAGCAGCGAAGCGCTGAGCCCGGAGCGAGCCGTCTCCACAGCACGGAACCAGCCTCTGTGGTACAGCACCTGAAAACCATAAGAAAATAATCATTTGGTTCAGAAACAGTTGTCCACATCAAGTACATAAGTTGTCATCTGCATCATATGAAATACCTTAATAAGCTAGCATATTTCCGGACCATAGGTCGCTCTTTTGTGTAAGATAAAATGACATAAAAATTTTGCAAATTAATACATTGGCAGGCAGATACGATGCACCCATTAATAGAGAGTCAAACACTTGAAGCACGTGTGCTGCTGTCGTCCTGAAATATATGGTCATTGCTAGCAAATACTTAGTAAACAATATCCTTTCTGTTAAAAATTAAATTTTATGCACTTTGAAATAAATATTTTCAACAATTGGTATAATATGCTGTGATTATAAAGTAGTTTCAGTCGTTTAGAAATTAAAGATGAAACCATTGCTGTTCCCATGAATTTTAAAGATATCATTAATTACTCTGTACTATACCTGATGCAGCTGAAAGGATCCAATGATAATACATTGACTGCTAGACCTGCAGTTACCTATTACAAGCATTGATTAGTTCACTCCGTGATATAAGACGTCACCTGCGACGCTCATGTAAGAAACCATGACTTATAGTTAGAGAAATACAGTAGGTATGCATGATTGAAAAATCTAGTATAAGTTCAACACTCACCTCATACTCTAGCAAGACAGCTGCCATCTTGTTATAGTTTCGGACAATCTTCCGACCTTCATCAGTCTATAAAATTTTACAAGAACATGTGCTACACAATGTAGTTATGGTGTACCTGTACGTAATGTAATATAATCAACAATTTGTAAGCCATTGTATATTTTCTGGTACTTTAAAAAGAACATTCTTACTTACTTCCCATACTTACTTATTTATATAGCACCGCTCAAAAGCAGCAGTGCCCTCAACTGGCATGAGCTCAATTTTCCATTTTAGGCCTCGAATGAAAAACAAACTATGTGCATCTAACTTGAGATAAATATAAAAAGACTAGACCTAATTGATCCTTCTGTTTGAAGTCTCACATGTACAAACCTAAACCATTGAACCTCTCCAGAATGGCTGATACTTAATCAAATCAAGTTCACAATACTTAAAGTCAGTTTCTATCGCACGGTCGAAATCTACAGATGTCAAGCACTGATCATCTGGTTCATACTTTGAGGATTTCTGGCTTCTGTCGGAAGATTTTCATAGGTGTCTCAATCCTCCGGTAGAGCTGCCTGGCCCAGGAGATGCGCCCAGCAATCGGAGGAAGGTTACGAGAGACAACCGGCTCGCTCTTTTCGTTCTGGTAGATCTTGCGGACAGTCTCAAGGTCACGTCCGTAGTAACAGAGAATGCGGAGATACTTGGCGTTGATGTTAAACTGCGGAGCACTGATCTGTTCAAACTTGCCCAAGAGCTCCATAGCTTGTTCTGTCTGCAGGTCAACATGAAGGTAATGTAATGTTGGTTAATAATTCATCGAGGCAATGCGGCTTAATAAAACATTGTAAAGTAGATTAATAGCAGATTATGCAAGATAATAGATCAAGGAAAGACAACTGGGTAACAACAACATGGATTTATTGAGCATCAACAACGACATGCAGGCTAACTTTAATTCTAACGGATTTATTAAGCGCTGCTATGTAATGATCAAACATCAATCACTGAAAAATCGTGGTTGAAAGACTTGCTTAAGGTGTTTAAGCAGTACCATCACCTAGGTGCATTGCTGTCAAACTGGCGACTTCGTAAGCTCACGACTTCGAAGTTTAATGCTCTGGACGCCCTACTCTACATTTTTGGCTAAAGGCCTGTACACCATGCTAAGCTATACTGACCGTCAAATTCCTATCCAACCGAGCCTCAATGAAGTGATCAACCTGAACCAGCAGAGCATCAAACTGTCCACAGAAATCAGCGTAGTCGAGGTCAAACTGAGAAGAAAAACATCGAATACATTACATGCAGATCTCCAAAACATCCGTGTAACATGCCATGTAGTACACGATTGGATTTTTAAATGTAACTATACAACTTTGACTTTGTTGCCATAATAGCAATAGTCACCTATATAATTAAAACTGACAAATCGCAGCATGATTCTATGAAATAGTAGTCCTGCACACATGATAACTGGTCAAACTAGAGTTAACTGTATGGCAGCCTGCTAGGCTTCATCCTACTGCTTCACATTTTTACCATCGCAAAGAGTGGATTACAGAATCAACCGTACGAGGCTGGCGGGTACCGAATCATCAGTCTGATTCTAGTCTTCTATTCTTTAAGTCTGTGTATTAGCATTCCACTATCACCCTGCCTCAATATGTCTGTATGCCAAACTTTTGTAAATAGCATATAAGTAGGTTGTCATGTCATAACCCTTCAATGACGAGCATGTTCCAAAATGTATGGAAAAATCAATGCAACTTTTCATGAAATCATTAACTCATGTTTTACGGACCCAAAAATCTGTGATCCATATGTATTTTACTAACTCGGACTACATATAAAAAGCAAAGGACTCTATACAAAGCTTTTTGTGTACCTCTTGTTTCCTGTGGTCAAGAATGTCGTAGGACTTCTTTTTGGCTGCGTCCATCAAGCCCTTGTAGGTTTTTGTGATCACCTCAATGCCATCGACACGTATGTTGGGAAGACTCGCGAAATGATCCATCGTGTTGATCATATCCAAGACTTTATTCAGACGCCGGATAAACGTATCAAATTTTCCAAAGATGTAATTTTCACTGAAAATTTACGCACACACAGAATGAGTGAAATGTAATTTTGCTGTAAATAAGTGTATGCTTGGAATTTGCTATTACTGAAGTTCACACTATAAAATACGTAAATTCATGCAATGTCTGGAACTGTCCAATATATTTACATTTGAAAACAAATATAGGCTTCAACCATTAGATGCTCAGGTTACCTTATATATTTTTACTGTATGTGCATGCATAGTCGTAAAAAGGTACAATTTCATCAGAAACGTATCACAATAGACCTAACTGAAATACATTCTTTGGAAACAAGACTCACGATGTCGGACACAGAAACAGTTCCTAGAAACAAAACGAGAAGCCTAAAGGTCGGCAACACAAATATATTCCTTTCATCAGAAAGGGAAACTGATACTTCAGAAGCACATATAGACTGATCAGAAAGACAACATTGAAACAAAGAGCCTAGAAAAAGAAAGAAATCTGTAAGATAAATAAACAGCTTTAATAACAGTTTGTTTGCCCAGTTGGGGCTTTGAAAACTCTCTGGGTTGATAGACCAGTCAGCTGACCACTAGCCTGCAATTCCTCCGGAGAAATGAATAACCCAAAAAAATAATGGTTACCTGAATTCAAACTGGCGTTCGGATGGTGACAAAGTCAGTTCCCTCTTTATTTTGTGGAACTGTGTCTGGTATGCCTGATTAAGCGCGATGCAGTCCTTGATCCTGCGAATGAGCTCTGGGCGTGGGTGATCCCATATCCTTGCCACACCCTGATTCAGGTAAGCCTTGCACGTAGTGATCATCTGGTTCGTCACCTTGCCAAACAGAGAGGTCATTCGTTCAGAGGAGTTGTAGTATGTCGAAATCTGATAGATCATCTGAACTGCATTTATGAGATTTGGTATCAACTCCAGCATGGTTGCCTGAAAATAATATATCAGCATTATTAAATTATTAGTGATTATTAGTTTAAATGGAATGGTAAAAATGTAACTTAAAAAACAAGGCTCTCACATTTTCTCTGAAAACTACTTTAAATTTTAACTTCAATAGGTAAGACAGGTTGAAGAAAATGATTCAAGAGTTTTCAAGTAGTATCTCAGTATTAGCAGTAGCTCTCAACTGCACATTTAAAGATTTCTAATGCTTTTATGTTAAATGAATCCAAGATTTATATAAGAAATTGTTTAAAGCTCTTCACCCAGGTGTCCCTCAACATCCCAAGCCATCAAAGACACCATTCTAAAAATAACATGCTTTCAAAAATTCACTCTGAAGTAGTCACACCAAGTCTTAGCCATAGATAACAGTTGTGACGTGAGTTAAAATAGAAATTAGATAAGAATCGAATAAAACAGTTAGAGCAGAGCATATGCTGCGGTCTATACTAACCGGATTGCACTTTACGAGTGGACCGAAGAAGTCGTCCAAGGTATAGAGGTACTTGACGTTGTCTTTAGCCTCATTTGCAGCATCAGTAATGCGAGCATCCTAAAACGAGAAAACATCTAACATTCACTTATATGTCATTACTCCACCATCGGTTTAGAGAATGAGAAAGGACCATATAGGACGAAATAGGATTACACAGAACAATAAAGGATATGACTCAATAAAACATTCAAGGCTACATTGGTGGCATCAGTAATTCAAAGTTCTGCAAACTGCGTCTTTTTGTTTAAACTTTATCCTATAAGGAACACAGAGGACTTACTAATTCCCCAGAGTCATTGTCACTGACAATGAGTAAACTTGTCTAAAGCTATTGCAAGATGTCCACTCAGAAGGCATCAACCCATAATATTTCAATGATAGATCCAGCACTAACCATTTAGCCACTGCATTGCAAAGCGACCTAATATAACTATACTTTAATAAACCGAGGAATGACAAAGACATACCAGTTCTTTCCACTTGGCAATGGACTTTGACTTGGCCAGACTCAGGATGCCAATGACAGCTTTGCACCTTGGACTCTTCACCTGCTGCAAAAGCCTGCAAAACAGGAAATTAGGCTACAACCATAAAAACAATATAAAGTATTTAAAATCATCAATATCTCCCACCACCCAAAGCCTACTATTCAAATGCACCATATCCAATCCTCAGTAACCCGGCTGTGGTTGGTCTAGGTATCAAGTCAGAATCCTGTGATGAAGGGGTCAAGGCAACGAGACCATGATGCAAAGGTGGCCTATTGGTTAGAGCAGTCAGCCCGTAATGCTCAGTGTGTGTTGAGTGTGCGGGTTTGACCCTTATCCGAGGAGTCAGTGTAGAGACCTTCAGCAAGTCCTTTGTGCACAATTGCTCTGCATTACAACTGCAGTTGCATTGTCGATGCATGTGCGCACTTCTGAGCTGATTGCAAGAAGGGCAATATCAAATTTCAGTTGTATTGTATTGTAAACTGTTGGTGATGGCAGTCTTCGGATGATTCAGGAGGATAAGACAGAGAGAAACGCTGCACAAGAGTGCAGAGATTGACAGGTGAGAGGGAACGAGTGAACTGTAAGAGATCCATTGGGAGAACTGATCTGTGGAATCGAGGCTTCAACCATCCGAAAACCCTGAATGGAGTGGCACCATCCAGCTGGACACAGATGCAAGAGAATTTTTACAAAAATTAGTCTTGTTTCCACCTCCTGAGATGGCTGGGTATCACCATTACCACCACCTAACCCCACCACATTACCACCACAACCATTACCAGTGTGATCACCACCAACCCTATTACCACCATGATAGGCATGATCATGATGATGACGACAACTCCAATTATGATAATTGTTTAGTTGCTCTTGTTGCTGCAGCTATTGTTCTTATTATTATTACCATTATCACAATTACTATTACCATTATCACTATTATTATTTATATTATTACTACTGAATTCCCTTACGAATTGAACTTGGTCATGCGACATTTCCAGTATACCAGTTCCGCGCTGGGTCCAACGTCATAGGACTCCCGCCGAATTTGTTCACTTTCCACAAGAACAAGCTCTATCTGCCTGTTCCACTTCATCAGCAACTCTTCCATTTTCTCCACGATTTCATTGTTGTTGGCTAAAAAGAGAAAAATAAGAACACAAAGAGATGCCTTGAAAGACGTCCCATAAATCTATATCAATATATGTTACGTTACATTACACAAAGGTAAGTTTTCAATTTGAAAAATCAGATAACTGTCTGTTCATTTGCTTCCAGGTTTTTTAAGAATCTATTATTACATGTGGAGAACAAATGAATATGAATGTAACATAAAAATTATCCCTTAACATGTCGTGACTATCCTATAAAAGATGAAATCTTAAATCCACAGGTAGACTCTGAAAAATCAATTACTATATAAGCAACAAAAGGTTATTAATTAACTCTCCATGATTCATGCAGCTCAGGTCTTAGTAACACAATGCTACAAAATACAGCAGGGATTCATTTTAATTAAAAAGACAGCAGGGTTTCATTTTAATTAACTAATTATTTTGTTATTTATATATTCACCCAACATCCATGATACCTAAAGAATAAAAAAAGCAGTCCAAGTGCAAGAAAGATTTCTTCGAGAGACACTATATCCAGTTTCATTGATTCTACTGCAACTGAGAATTTATTCAATTGTAGGCAGGCCTATACACACTTAAAAATGCAGACAATTATCGATCAAGGCCTAAATTAGTATAATAACAACACATATATGGTCCACTTCGGCGTGAGAACACTGGCTCAGGCTCGCTCTTGTATTTTGGTTACATATGGATGAAAATGACATATGAGTTCTCTATCATATTAAGTTATACACAGATCTTAAGCATAAAGTTTCCTATGAAAAATTCGTAAAATTTATTTTTATTGTTTGAAGCTCAATGTTCACACTGAAAGTTTTCCATCTTCAATTCATGGAACCCGAGAGTTGAGAAACGATGGTGTAAATCTTAAAATTGCAATTATAATCACAAATTCTTAATTATGGTTCAACAGAAAAAAGTACGACAGACTTCAGACTTGACAACAAAACCGTGATTGAAGAGACAGGTTTTCAAGCACTCATGGAAATGAGACAAAGAAAGGCCATGAAGCTCATCGCAGCTTGCTAGGCCACCTACTCCAAATTTCAAAAAGATACCTCTTAAAAATCGCTGCATAAATCTAGAACTGTAGCATCGAAAATGTATTTAACATACAGGCCATCTGATATTCGGATGGCTTCATGGAGTCTAACATCAGCCCATATTCTGTGTCTGCCAGTGCAACGTGGGAAGACAGATCAGACTCCACGGCTGCAAGGCTCTTGGAGAAGTTGTCAAGAAGATCGAGGAAGTCTGAGACCTGTGTATTTCTGTCGTCGAGATCAACGCCCCAACTCTGCGAAAGAAAACATTCTAGCTGAAACAGCCAATCAGAAAGACTGACAGAGGAAATCTAAAGACAGAGACTGAGTGATAAAGAGATGAAGAAGTAATACGAAATAACAAAATGAACAAAAGACAGATATATATGGAAAGACTAAGACAGATAAAGGCAGATACGGAATCAAGATGAAATAGAGAAAGATTGAAAAGAAACAGACAGTGACTTCTTCATATCTGTTGTATCTTATCTTACTGACCCTCAATTTTAATTTCGCTTCAGAGATTTATATAGCACCCCTTCAAAAATTTCTACTCAGGAGCTCTTTCAACCCAACATGACTGAAGAGAACAGTTTTTGAGTTACCCCAATAGAGCATGACTTCAAGGGTTCTAGGCATTCATAAAAACTCATTGCTTGCTTATTCACTCTCTCTCTCTCTCCCTCCCTCCCTCCCTCAGTCCCTCCGTTTCCCTCTCTCTCCCTCACCTCCCTCTCTCTCTCTCCCCTCCCTTCCTCTCTCTCACCTCCCCTCTGCCTCCCTCTCCCTCCCTCCCTACCTCTCTCTGTCCCTCCTTACCTCACTCCCTCCCCCTCTCACTCTCTTTTTCTCTCTGTCTCTCACTCTCTCTCTCTCTCTCTCTTTTATCCTCTTAATCATATCATGCACCTGTGAGCTGTATTGCATGCAGAAGCACTCCCAATAAAGCAAGTTTTACATCAATCAATCAGCCATTAATCGAATCAGCAACAACAGACGTTTTACACTTTAAAACCAACTTATTGAAAATGATGTTAGAAGATCTTGCAACTCATTGATAGTACAAAATGTTCAGATTAATCTGTTATTGTCATCATCAACAGGACAACCATAAAGGATAAAACTGGTGGGAAACATAGTTATTATGATCAATAATTATTATCGTCGGGTATCCATAATCCAGCTGGCATTGTTCACATTATACACAATCATTTCATTTGTAAATAACAAAACAACATAAAACATTAAGAACAAATACAGCATTAATACAAATTTACACATGTTTAACTTTTGCGATGATCAAATCTCATCTAGTCCTTTATCTGCATATGTGCAAAAGATAATGTTTCAGATCAACTCTGAAATGTCCTGCAGATAAGTAAGTCTTTAGTGTAGAAGGAAGAGCGTTCCACAGTAGTGGTCAAGAGCACATTTTGCAATTTGTTTTATATTGGTCAGAGTACCCAAGGTTATGGAATGCTCTAATATCCTGATTATGAACAGTCACCACCTTAAGGAACTAATAATAAAAGTGTTCTTAACAGTTACACTAGAGTCCCTGGGCACAAGACAAAGATCAAAGTCACAGACAAACATTGAACATATTAAGTGCACGAGAGGCGGCGATCTCGTTTGAGAGATGGGGGGACACTCAATGAGAGGGGTAAGAAATTTGGGGGCACAAAGTATAACATTTCCCCTCTCTGTTAAGGGTGAGGGGAATTGTCCCCTCGAACCTCCCCTCCCCGTGATCGCCGCCACTCATGAGTACATTCGCACCTCTTGTGATTTGATGATCGGCATGAGGATCTTTGAGAGTACGCTGTCGAATCCCTCAAGTATCTTTCCATTGCTACAATCCATCCACATAAAGTTCACCTCGGATGCCACGTTTGCAGTCGTTATTGGCTTATCGACATTGGTCTTCAGGAAGAAGTAGCAGCTGCCACTAATGCCCTGCAACAATGATTGATTGACTGACTGAAGCCTTTATGGACCACCGCAGATTAGTCAGTAGTAACATATTTTTAGTTTAACAACACTGTGTGATAACAACGATCATTAGCATAGCCCTGTGGCTTTTTCCAGGTTCTCGACTGATTAGTCCATCCATTATCATGTGCCGACAGGAGTCAAAAAGAGAATGGAAAGGAGAGGATGTCCTGCTAAGACGCTAAGCCATTTACATATTCCAATAGTTCTGCCTAAAAACTGCCAAAGTGCAACACAACAAACAAAATCTTTTAGTAAATTTACTATCATTATCAAACTCTTTTTCTTCCATAAGAAACACCTCAAACATTATTTCTTTTTGATTTTTAGACATCTGGCCATGTAAGCGCTTATCAACTAACCATGAGTCGGATTCCTATGCTTGTGTGACTTTGAGCATGGTAAAGCAATATTAAGTCATTAAGGCCAATAATAACAATTACAGACCCATCTTCTGTCGAACAAATATGCATAAATTCTCACTAAATATACTGGTCCATCCACTTGGAATACCATACCAGTCATTATACAACAAATTGGTAGTCTTAATCTGTTTAGGGCAAGACTTAGAATATACCAATTAAACAATTCATGAGTGTGTGTACTGGTCACACTTCCTTGGCTTAGTTAACTAGTTAAGTTATATTATAATTATTTGTAGTTGTCTGCCTTATCTCTTCAATCTGCTGCCTCAATACTAATATGAAAGGGTGTTCCCATCTAGCAGAACCATATGGTTCCTTTGGGGATTTTTCTTTCCCAGTTACCTCTCACCTCAATGCTAAGTTCAATCAGCAAACTATTTTCCAGTTGACAATTTTTTTTTCTATTGTGCTATTTTAATTATACTGGCTACAGTTGTATTTATGTACTGTTAACAATAAAAATGATATTGATTAATTGATTGATACTTTTCATAATTGTTCAGTGACTCTCAGAATTTAAACCATTCCAAATTGAAGTAATTACAGTCTGGAACAATTAGAACTCAAGATATAGCAGCGGAAACTTATTCCATTAAGAGATGACAAAAATTTTCTGAGAGTGACATCTATGTTCACAAAAGAAATAATTAGTTTCCTTGGTTTGCAAACTATACATCACAGCACTAAACACAAAGTTATTGACTAATTGATAAAACAAATTGCAAAAATTAAATGAAGATAATGTGGGTAGTGATTGCACTAAATATTATCATGTGCTTGGTTCTTGAGAGACAATCATCTGTACGACTGTGTGAAGTCTTGAGTCTGCCCTCTGACACCCGTCTGCTTATAAAGAAAAGCACGTGACCATCCAGCCACTGTACACAAAACAATCCCCAATATATTGTAGGACTTTTGCATTGAGAAGAAGCAGAAGAAATCAATGCTTTGCTTTTCTGTAGTCTGATAAAATAATTTATATCTGGTAGTCAGTATTTCCATTAGTCAAAAAGAGGACGCACTTACGGTCCCAACCTAGAATTTTGGACATAACTTATCGGTGCTGACATCAGGTTTAGCACTAAAATGTATGATGTTTTGGAGATTTTTTGCAAATGTAAAAACGGTCATATGGGCATTAACGGAAACAATGCTAGTAGCTCTGTTCAGCATCACTCATAGAGCTAGCTTACACACACATGCACGCACACACGCACGCACACGCACACAGACACACACAAGCTAACATGCATAAAGTATGGTAGCATCTTTTATTCACGAGTCTCATGTGTGTGTGCGTGCGTGTGTGTGTTCATGTGCAAGTGTCAGTGTGGAGGAGTCATTTGGGAATTAACAAGCTATGTATGTATGAGCTTTTCACACCTACCTCTGAGCTGCCATTTGTTATGAAGAGGCGCTTCTGACCAGAACCACTTGGTCCATCTCTCTAAAAAACAGGAAAATGAACGGAGCGAATACAGGAAATGAACTTGTAGGGACGTTTCTTGTTAAAAGTAACAACTTACACACAAACTTTTAAAACATTTTCACTGTAACAGTCAATGATCTGCAGTGAAAAGAATAAAACAACAGATATTGAGATACATTCTGACTGCTGAAGAAGACCGATACTGGTCCAACAGTGTACAGTAAAATGGCAAGGGGTGAAAGTGGAGCCGAAATCCCAAAACAAACTTCAGCCTGGCTGGGTATTTAAAACCCAAAATCTTGATTGACAATCCATCATGCTAACCACGACACCACTGCACAGCTATGTACACTGGGTTTAAACAGGAAAAAAGTGCTAAAACCGGAAACCCGTGCTAAACCCTGTCACCACATGCAACTACGTTCTATGATATAACCATAAAAGTTAATAACAAACTGTAACTAAAATGATTCCGAATTATATGTGAATCAACAATGCAACAAATTCAGTAACAGGATCACTGCTATACCTGGATCAAAAAAAACTCTGACCAACCGTGGGCTCTTGGTAGAAAAACATGAGCTTTCGGGATCCAGAGATAGTGAAGAATTCATCAATGAGATGGAACTACAATAACAGAAGACATGCTCTCGATAATTACATGGAGGTTCCGACTTATGCTTCAACCTAAAATTTGCAATTATACTTAACCTAATTTCTTAACTTGAGCCACTACATTTAAGTCAAAACCTAACATACTCATCAGACCTGATTAAATTACTGCTCACCCACCATAGCCTGACTTCTGGTTTGCCAGAACCATTGACTTTCAATAAGGCTTCATAAAAGCATTAGGATTTCTGCAATGACTTGATTTCACTATAAGTGACCCTCTAGTGATGCCCTGTGCATTATGGCAACAGCACTGCCAAGTACATTACACATCGATTGATAATAATCCATATAGCATTAACTCGAGAAAACTCCTCGTTAAATACGCTGGAAACACAAAAGGCATTTCATTCATATGATTTAAGCCAGAAGGCATAATGTACAAGTCGATACACAAGTTAGAAGTCATCATATATAATTAATACATATATATATATATATATATGTATTAATTATATGATGACTATATATATATATATATACACATATATATATATACATGTATATACATATATATATATAATGTGTCCAGAAATAAAGGATAATGTTGTTGTCTTATAATGTGATTATATTCTGAAGGTAAATTAAATTTACGATCCTGTCCCAGACAATCTTATATTAGATTTGGTTTATACGTCCAATACATCAAAGAATGAAAAGAACTGTCACACAATAGCCTTATTGCTCAACAAGATTTCAGATTGATTTATTCTGCTGGCTGGGTCAAGCCTGTGAAGTTACCTTGCACCAAAGATAAAATTTATCGTTCCAAGAACGTGTATCTTCCCAATGTCACATCTCTATGCACCAACCCTTTACTGGTGAGCTGCATTGGTTTCGTATACAATACTATACATTTTAGTATGCATGAGTCGTTAAACCCTATAACTTCCTTATAGAGTTACAATTGCACTGAAACTCCTTTTACAACATGCTTCATCATAATTACAATTTCTTTCTGTTTGACATAGAACACAGTGTAATCATATGTTTCCATTAATTCAGCATAGAATAAGATCTTATTGCTAAACAATCTTGCTAATGCATGATGCACAGGAACTTCCTTATATATCAGATTTCAATGTAAAACAGATTCTTACGTAACACGATAAGGGACATAGATGCCAAAATCTAGTTTGGTTGAGGAAATGACCTCCTTTAGTTAAAGGATCACTTCATCATAAAACAGCTCCTGGAATGGCTCCTATACCCAAAAATACATGGTTTCAGTGTTCTTCACGCAGGTTTTTTAACTACACCGTTCCATATCGAAGATGACTTGGTGTTGCCCTCCTCCTTTCTAAAGGCTTGGGACTGGCACTGTCAAAGTCCAAACACTGGCGGCGTTTTATGCAGATGCCAGAGGTAGAACTGTTTATAGCAAGATTACTGTTTACTGGCATTCAAATGAACTGTGTAATGCAGAGAAGGAACCGGTAGATTGGTCCAATTAAGATCATTACCTTGTCATCTCCGAGTACATGATCTTCAATAACTGAACTCTCAAGACCAGTGGCATCACACAGCTGCTCAGACAGACACAAGAAACAAATAAATCACTCATATCGACACCTCACAATGTCCAGAAAAAAAGTTCTCTTAATTATGCTGAGTCAACAAAATATAATAAATTATTACATTTTATAACAGAAAATAATTATTCTGTCAAATATTTATTTTTTGCACGTATATTTAAAAAAATCTTTGATAGACCATAGGCCACTTTTTGAGGCTTGGCGGGCGACCTTTGGCCCGCAGGCCACAGGTTGGGAATTGCTGCTATAAACCAATGTACCATAATCTACAGTTTTCTTAAATTAATATAGTCCATTCTAATTATCCAGTGTAATGTTGTCCATTACAATCCAATGTAATGTACTCCATTATAAACACTAATGTCCTCTGTTGTAAGAGAAACTAATGGACAAGACATTGGGAGATGGTACATTACAGCCTACCCAAAGGGAAAGTCAAAATTCCAGGAGGTGAGTCTAATGGGACATTGGATAAGCTGGAAGAGATAGATCTGGACACCAATTCGTTCTAATCACTGGAGCAATATTTGCAATTTATGCCAGACCCGTATAACTTTCGTCGCCAAGGCTCGTGCAATACAAGTTGCGAAATGAGATTTCAAGTCCCTGTCACACAAGTCATCTTGATGACAACATATGACCAATGCAAACAAATGGACTTCGGTACTGGTACCATATACCCACAATGAATAAATTCATAGATTGCAGATAAACAAATGAATAGTGATGAGCCTGATTTAGACACTATACACTATACGAGTCTGTTAGAGACAAATTTACGAGTCTTTCTGCAAGATTGGTAGAGTATCAAAGTGCCTGAACAAAAGCACAATCTGTCAAGTTAATCAGCTTTGTCCTGTGTAATATCCATATTGGTGCTAGATTTCACAAATGGCACAAACGAATAAAGGACACTGAAAGCAAACCTTTTCAAGGATAAACTGATGGCGACCATCCATCTGAAAATAAAATAATCAAAAAATGTTTTAAATCATCGATCAGTAAACAAAATAATATCGCAATTGAAATTATATATTAAGGATTCAAAGTTAATGAACTGATAGCAGCAATAAGTAAAACTACTAACATCCCCAAGTAGGTAGTTGGAAATTTTTAACTACTGACTTTTAAGATACCACCTAGTGCCTCCTCAATTGACGTTTCTGCCTGCTTACTCCAACGGTGGCCTGACATCCAGTTTCTCCAATTTACTGGATCTTATCTGGACCCTTCCAATGGATTAAGGACAGTGCTTGAGAACAGATGTCCGATTGGTTAGACACCTGAACTCAGCTTATGGCACAACTCGGTTATGTTAGTACAAGAGAACTTTATCTTTGTATCGAAAACAATGCATGCATGTAATGCATGAATACAAATGTAATTAAGTGATATTGTTATTAACCAATTGCTAATCACAATGCGCATCTAATAAACGCAGTTTAAATAGTATATTACATCCCAACAATTAATGTTTTGCACATCAGGTTGTCGGCCGGGGAATAAGCGCTCATGGGCACTGGGACAAAAGGAGTACTGGGAGGGTTTGGTTGGTGGTACCGGTCCAATAAATCTAAATCTAAGATGACACATCTGAACATAATATTACAATCTCTTATCAACCAACACACGTTGGTTGGTTCCACGCCTATGCGTGGACCAGCCATTTGTGACTCTTTTAGCTTACAGTGCACTGTTTTGCTAATTATTCTAATAGTCATTGAAATGACAATTAACATCATGTGGCCAGCACAGAGAGTGCCTTTCAGTAGATTTCTTAAAGAGGAGCTACATCAAGTTTAATTGAATAACCAGATAAGTGTTATCCGTTTGCAGGCGAAATGGTGAGCTGCATAAATGCCCAATTTAGAAATAACAGCGCTCCACAGTGCAATATATTGACGTTTCTCTTACTCCCATCCGTCTCTCATCCCGGTTGGCTTTAAGCTGCTTCTGGAGCTCTTTGGTCGCTTCCGCTGACAACACAATGCTCTTCCTCTTCGACGGCTGCTGCTGCGGTTGCTAGGAGACAGACACCAAAGCAATAATCTCATCAGAGTCCATTCATCTTTTTCATTCTGAAGTTAATGCACCTTGAAGCATCACACACTAACAATATCATGTGCAACTGTATAAAATATGTTGTGTGTTCCGCTCAATGTTGAGTGTTAACAAATGACTCGCATTACTAAAAACAAGTAAATTCCTTTCGTCCTCAGATCGAGAAAGATCCTAACCAGAATTGTCCATCTGCCTGCAAAACTTTTTAATAACCTCCCCTTACCTACTCTACCCTTTCTCGCCTACATCATACTCACCATTTTCTGAGGTACTGAGGCCCTACGCTGCCTTTCCTTTGCTCCCTCTTCTTTACCTTCCTTTCCATCTATTAGTAACAGTCAACATCAAAATAACACCATTCATGATTAATGATTATGTGAATTCATAATTAATGCTCATAACAGAGACAGACACTTTTTTATTGCACTTCCGAAGCTCCAGGATACAACCATCTTACAGAACTCCAAAAGAATAATGTACTAAATTATTGTCTGTAATACTGTAATAAATACATTGATAATATTACATATAGTAATATTACATAAGTAATATTACAAAATATAGATATAATAAGGTATTAATTCCCATATATATATATGTAAGTTCAATATTCATCACAGTTATAATAACATTCATGGTAGTGCTGCATGTGTGGTACAGAGACTGATTTCAAACCACATCTCTTTTATGTCTTGATATCCATGGTTTGCACCCAATGCATCATTTAGACTGACATCTATACCCAACCTGTGTAACAAAGGTCATCTGGCTACCTTACCTCATCAACGCTACTGACTGGCTCATAGTTATCATGTGTACACTCAGCCAAACCATCCATCAACCTCAGAATCTAATCAAGGTGTTGCAAATACATTACGCAATGGCTTCAGTGTCAGCTGAGGGACCAGATTATGACACCACACATGGTCTTACAGTCATCTTAATCATTATAATGATTGGTCTCCTAAGTCAATGCTCCGATGGCTCATGAGGCACTCTGAATGCTCTGTCTCAATAGATCGGCCATCAGGATATCAAACGGATTTGCTACTAAGTTTCACTCATCATATAATTAGACAATCGAGACTAGTGTCTGTAATATATATATCAAATATATATATATATATACACACACACATATATATATATAATATATATACATGTGTGTGTGTGTGTGTGTGTGTGTGTGTGTGTGTGTGTGTGTGTGTGTGTGTGTGTGTGTGTGTGTGTGTGTGTGTGTGTGTGTGTGTGTGTGTCTGTGTACATATAATAACTAAGACAATGGTCAACTGCCATTTCAATGTTTAAATTATGATATAATTATTGTATTTACAAGTATTGTATTTACAGATTTCTATAGCAACTCTCACAGTGCAACCTAATCAAATTAATACCAAATACATCAATTTCAGAATACTACATTTACTTTTTACATCTGTATTATATACAAAAGCACAAATGTAAGATATATGTGTGAATACATATGACGCAATGAAGCATTATATTCTTCATCAGAAGGCAACAGTACTCACAGTAGCCTTAGGAAACTATTGTTTTTTAACTACATAAATCTGGTCTCATTGGTGCTTCCAGCATATATGTTATTCAGTTACCTATTTAATTTTATCCACATGAACTAAGTATCCATTCAGAGCAGGGAGACAACATAAATGCATTGGCTCCAGACAATATCATCATGAATAAATTGATTCGCTGCCGACAATAAATGAATACAGCTAGGTATTGGACAAAGCACGATTCAAAAGCACAACTGGACTCCAACAACCATCATTCCTCATCGTTTGTCAGCAAACAAATTGCCAATTTCATATCCTGTAGCAGAACCTGAACCCTGGAAACAAATAGGAGAACAATAGGCTATTTTCACAATAGGCCGGCCGGCTGGCCGGCCGCCTTTAACAGTTGAGGTATTCATTATTTCCGATGTGCTATTCTTCATGCATACAAGTCTTGACTAGAAAGCTACATCTTCTGCACTGACTTTTTATGTAACCCATTAATTTTATCTATTGCCTGTACAGGCCTGGACACCCAGAGGAAGCAGGGGCATATCCCAGGGGTCAGACAATAAAATCAATTATAGGCCTACAAAGTTTATGATTTTTGCCTTTTTAAATATAATATTACTGACACTTAACTACAGTTTAAACTTCAAGCATTGCAATATTACCGTACTAATCATTTTTCGCTATAGAGCATACTCACTTCTGTCTAAGAGGCCCATGACTGCTCTGCCTAGAGGCATGGAATTTCTGTAAACGGGCCTGTGCTTGTACTGTGCTGCAAAATTCTGACCAAACTGACTCTAATTCTTGGCTAACTGATTAGTTTTATTTAACTGCAGCAGCAATCAGCTAGTCTTATATGTACCACATTCTAGGTGTTATGATATCATTGTTTGAGGCATGACATCGACATCCATTTCCCTTCATTCCTCTGCCCGCGAACTTCTGGTGGTTCCCCGCATGCACTCTTGCATGGCCCAATCCATGAACTTTGCACACGTGGGTTCCACCAGTTGGAACAGTCTCCCCCTTCCTCTTTGGAAGGAGCTGCTCGCTCTCTCCCCCTCTGTCTTTCGAAAGCGCCTGAAGACTTTCCTATTCTCTGTCTAGCTTTGTTTAGCTCTGTGTAGAGTCGTAAACACCTCTGATTTGAGTGATGCTACATAAGTGCTTCATTACATTACATTACCAATTGCTGGGAAGCTACATTAGACAAAAAGATGCAGGTGTCTGGATGTAAGGCAGGATCACGTTAGAGAAGATTTCATTACCCGGTACCTTCATCAATATGATGTTAAGCACATTTTGGTTTCCAATAATACAACGAATTCCATCTTCTTTGCCATTCTTTGGCTGATCTACATCTAATCAAATGTCTTGTTCATTCTTCTCCTTTCTGATATGTACAGCCCAGCCAGTCATCCACAAAAATATTGTTTTTTGATATGTATTCCCTCTATATTGTATACTAGCTGGGGAACCCGGCGTTGCACGGGTTGAGACAGGTTTTTGGCCCTCGAGAGCAGGAAGACGACGGCTGCGGGTTCACCAACTCCTCTGCTGGGTGTCCCAGGTGTTCCCTGAGCCAACGGCAAACGTTTCAAGTCAATAACTCTAAAACTGTGCAAATGCATAGCCGGATAGAGAGACTGTATACCTGCTACCTGTACGATATCTCCCAAACCGTCCATTCATTCATGAGGGTGTAAAAGAAGAAGAGGTGTGGCAGACAGATATCACGTGCAGCAGGTGACTGAGAAGGAAACTTTCCTTGGGGGTCCTGAGACAGGTTTTTGGTCCTGGAGACCAGGAAGAGGGCAGCCACGGGTTCATCAAATCCTCTACTGACACAGGCACACAGAATCTTGTCTTTATTTATATATATATATATATGTATTGCAATGTACTTGAAATGTATTGTGCGTTTACTCGGCATTACTTGAAACAGAAATGAGAAAGGAATCAGCAGGAAAATATTTTCTATTTATTGTACTTTCTGTATAGCACTGGATTTACTGTTCAACAGTCATTGTCTTTTCATTCACACTTCTATTCATAATATAATCGTTCAGCATACCGCATTTAATGCACTTTACCTATTGTATACATTTTAATGTATATCAATTTACATTTATATTGCAGCTCTAATTCTCACATAGTAATATTTATTGTATTCACTTTTACAGCATTTGTTGCATTGCATCGACCATTATAACTCCAGTGTCCGATTTGCCCATGGGATAAGGGAGGGTTGGATCACCCCTCCCTGCTTCCGGGCCTTGATATTGTGACAGAATACTTTAGATTCCCAGAAATCCTCATCACTGCTTCATTTTTTTGACAAATTGGACCCTGTACAATCCAAAACTCAATTTTGCCATTATACAGCATATTGTATAGGCCTAACTAAATTTAGTCTTTCAATACAATGCAGTGATTACTTTTGAAATAGATTCGCCCTTGGCAAGGAAATCAATCCTTGCATCTAAAAAATGCAGTGAATGTTTTTAAGGCAAGCAAACCATTCTCTGGTTTTGTAATTCATCCACTTGCATTCTTTGCATTCTTCTTTCGTCACAGACATTACTAATTAGCATATTTTTACTCTCTTTGTAACAAACTCTAAATACGCTTATAACCTTTCAACCAAATTTGTTCACAGGTGATACATATACATGTTGTTCCAATTAGATTGGGTCAGTTAAGGTATTGTATTTACTGACACTTCCCATTGTCTTGAAGCAAACCTGGCATTGTATTCAGGTCTTCTAAACACTGTCATGAGAACAAACATCAACACGACAATCATATATATATATATATAGGACAATATATTTCCTCTATAATTGACACTGAATTATAGTCAGTTCAGCAATCTAGATACATCCCTAACTGATTTGATTACCAATAGTGAGAAGCCTGACCATTCAGTGTTAAATGTTGATATCATTTTTTTTGAGTCAACACACCAAGACATTTCCTAGAATTGAAACTTGACAGTGACTACGGAATACAATGTGTAAATTTACTATTTTAATTATTTTACATTCTAGCAAATTAATTCTTCAATCTAAGATCTCGATCCATATCGCGGGCAACTTGACTACCCACAATTTATTGCTGGGGAATTTATTTATATAAAAATTACAATCAAATAAATTTCTTATCCACCATACAGATACGGTCCATTGACATCCCAAATCTGCCATTAAAAACTGCATGATCATTAAAAGTAATACATACATGCCCTAAATAAATTTTAAACATGCACACGACAGACAAAATCATAACAGGGTTTCTCAAAACAGCATTAACTACATTTAGTCGTTCCAAATAAATTCAAGGCATATCACTGAAAGTTTCACCAGTTTCTGTTTAAATACCGTTTCAAGTCAAGCACACTCCTAATATGTATGTTTTAATCCGTCCTGCACATTAGGTGTATATAAAATAATGTAATGATCAATACAATTCCAATACTGTCATAATTATATCATTAACAAAATTTAATCGAAAACATCACAGCATAATAATAAATTATTACCTTTCTGGGAAGACGATATTAGCGGAGGCGCGATTTCTCCTCCGTCTGTCTCCTCCGAAAAGTTGACCACTCGTTTGATTTCTTTCGAGTCTTCGGCATTCGCCATCGTACCACTTTCCCTGCTCTTTTGCTGCAAATCCTGTTAACCTTAGCTTTGGCTCAAAACTTTACTCATACAGAAGTTTGCAGATTTAAAAAGTTTATTACCATCTTACACGAAAATCACTGCAGTCCACAGACGATGTATCAAGGCGCTGAACCGCATTGCTTGCAGTTCTCGAGTCTAAATTCAAGGTTTAACTGGCAATATCTTAGTAGCTCAGACAGAAATAGCAGATTTTGTCGACACTTTTTATAATTGTAGACTTATTTTACCCAAACATAACGAACTAACCGACTGCAAGTGTAGGACTGATTTGTCCGCGGATTACGCGACACGGCAGTGCAGCGGTGTACGCGTCGTCATAGGAACGACATAACAAGTGCTCAACGCTTTCAGAAGCTGCTACTTATGCAAGCAATTGACAGAAAGCCTGGAGGTCTACATTCCAAGTATACATTCTGTTATACCGAGACACTTGATTCGATTGCAACACTCTGGGGGCCACTGTACGACGCTATTGTATACCTGCTGTCTCGACAACAGTTCCGTCCACAGCTACCTGTGTGTTACAGAGCCAAGGCCTATATTATAATAGCCTACAGAAGGGATGAAGTCAAGGTAGCGTTTCGTGGCCAGTCGGCCGAAAAGTCTGTTGCAGCGCGTGTTCGAAAGTGACAGTATGACCCAACGTAAAGATTCGAGCTATTGGTTCATTGTGTCTAATCAAATCTACGAAACACAGTGGGCAATGAGGAAAGAACATTAGAACAACATGTTACATGACTGTGCCGACTCTCGTCAATCTTCAGTCATTGCTTCCCCTTTTGTGCTCCAGTGCATAATGTGCATTAGTTTAATTTTCCCATCTTTTCTCTTTGTGCTCACTCGTCTCCTCAAACGATCGTCACTTTCATTTTCTCTCAATTTTTCCGACCGGTTCTTATATAGACCTAACCTTCCTATAGTTCTTATTTATCTAATTTCTTCTCTGTTTACTCTATGTTCATTTCCTCAACTTCATTCCAATCATTCCTGTTAATTAATGCTCTCTTCTTGTTCCTCCGCCTTTTTACTCTTCACTTCTCCCTCAGAGATTTGTCTTTTTATCCCCGTTCCTCAGGCCAACAGAGCGGATGGGCATGAATATCTGCCATCGGATATCCAGGAATACCAAAACATCCTTCATCTATATTTTGGTTTCTACGACTGACCATACTCCTGCAGATCAGTAATTCCGTTAGTGTACATACGTGGCTCCAAACACTTAAAGCTTGGTGCAGAGACGAAGGTTCTACGCCCATGGATGAAACTAAGTTATGAATGAATGTATAAATAAATTGACGATGAGCCCAATTAAGGGACGCTCAAAGAATACCTTGGGGGAAGGTTGAGGCCGTGTGCTACTCTGACCTACTGTTTGCGTTTTGTACGAGTGTAGGGCATTTGCCCCCCCCCCTGACGTTTGCTCCCGGACATTTGCCCCGGACAATTGCCCCCGCACAATTGCCCCTCCCGACTAGGACAATTGCCCCCCTGTGTAGACCATAAGCTCGCCCAAACTATATATGCATGCTTGTATGTGTGTACATGTGATGCCTTCTTCGTATACATGAACCCACCGTAGCAGAGCGTCAACTCTCCCTTTCTGTTCTCAATTAACTCTATGTTCTAATCTCTGCTGAAAGTTACGCCGATTGCACGAAGACGAAATGGTTCAAATAAATGAGGTGTGCATGTTAGAAGTCTTCGTTTTATGGGCACCCATTTATGAGATTTTCATCTAGAGGGGTTTTCACCTACACTCAGAGAGGTGATCATCGCGTGTCACTGACTGTTAACCAACTGTAAGCATACTTACTAGCTGACCTTCGCCGCTTATATTCTGAGATTATCATCTATATATATACAGAGAGAGAGAGCTATTCACCCACTCTTGCTCTCATTAACGGAGATAATTATCGCGTGTCACTGACGGTTTGCTAACCAACTATAGCTGCTTACTATAGCTGACCTTCAACGCTTATTAAGGCGTGTCACGGACTGTATGCAGTTTTTATGCATCCAGCAAGAGAAATAAAGAACTGGACTCACTTTGTCTCCTGTACGACCCGATAATTAGTTGCTTGTTTTCATTTATTTTACATAATGGCAGTTAAATATATAACTTGTCATCATCCGTTCATACTTCACACTAGGGGGGGAGCAATTGTCCGGGGGGCAAATGTCCTACCCAAAATCGGGGGGACAATTGTTCGGGGCACTTGTCCGGGGGGAACAAATGTCCGTTCCCCCTTTCGTACACTGACCTATAACATAGACAAAGGTGGCGATCCCGGGGGTCGAGCTGGGACCAAATCCCCCTCACCTTTCACGTACAATAAAGGGCACGCTATACGTTTGGCCCCCACCTCGACCCTTCTTTCCCATGGGTGTCCCCCCGAAAATTCTTTAAATTATATATATATATATATATATATATATATATATATTATGCGCCACACTGACCATACATTATATTTACAATGATCTGTCATTGCAAATTTAATTTCGCTGTTGTATAAAATAATCGCGTCTTCATAGCGTTGCTTGTAAGATAAAGAATCGCTGTCGTCGGATGAATCGAGACGAGCAAGACAATTAAATGTAAAATAGAATAAGAAATACTTAGATATTTTTCCTGCAGCATTCATTCATTCATTACGAAAATTTATATAGCACCTCTTGAAGGTTACTACTCAGGAGCGCTCCCGACTAAACCTCGGCTGAAAAGAAAAGATGGCGTCAGTCGACCATCCTGAAGATATTGGTATAGGCCTATAGGCCTATATTGAGTATTTTCGTTGCTTCTCTATTCTGAAATTATTTCCCCTATTTACAACATCTTTCAACAGCAGCCTAATCTTTTCAGTTTGTCACAATTCTGTCGCAAATTTATACTTACATAGGCTACTATGAGTCGCAATGACAGTGATATTTAAAAATACGTATACGTTTATAGACTCGAAACACAGTATTGGTACAATCTGACTCAGCATGATCTAACCGCAGCTTGTATTTCTAAGTAATCTTTAGGCCTATATACTTTTGTTCGCAGAATTTGATAACTTCATCTTCCGTCATCCTGATTGCACCGACGTCCAACATCTCCAGTCCGCCTCAATGAGCAGAAACAGCTGACTGGATGAAATCTTATCGGCGCTGCAGCTCAATTCATCCTAAACAGAATTCATCTGGTGTTCATCCTTAGGCTACGCAGGGTGCAAAAACTAGATAGCAGTCATTTCGTCTTTGATAGGCCTACAGTCGAGACTAAGAACGAGTCTTTTCCTCGATAAAGACCTATCAATGACGTCACACATCACTTGACTTGTGAGGACCAAGTTGCTACCAACACCGCGATGCTGAGACAGATGTTGTCTTGTTATCGGTCTCTCACACATGACGCGACTCATCGTCTTGTGCAAAGCTTAATCCTGAGCCGAATCGAACACTGCAATGTCGTCTTTGCTGACTTGCCACAGCGCGGTATCATTCGGCTTCATTCTGTCACCAACGCTGCTGCTCGTCTGGTATTGCGGTTTAAAAATCCGAGCACATTTCAACAGCGATACAAAGATGAGCGTATTGAGTGGCTCAGAATTGTCGAGCGTATCAAACTCTACATGTAGCTCTTCGTCCTGATGCATAAATGCTTGAATTAGGGGCCGTCCACATATTACGCACGCAGCTAGGGGAAGGGGATTCACATTTTGGCCATTTTGCGTACGGGTGCGTATGGTGGGGGAGGGAGTCCGAAAATATGTACGTACGCAAATATAATTGTCTAAGTATGATGACCACAATACAGAATATGAAAATCAAAACTGTAGTAATCACAGACTATGTTCCTACTTAATCAATTTTAGGTAGCATTAAAACGGTTTCAAATGCAAGTGTTGTTAGTGTTTTAATTCTTCATCACTGTTAATAAATTTAAGTTGTTAAATATGATGCTTAACAAAGACATACGCTTATGATAAAATTAATGTCTTATAGATATTTTTAGCTATTTGACATTTGCAATGGGGGTGGAGCTCAAACGTACGTACGCATGGGGAGGGGGTCCATGAAATGTACGCGGTGCAACAGCGGGAGGGGGCGTACGAAAATCCGATTTTTTTCGTATGTAATATATGGATGGCCCCTAACTGCCCACCACGCTATCTCGCAGATCACATCAGGTCGCTATCGGATGAGCTCAACAGGTCGCCGCTGCGATTTCAGTTATCCGAGTCATTCGTGTTGGAACTAAAACTAAAAGTGGCGATCAGGTCTCCGAGTCTCACGGGGTCGCTGGCCACGTGCCTGGAACAGTCTTCTTGCCAGCTTCCTGGTTTCAAAACAGTTAAAACTTTACTTTTTACGTTATCCTGATCATTAGGTGTTTTTGTGTGTTGACAGTGAACAGTCTTATAAAAACAGCCTGGTTGTAGGTTGCCAACAACGGCGCTCTATAAATCGTTGTAGTTGCTGTTATAATTTTATTGAATGTTGGTCTAAATTTGATCTTTGATGCATCAATAATCTTCGTTTTAGTCGATAGGGCCTATAGGCTTATCTGAAATTTGGAATTATTTGACAGTTACTATGGCTCTCTGCGAGACTCCAAATTGGATGGGTAGACCTATACATGGAGTTCAGGGCTCTCATCCATCTCGCTTGGACTCAAATTGTGTTATGTGATACGTCCTTGATTTCATAAATTCATACATTAATGGAATCGTTGGTCATAGCCTCTCGTTTGAGAGGTGGGGGGACATCCAATGAGAGGGGTAAGAAATGTGGGGAGAAAATATATAACTTGTCCTCCCGGGATCTCCGCCCCCTGGGCAAGAGCGTCGACTGTCTCATATGCCTCTGTGGAAGAGAGCGTGTGGATCTCGGTTCACTTCCTGTGGCTTGTCAGAGATTTAAACCTGAAGATCATTTGACCTAAATGGTGTGGGGCGCCTATTCAAAGGGGTAAGCGGAGGTGAGTAATTTCACCCGATCAATTCATTGGAAAATGAGCGGGATCGAGGTCATATTTACACGGGTGCTATATAAAATCGAGCACATTTACATTTTACATTTAATCATCAGCCTGGATGGCATTGGCAGCAGCAGCTGCGGCGGCGGTGGTTTATCAATCAGTCGTTTACGGCGCCTGAGGCTGCAGAAACGACCAACCAGCACCGCGCGCCGATAGGATGGACCAAACCCAGCCGAGCAATTTATCCAGCGCCTTCACATTATTCTTCACCACGTCAACGAACCAGCTCTGTTTCTGGCCTTCGTGCATTCGGTGCTATTGTCTATCTCTAGGAACGCGAAGCTGCGGCCGCACCCAGCGAGAGACGGTTAATCATTAGCGCCCTGCACCATCATATATATATATATATATATATATATATATCCGCCGTCCGTCTGACTGACGGAGGGTGCGCAACGTAACAGCAGCCGAGCAGAATCGCCGAAACGAGCGAGGACACCAGAGTAGATCGCTATGGACGCGGCTGGAGGGACGGCAGATAACAGCCCATTACATGTATTCATCGTCAGCCGCTGTCTGCTTTGCGCTCGGTTGACATCGGATGCTTCGGGGTCAGCGCTTTTACAGAACGCTGGAATGGTTGACCGATAGATCAACGCTGGAATGGATCATAGCTGCAGCGACGATTTATGTTGGCGTGGCGTGCTTTTAAATTTGACCTGCTGTCGTTGAGAGGCGCATTTTAAGTTTCGAGTTGTTGGCGTGGTTGACTTTAACTTATAGTTTGACTGAGTTGACCATTGTTTATTAGGCCTATTATTCGGTTGACGTTGATGATTTAGGTTGGTATTATGCTGTGAAATAGTGCGTTGCTAAATGACGGCTATATAGTCGACTATTGTTGGCGTGGTCGCTCGGTTGTCCCTTCTTGACGAGAACATGCTGTTTGAAATCTACACGTGTAGGTCCGTTGGCTCAGATTGACTTAGCTTGTCAGGCTGACTGCGATTCGCGCTGGTTGACGCCTCTGGTTGACGCCTATACTCAAGTATATGTTCTTGGAGCTGGGCGTTGGCGCTGCAAGGTCAACAGCGTTTGCGTTGATTTGATGTTTACAAGTTGACTGGTTGTCCCTCCTCCGTACGTTTGGGTGTACAATTGTTGGCTTCGTGGATGAAGCCAACTGCGATTGCTACGACCGATTAAAGAAGAAGACATGTTCTTTTTCTGGAAGTGAGTTTCAATTGATTACAATGACGACGATGTTGATGATGACAACGACGACCATAACGATTGGAATGATGAGCCTTCGGTGGCCCAGTATAAACCGTTAGAAAAAGTTCAATGTCAGTTCGGTCTCACCCAGAAGAGGTCGAGCCTTAAATTCAAAATTTTAACGCCTAAGCAGTAATCTCACAACTTGAGAAGTACAAATTTCGGGACATTATTATCATTATTTTAAACTGTCATTTAGAATTACAATGCGCCTAAGGAAAATGAATCTTGCACAAAAGCGCGTTACAGATAGGCTTGGGTTTAGTCATAATAAATCATTTAAAAAATAAGTCTTAAGGTTAATTTCGAAGAGTGATAGAGTCGAAGATGTGTGAATAAAGTCCGGGAGTTTATTCAGTCGGTTTACAAATTTTTTAACTACACGTGTGACAATAAAGCTGAAGATCGTATAGTCCTCGTCTGCATTGAAGAGTTGAGCAAGTGAGGAAGCATAAGATGGAAATGAGTTTATGTGGACTCGACATATTAGAAGATGGACTTTGAAGTTTTTGCGGGCTTGTATGGGAGCCAGTGTAAGCTTAGTTCACGAAGTTCACGAAAATGTGAGCAGTTAAGTTGCACAACAATGACAATCCCCACCAGGTGAGTGTCCGATACTTTTCTAACCACGTAATTATCCTTGACAAGAAACAACAATTTTCTTTCTAAGATTCGATCATAATTATACGACAATGTAGAACTCAAAACTTTTTCACGGGGAGAAACTTTAAACTCCGCTCAAAAGGACACCGCGTCTAACGCGGCAGAGGAAGGGAAGCGTCCAACGCAAGGAACAGGAAAGGGAAAACGGAAAGACGGGAGGGGAAGAAAGGGTGTAGCATGTAGGCCACTATCCAAAAACAAAGCAAAAGGAAGCGTCTGTGTCTGGACCAGTTGAAGAAGACTTAAGCGAAGTGTTTGGATGGCTATACGATCACTTTTACTTAATTCAATAGTGAAGGCCATAATGGCGCTTATTTAATTTAATTTCGATGGTCATAATCGCGCTTAAGCGTCTGTTGATGCTTTGCTTTGAAATGGTATTCACTCTCTGACTCTCGCTCTTTGATTTTAGCTCGGGGTGTTACTCTTTCTGCCCGTAAGCCATATTCTTAACACTTTTATTTTTCCACGGGTCTTTTCGTTCTGAGAGCGTCTCTGATTAGGTTGTAGGGCCTACTGGGAGAGACGCTATAGAAACGTGTAAATACAATACAACAGTAGGCCTAATTACATGATTTCATTAATAAGATGTTTACTGTTTGCTTGTGTATTCGTAGGCTATAGTATTGTTTCTTGTCGTAAGCTATAATAAACCTTTGTTGGAACTCTAAAAGCCCTCTTAAATATTGCTAATAAATTCTCAGATAGCCTACATTATGATTTTATATTCTGTTATGCCATAGGGGCCTACACGTCTGGGGTGGTCGTCGTTAAAAATAAGCTAGGTTTAACATTCTGTCAGACCGATTGTGCGTCCTCTTTTTGGACTCTAACTTTAAAGCGGTTTACGTAGTCCAACGAAAGATAGATTCGTGTGTGGAGAATAAGTAATTGGTGGATGAGGACTCGCTGAAGGGAACTGATTCTCGGATTCATTAGGCTTCATGGTCGACTGTGTGCACAGGGACTTACTTGTAATTTCGGATTTCTTCGAAGTGCAGCCTAACGAACACCACTTGTTCCGCATACGGACAGACACGGGGGCGTGCCCGCAAGCAGACGCACACGCACACGCAGAGGTACAACGACAACAACGCAGACACGTCGCCATGAGGATATATAAACGTATATCCACGTATACACACAATTACCGGTAGACACACAAACATTATCCCAGCACAGTCAATTTCTACACTCGAAATGCGCATTTACTAAATAGGTCGCCTGAGAGTGGTGACGTCACTAGGGCACTAATGACACACTGCCCGAGCTTCCTATGAGCTTATCTACTTTCTTCACATTAAAATTCTCTTCTAGAATATAGATTACCAATGGCACATATAAAGCATGTTCGCATATATTAATTTATAGGTTATGACCAGCATCTTATTATGTTAGCGCGTGTTTTGCGCGTGGAAACAGTATTTCGAACTCGCGAACATAAATGGGAAAGCGTTATTCAATTTAAGTTCATGTCGGAGTGAAAACAGGCGCCAATAATAATATTATGTCCATCCGATACCGTTAAAGTAATTATGCGCAGACGATGTAATAACTAAATTTAAGCATTTATTCGTAATTATTGTGGTGAAATTATTAGATTGGACATGACAGCAAGTCCTCGTCCCATATCCAACTGGCGCATTAATACCGTTCTTATATCACCTCGTTGATTAATACACAGATTCGGTGCATCGACAAAGAATATAATAAGACCCGATGCAATGCAAGGCCGGCAGGTGGCGTCAGTAATAATAATTATAGCTTAAAAGACGTAATCTACAAGGAATTGGTTATCCAACTGGTCGAGTCGCGCTTAATATCCTCATTAGCTAAAAGCAAAAAGCGAATAATATTGCTATGGATGGATGGATGGACGGACGGATGGGTGGATGGACGGATGGATAATTGTATATATACTTACATATATAATTAAATTTTTACGAACGGATCTAAGTACGTATGAGTATATCCAATCAGAAGGACGATTTCGAAAGGGCGACCATCAAGAGGGCGCATTCAGAAAGGCACGGTGGTGGATTGATTATAGGCTTAGAGCGGTCGGCCCGTAACACTCAGTGTGCGCTGAGTGAGCGGGTTCGACTCTCGTCCGAGGCGTCACTGTGTATAGGGACCTTGAACATTGAGAAAGTCCTTCGCGCACAATTGCTCTGCAGTAGGCCCTACAACTGCAATTGCGCCGTCGAGGCGTGTGCAATTCTGTGCAAAAAATGTTGGAAGAAAAGCGATATCAAATTTCGGAATAAAAAAATCAAAGCAATCAAATGAACGCATGCTTGAAAGGACGACAATCAAAAGAGCGCGCAAGCCAGAGGCGACAATCGAAAAGCCGACGTAGGTCTATAATGGCCGCCGTGTATAGGCCTACGCGAACTTCGAAACCAACTGACGAAATCATGCAACTAAAGCTATTTTAAATATAGCACATACGAAAAGTCTCACATGTAGGCCTATAACACACACAAAATGTAAATCGATAATGTTATCAAATGTTTTTAAATGGTCAAATATGTTCGAACTAGTTTATTGTAGAGTAATGTTCGAAACTTATAGTTTAGACTGAAATTTTGAGATAGTCTATTTTTTTCGCTTGTAGCTCAGAATGGTGCACATTCCAATGTTCAAGGTTCAAGGCCTACATTTTACCTCTTTGAACTGCCGACTCAATAGCCTTTTCGATTGTCACCTTTTGTTTGTGCTTTTCTTCTGATCGTTACCCGTTCAAGCATGCACTCCTTTCATCGTCACCATTTGATTGCGCCCTTTTGATGGTCGCCTTTCGAATAAGATTTTTGATACTTTTAAGATGTTTTTTGAGAGTAAACCCATGTATAGGCCTATGTCTCAGAAAACCAAAATATATCTTAATAGGAAATACGTGTTTAATGATACATGATATTATTGATATTACGACGTGCGTCTAAGCTATAGCCTACTCACGGAGCAGAGTGTAAATGCAATATATATTATATAGCCTATAAAATTCCTTTTTCTCTCACCTTTCACTCCATAGTTGAACGCATTAAGAGTCACTTAAGACTATGTTCCATCAAGTACTGCAGTGACCTCTGCATTTCGATCTTCTGGTGGCTCCCTTCACACGGCTGTCCATATAATATATATATATATATTATATATATATATATTATATAGAGTGAGAGACAGACAGACAGATAGACAGACAGACAGATGAAAGTATTCACGTTGATAATCTAGAAATTCGCTTAAGAACGTCTTGTAAACATTTTCTTATTGCCACCGCTCGTTCGTGATATTATTGCATGAGTTGCGACTGTCGCTGAGTCGCTGTGATGTGTAGGCCCACAGTTGCAGTTGCCAATACAGTACAGAAGATAATTGTCTAAGGTATTGTCTGACGAAGACCTCTCAGAATGCTGCCGCCCGCCTCAAAAGGGGGCTTAGGGTGATGATCAAGGGATGCGAAGCCCACCTGAGCAAATTGGCGGTCTCTTACTTAATAATATAATCGTTCCTTCTGCATCTTTTTTTCTCTCCTAATTTTTCATTGAACATGCCCTCTTTTTATATTGGGTTTTCACCCTATTTGGCCTTCCCCGCACGAGTGCCACCCGGGTCGACTCTGCTTCCCCACACCGAAGGGGAGGCATAGGGCTGGTCGACCCCCGGGCGATTCCAGCTGGTAGGCCTTGCACAGGCAAAGCTTCTGAACTGCAAGGCCTGCCAGCTGGAAATGCCTTTCTCGAGAACTGCTGATCGAGTTCCTTGGTGCTTTCCTTCCACACAGTCGCATGCGCCCGAAGTCTGTGTTATTCGATGGCCATTTCAATGTCTCGTGTCAAACTCAGAAGCGCCTTTGCTATGCAGCATTTTAAATGGCGCTTCATAAATGTCAGACTACAATTACAATATAGTCATAAAAATATCACTAATTCCTATCTTCTTAGTTGAGAACGCTTCAATTCAGTCCGCTCCACTCTTTCGCTCCTTAGACGTTAAGAGCGGGGCTCCAGCTCATTCTCGAGCCAAGCATTTGCTATTGTAGAAAGATGCGACGTATATTCGATAGACCAATGCGGACTATATGAAATAATTTGATAAGATCATTAATTTCTAGCCTATGCAATAGATAGGCCTATCTTTAATGAGTTAATTAATCCGTTGTCCAGTTTTCTCTTACGGTTCCCTACCCCCTTTCTTCTGGCCTGATGGATGCGTCTGTGGCGCATACGCGTCACAATTACTCGATCCAGTGATTATTCGTTCCGCCGGCTACCCGAGTAATTAATGCAGCGGGGCATAAAAAGTGCGACTCTTATGTCTCCCATCCATCGGATTGGAGCTGGATTATCGCTCTGCCTAGTGCAATACGTAGACAAATGAAGATCTACCGCACGGGGCTGAATAAGAGAAGAATTCGTGAAGTCCGCATGCTGATGATTCCGTTTGCCTTTAGCAAGTTGTTACTCAGTGACGTCGACCAGTCAACGACTCTTGCAGGTGACACAACCTCCATTACTCACTTTCTCCATAAATATTTTTAACCATTACTGTGCTCCACCGACAAAATGTAAATGTATTCTCCTACCGATTCTGAATACCATACTCGTGAAGATGTATCTCATGTGACTTCGGGTATCCCAGGGTTTCGCCCCTCTACGCGTAGCGGAAAAATGGTCCGTTTCGCAGGTACTGCGGAATCGAATCCTTTATGTGGTAGGCCGAATGATCTGGATTGGTCTTCCCTAGAGCTATGTCTACATCCGGGAACAACATCTGAAACTTTCGTAACAATGTTTAAAATGCTCCTTTCAGGTGCGCTGCCGTCGAGATCGCTTCTGAATAGTTTCGTAAAAGTGGCATTATATAAATTCCCGAATGAATTTATTATTATTATTATTATTACCGAAATTTGATACCGCCCTTCTTCCAACATCTTTTGCTCAGAAGTGCATACACACGCCTCGACGGCGCAATTGCAGTTGTACTGCAGAGCAATGGTGCGCGAAGGACTTGCTCAAGGTCCCTACACAGTGACTGACGCCCCGGACGAGGCTCGAACCCGCGCGCTCAGCACACACTGAACGTTACGGGTTGACCGCTCTAACCGATCATCCACTGTGCCACACCGAATTAGTGAATCTATGCAACTCGAACTTTAACCGCGAGTGACAACTGTCCCTTGTATGAACCCTACGGCACCCCGTGCAAATTACTCGTTCCAGACCAGACGACGAATTCACGCGCGCAGTGGGTTAGCCGAAACACGACGCCCCCTTATTTCGCAGTTGCCATGGCACTTGGCCAGCGTGTTTGGTCGACGGTCCCCTAATCCCACATTAACCCCTCTTCATGCCACACCCTGCTCACCGTCTCTTTCACGTGGATTTCCTCGAAAGATGTCCTTCCAGTGATCCTCGCGATTCGATTAAAATTCATCCCGCCCGAAGCACCATCTATTATTTATAAAGTGCAAGAATACCTTATTGTTCAGTTGTCATGGCGACTAATTGCTTCCGCTTACTTCCGGTCATGCGCAATGGCTCAGTCGGGCGCGTGACGAGCGTAGGCTATTTTTATAGCGGCTGTAAAAGGGACGTGAGGCATTTATCCGTCTGATCATGTGTTGTCAGCGTGATGCTATGTAATGTAACGAATACGCTAATGTTATGCAAATCGAAAATTCGTGACAGATGTGTCTTTATAACTCTGTTAATTCGTGACCATCACGAAGATCGATATTGATGAAGGCAGAGGTGAAACTGATTAGCTTACAATGATGTGCTGATGGTGATGTTGACGCTGAATGATGACGGTAGTGGGATGTGACAAATGATGACGTGGTTGAAGGAATTATTTATTGATTAATTCGGTTGATTGATCGATCGGTCGATTGGCAGACTGACTCATAGCGTCATTCAGTTACGTGTATTATGTCATTGAGTCATTGACTCATTACATCATTGAGTTGTTATGTCATGAGTCACTGGGTCATTGGGTCATTGAGTCGTTGACTTATTACGTTATTTGATCTTTGAGTCATTGAATCATTGACTCATTACGGCATTGAGTTATGATTTACTGACTCATTATGTCATGGAGCTATCCAGTCGTTATGTCATTGACTCATTGACTCATTCTGTCGTTGAGTCAATTATTGCTGCAACAGAGACGACATCTGCAATGACATCTTACCAAATCTTATAACGCGTTTATCTTTTTCTTGAAGTTTCGATGCGAACTCCGCTGAGAAGCCAGCTGGCGGTGCAGGGGAGGTCGGTCCGGACGACGCGAGGCAGGCAGCTCAGGGCTCCTCTCCATCGACGACTGGTTTCCCATCAGCTGCCTCGGCCCGCTCCTTCACCAGCTTCTCAGCTACGTCGAGCCCAAAGAGGCCCCACGTTGCAAGGAGTTGCCACGGAACCCCGAAGCAGATGTCCTTGACGGACGAAGAACTCGGAGGCACACTTTCGTCGCCGGATATGACGCCATCGACGAGTTCGAGGGCGCTTGGACTTCTGGGACACCAGGGGACAGGAAATTCGTCGATGAGAAGCCGCCTGCTGGACTTTCACTTCACAAGTCACATCAAGGCATCGATTGTAAGATTTTGTTCATTTAATCTCTGTTAATTGCATTAATGAAACTATAAAAACTTATTTTAGTTGAATAATTATTATCTAATCTGGTCTAGTCCACTGACTCGGGTGATGATCAGTAGGAACAGTCCCCTCCGAAATTTCAGATGGAGTGGATGGAGCAAGTCATAGCCCCAAAATATCTCCTTAATATTTCAAATAAATATAATAAATTTCTACGGTATTCGTTATTTTTGCAGATCTATACATACTTGGAAATTGAAACTTCAGACCTGTCCCCCAAATCCCAAGTCTCGACCTCTGGTGATGATGTTGACAAACATTTATCAGGCCTCTGAGACTAGGTAACACTAAAATTGACGGCATGGAACTTGTTTTATACCCACGCATTACTAATTCTTGTGAATATACAAAAGCCTGAGTCGCGTCGACTGGTGCCTCACTGGCGTGGCCAATCTCTACGTGAGCTATGGTCTCCATCTGCAGCTATCAGTTCTTCTCTTTTTCATCGACGGCAACAATCTCCCTCTCTTTCTGTCTCTGTCTCTATTGCTCCGTTGTTCCTATAATCCTTCATATATCCTCCCTCTATCTCTGCCTACCTCCATCCTTATTCCCTTCTTTATCTCGTGACTGGGGTTGTGACCTTCTTAACTAACGCTGTCTCGTCATCATCACTTATAAGACACCCACGTCCCCTTCTCCGTCTAGGGTCGACGATTAGTCCGCATAGGCGTGCAATCAAGGCGGTGCCTAAGGCTGACGTTGTCATGGAAACAGCGACGACCCTACAAAAGGCCGCCGAAGAAGAGAATGGATGCAGAAAAGACATTCAGCTTCACACGTGCACACGCACAGATACACACACAAACACACACACGCACCAAAAAACAAACAAAAACACACAAATGCACATACACACACAAAATTACTAAACAACACGTACAAGCTAGCTCTCTCTCTGTCTCTCTCTGTCTTTCTCTGTCTGTCTGTCTGTCTGTCTGTCTCTCTCTCTCTCTATCTATCTCTCTCTATCTATCTATCTCTACATATATATATATATATATGCAGCTGTTTACCCTTGGCACACTCTGTCCATCATTTTGTCTGTTTGCTTGTCTCGTTCTATGTTTTCTTTTAGCCCTTCCTATCTATTTCCATCGCCATCTCTCTCTCTCTCTCTCTCTCTCTCTCTCTCTCTCTCTCTCTCTCTCTCTCTCTCTCTCTCTCTCTCTCTCTCTCTCTCTCTCTCTCTCTCACACACACACACACAATATCATTGATTACATTCTATTCAGTATAATGGACCTGCATTAATAAGGGTAGACCTATAAGGCTTCAAGTTTCTACAATATCACGCATAAACATGATATCCTTTGATGCGTTCAAGTACATATACACATACATACATACATACATACATATATACATACATACATACATACATACATACATACATACATATATACATACATACATACATATATACATACATACATGCATATATACATACATACGTACATACATATATACATACATACATACATACATATATACTAACATACATACATACATATATACATACATACATACATACATTCATACATACATAAATAGATACATATATACATACATACATACATATATACATACATACATACATGCATACATACATACATACATAAATACATGGAAGCATAATGTTATAGAAATATATCATATATATATATATATATGTAACTAAGGTCGATTTTTTATACACGACTATCAAGTTATCCACAGAAAAGTAAAAGAGCGACGGTCTTTAAGGTGATCGCGATCAGCAACCGTCCTTGTGTAAGAATAGGGTTTGGGGGGTAAGTTGGTTGCAGGGCAAGGTATAAGAGTTGACGGCTTCGTATTTCTAAGCATTGTGATGGATTGCCATTGGCATGCCTCTCTCTAACAGACTAATCTTCCAACACTTTCTATTGTTGTAAGTGTATTGTAATTATAGGCCTATCCTTCCTTTATGGCGGAATTGACAAGGGGAACCGAAACATACTTTTGCACTGGCGGGAATTGAACCCCAAACCCTCGACCATCAGTTCACTACGCTTACTATTACACACCATCGCCTCACCGCTCGAATATAAAAAAATATATATTTGTATATATATCGCATTAATACCTAAGATAAATTGTGCTGTTAAATAGTATGCATTAAGAATGGACCCTTCACGTTGTAGTTCCCAGTCCATTTATTTTGCGCCACAATAATCGATATTATTATCGTCTCTCTTCGCTGGCACAGATGGCGCGTCTGTGCGTGTCCGACAGGCATTTCTATAGCGCCTGCTGGGAATGGCTTAATGACGGCTCCACTCGCGAGGACTGACGGCCATGCACACGTCTATGCGTACGACTTCCTGCTCAGCGTGGCACTGAGCAGGCAGCTGAACAGGAAGTCGTACGTGCAGACACCAGCCAACCAATCAGTAGCGCTGATTTAAAGCGCTAGGAACATTACGTAAGCGCTGAGAAGAGAAGCTTCTTTTGCTGTTCACCTGCTGCTTCTGTTGTCGTCATTCTTGTTTCACAGGTGAAAGATCACGTGACGCTTTGGTTCGTTGCGTGTATTACGATTTTAACTCATTGCATTTTATCCCAGGTAGATAATTATTATTCCTAACAAACGTATACTATTGGCAAATAAAGCAAAGTCCTCAGACGCTATACAGAGGAAGAGCAGTTCTTCAAGCTAGACCCAAGAGGCGTTATGACAGTTTCGTGTGAAGCGCTATCGACTCCAAGTTCCTTCTGAGTGTAATAGCCACTCGCACCTTACTGCACTCGGTGCCAGTGCCCCTTGTAAGGTACACAAAACTACACGGGTCTGAAATTTGCCATATTGTATTCAATTCATTCGAATATAAGATTCTTTGTGAATTTGGTCAGAGTATATTTGTATACAAGAAATTTCACAGTGCCATATCACGACCCTCTGAATACACCTTATTTTACCATACCTTGCCTCACATTATTTGACTTAGCTAACCAGAATTCACCTTACTTCTCAGCCTTTACTATTACTCGCCTTATCAGTAAGTATTATTGTCATCCAGCTTAGTGCCCAAGTGGACATCTTTAGCGGATAAACCATACAAGAGTGACTCGTGGTAAAAGAACATAACAATTGTAGGCATAAGCCGCCTGACACAATAAATATTAAAACTAAATCTGATTGGTTTAGACTAACAATATAGTCTTTACTGATTAATCGCAGTGTTTGTAGGTTGCATGTTGTAACAAGAGCAACAGTTCGAGAGTTTGAAGCAACAGAAGATTATGAAATGACAATCAATGTCAATCAATTATTGTTTAAGTTGTCGTGACATTTCCATTCGTTTGTTATCGTGCTGTGATTAATATGATAATATATCGCTTGATTAACGATGCTGTATAGACGATGAGAGTGGTTCCTATGGTTTGAAAGTCATCATCAGAGGGCAGCGTCTTCCTGGTGGGGGGGGGGGGGGTTGAGGGAGTGAGGATGGAGGGGAGGGGCGGGGCGGGTGGTGGCCCTTGATCGGATTTCTTTCAGAATTCTGTCGATGACGGGATCATTAGCTTTCACGACCTTAGCCGGGTTCGACAGAGAGAGCGTCGACAACGCTATATAATCCACTGCCTCTCCTATATATGTGTGGATAATATATGTATAATACAGGTATTATATATATATATATCTATATTATGTATGTGTGTATGTATGTATGTACACTATTGTATATAATGTATATATATACATAAACATATATATATATATATTTGCAATGCGATTGCAGAATTCCCTTTTAACCGTAATTGCCTGGTTATCGCCACGAGTCGTTATAATTTCCATCCCATAACCATTGCGAAGGAGTTCAAATGACTGACGGAATGAAGGGCGGACGAATTGGAGGAACGACGGAAGGACAGAAGGAAGTATGGCCTGTCGTCTCTGGATTGCGATGTCGTGTCCGTTTGCGCGTTCTTGTGTGGGCTTGTGTGTGTGTGTATGTGTATGTGTATGTGTGTGTGTCTGTGTGTGTATGTGTGTGTGTATGTGTGTGTGTGTATGTGTGTATGTGTGTCTGTGTGTGTGATGGGAATGATAGCTGTGTCTCCTGGCGTGCACGCGTTGGCAGCTGATAAATTTTGGATCAGAGAAAAGGCGAAGGAGGACAAAGAGGCTGTGAATGGGAAAGGGCCAGGGGACTGAGGAAGGGCAAATAACGGGGCAAGAAAGATAAATGTTGAGGCCAATAGACAACCGTCAGTATAGAGAGGAGGAGCCGGAAAAGAAGGAGGACGCAGGACGGATGAGGAATATGAGGACGAGGATTAAATTAGAGGTCGATGCAGAATATGAGGGAAGGAGGAATAGTAATTACGAGAAAGTGAGGAAAGTGTAATTTAAGCAGGACATGGAATAGGAGGCGGTGTAGGGTCGATAAGAATTTTGAGAGGCGGGAAACTGGATGAAAGAGAAGTAAAAACGGAAGAGGTTGGAAAAGGAACAGTAATTGAAAGGAAGAATTGGGCGGAAGAATTGGAGAGGAAATCAGGACCTGAGGTGAAATAGGGAAAATTGGGAAGGAAGAGTGAATAGAAAACCACGCGAACACAGAAAAGAAGAAGAGGAGGATTAGAAGATAAGGACAGAGACGGAGACACAGACAGAGGCATACGACGATGAAGTGCACTTTGATGTAATCTTATTTGATTTAATCTCACTTGATTGAACGTGAGTGCTTTTGTTACTTTAAAAGCGCTAGCTTAAACGTCTCCATACAATGATCCATACATACACATGCATGCATACACACATTCATATAATATATAAGCATGTATGTATGTTTGTATGCATGCATGTATATATGTATGTATGTATGTATGTACGTACGTATGTATGTATGTATGTATGAATGTATGTATGCATGTACGTATGTATGTATGTATATATGTATGTATGTATGTATGCATGCATGTATGTATGTATGTATGTATATATGTGTGTGCATGTTATGTACATATACATATATGTATGTATGTATGCATGTATGTATATATGTATGTATGTATGTATGAGCGTACGTATATCTGTATGTATGTATGTATGTAAGTATGTATGTATGTATGTATGTATGTACATGTAATGCTGTTGAGCTATAGAAATGACTTTCACGACGATCGTTCACCTGTTGCCATTCGTTTCGTGTACAGAATCAATCCAGGAAGATTACTCAATTGCTAATTAATAATTAGTGATCCAGTGCCAGTCATTACTGACTTCAGATTAGCAAAGCAGGGTATAAAGGTGAGGCGGCCAAATGTCAGGCAAATATGGTTTACGGTTGCCTAAGGTACGGTAAAGCTGCAAATGATCGGGCGTGACTTTAGAGATTGAGGGCTATGAAATTGGGACGAAAATTTTCATAAATAATAATAATATATCGTATCAAAAAATTTATTATAACGTCAATAAATGTAGCTTTTCAATAATAATACGATCCTTGAAATTGAATATTAATAATCGATGTTCTTTGTGTTGCTTTACACCACATTATAATAAATTACTGGAATACAACAAGCAGGTCGATTCATGATGATGATAATGATGATGACACCGACGACGACGATGACGTCGATGATGATAATTCTCTGCCCGAAAGCATGTCCATTGCCTCCATAACAGACAACGATTGTGGTCGAGCAACTAGTTCAGGGTCGATAGGTCACGCAGTAGGTTTAAGCATGCGACCCTCCGATACAAAGGCGCAGAGCATTCGGTTATACAACGCTGCGCCCCTATTTAATTCCTATGACATCTGATTTCTGTCAATGTTTCTCCGGCAGGGTAGAGATGGCTCCCGTATTCCTGGATCCTCTACTGGGTCCCCTATGCTCCAGAAGGCCCAGTCCTTGGACATAGAGTCCTACGGAGGGCGCTACAGCCCTGGTCCCGTGACGTCGTCGCAATCTGAAACCCATCTAGCGTCCGACGATCTAGAAACCGGTTCCGGTTCCGAGAAACTCGGTCGGATCCAGTTTAGCGTCGCCTACGACTTCCAGGAGTCGACGCTGACGCTGCGCATCATCCGAGCGGTAGACCTGCCTGCCAAGGACTTCACGGGCACGAGCGATCCCTACGTGAGGATCATGCTCCTGCCTGACAAGAAGCGGAAGCTGACGACGAACATCAAGAGGAAGAACCTGAATCCCAGGTGGAACGAAGTCTTCGCCTTCGAAGGTAAACGTCATTCGTGATACAGTGACGTAATTCTTATCCACGTTTTAATCGTTATTATTGCATACTGCTAATCTATAAAGAGCTAGTCTTAAGTTAAACGCAGGGCACCGACTTATTCACGAGCGCATCATCTTCTTCAACATCATCAGTTTATTTTTTCTAATAACAACCAACCTGCTCTCAGCTTCAAGTCTTTAGTATAAGATGAAACACAGGGTGACGCCATCTTAGTTGTCATACTCGTCATGGCAAACTGCGACGAGTTATAGTTTCCATCTAAGTCGTCGTCGCCCAATCGCCTTAATCATCGTCAACGTCAGACTGATAATCATTTCCGAGTTCGTAGTCATAATCTTGGAAGTCATCCATCACTTGGCTCCATGACACGCACACCTATCGTTTCTGTCAGGTAAAGGCTGTCAGCTCAAGGCGATATATAAATGGCCATATATACATACATATGCAAATGTGCATGCATATATATATGTATGTATATATATATATATGTATGTGTGTGTGTAGGTGTGTGTGCCTACTATGTATGAGAAAATGGTTACGACATTTATATGCATATAATAGGCTGACACGTATTATGTGTAAATGTTCTGCTGAGGTTTAGAGTACGTTAAATTATTTATGCATAATTATTTCAAAAAGTATAATCTGCATATATTATCTATAACGCGGTGTGTATATACATATATACATACATATATATATATATATCATATGGATATGTATTACATATATGTATTATATATGTTATATGTAATACATATGGGGAGAAAGGACTAGGTCTGTTTTATATTATATGGTTGAGGGCATATGGTGCAACTTTGATTACGTCTGATTTCGTGATTGATTAATGTGAAGCGGATCCCGCTTGGCCATCTAGCGACCGAAGCATGCGAACACTGAGTACATCACGCGACGGTTGGCAGGTGTATCCCTTCGCTGTATTTCTCTTCGTCTTAGCGTCTCCAGCCGGTCTCCAGATGCAGCCGTCGTCGGATATGATATGACGACCACCGACAAGTCATTCTGTTGACAGGATGCGGGAGATATATTAGAATTTGTCGCCAGGTGGTGCAGATGAAACGCTAGACGACGCCATCTTGGTTGGCACACGCCATGGTGCTTGGGATGATGTGGAAATCGTTTCCAGGAAACGTCGAAGGTCTGGCGTAACTCCGGTTTAGTTCCACGATCGGTGCATCAATCGATGTTTGCTTCATGAGATGTGTGGTCAAAACCCACAATTCACTGGAGATGTCTGGGTCCGATAGGTCGGGAAAATCAGAAATCATGTGGTCCACTGCGGTGGCAAGGTCTCAGCCTTCCAGATGTAGACGCCATTAAAGAACTGACGCTAGGCATAACAGTGGCATAACAGTGGGTAATGAATTCCAAATGGTCAATCCATCACTTGAATTGCCATTAATTGTCCAGCTTATGACGCTGCCGAATGCAGTAGCTGCTGTAGATGCTGCGTGCAATGCTTGCTGGCAGAAATAGGTGTGCGTTTACAACTTCTCTATGGTTGTGATGTGAAGTGCACTCAGCAGGCTCGTACCGATAGTCTTCAGATTGTAGATCCGGTGCGTTAACCAATAGACCAGCGAGTCGTACGATGTGGTGGATAATCGTTCATCAATCATCTGCCTCTATCAACATTACTCCTGAAAAGCCCTTCCATCCATCCCACTGAAGGACACTTCAGCTCAAGCGCAAACAAAAAACAACAGTAATCCACAGCCGGGACAAACTTTCTGTCTGCGCCACGCCTTCGTACACAGTAATATGGCAACGTCAATTGACGCAAGTTAACAGATAAAGATGAAACGCTACCGGTTTCTTAAAGCATATTTTAGATATGAAAACGTGTAGGCCTTTCCCAGCTAGTTGTGAAACCATAGCGCAGCTTGATGTGCTATAATAGACACAGAAATCGACTCATAATATTATTAATAATTAAGGTGGCATGACGCAGATCTATGAAGTTTTAGTTACTGCGTGTGGATCCAGGTACTATCGTCGTTTGGAGGGGCCCAGTTCATCTCCTGTCCCTCTGAAAATAAGAGCCCCCTAGCGAAGGTTGTTTTCGTTTGCCCATATCGATATGTTATCGATTTCATATTTTGAGGCCAATAAATAAGAGTCGTCTTCGCTTTACAATATTTGTTAGCATCGTTGGCGGTATGTAAGTCCGAGGCGATGATGATGCATCATTGCGAACCAAGAACTTAGCCATATGCTATACTCAGGTCGGTCGACAGAAATTCTAGGCCCTAGGCAGGGCTATATCACTGGTCTATAATTTACTTAGACTTTATGACAAAACTATATGCCCCTACTGCGGCTTTATAAGCCCGGGCCCCTATAAAGACACCCGTATTTCCCTCCCGCCCCCCTTCGGCGGGCCTGGCTGTAGTTGAATGATAGCAGTGCTCGATATTAGGCCTTTCGTGACATGAGACCGAGTTGGAAAGTAGTCGAATATTCTGCTACCTTGGGAGCATGAGCACGACAGATACTAAATACCACAGGGAAATTAAAAGAAGGATATCAATCGGAAAAGAGGCAATCTCAAAAGGGAGAGAGATCTTCTGAGATGAAAATCAGACAGAAATCTGAAGAAAGGAATAATAAAACGCTTACATGATGCGTGGTGCTTAACGGAGCGTAGACGAAGATAATTAGAGAGAGGACTGGAGGCTTTCAAAACTGAGGAAATGGCGAAGAGTGGAGAAAATCATAACAAACGGAGAAGTGGAGAAACATTGGAGAAGAAAGTGTCCTTGTACGCACAATTAGAAAGAGACAAAGGCAATGGATTTGGAAGCGGGCTGAAAGGAGACTCGCTACATTGAAGAGAATGGAGGAGGCGGTGAAAAACAGGAAGACCAAGACAGATTATGTTGGATAATGGATAGGATGTCGAGATGATAAAAGGTAGACATGGTAAGCTTAAGGAAGCGACGAGTGGCGACGTCGGACACTTGAACCTGCCAAAGAGGCAGAGAACCAGAAAAATAAAGCAATATGTCGCTAATGCAGTGGCGTAAATCCACGCCAATTATGGTGACGTATAACGGAATTTGTCGCCGATAATTGTGACAGAACTAGATGCATTCTACAGCTATGATGCGCTCTATCACCAATTAAAGGGACATTAATCGACGAAAAGGATATTATAATGAGGGTTACTCATTTACTCGCAAATTGGGCCAGTAGAGGCACGCATAAGTTCAGATTAGCCTATATTAATAACTCAAATTCTCGAGCATTTTCAAAATCAATGGAGCTGCCTGATTCAATTTACCCGAACTGGCCGGTTTGCTAACCAGCTTATAAAGCGACGTCGGCGACTAGCTTTCTGCCACGAAATAAGGCATTTCATTTAATTCCAGAGATTCTATAAGATCACATGAAATCCAAAATTCAAGGTAAATTTTATTAAATTACAATCGATTCTAGAACGTCTTCGTAAAATGCTCGTAAATTAGAACATCTCCAAAAATCATTACTGTCGCCTGATATTGCGTTTACCAGTAGGCCTACTTGTCGCTGTGCTATCCAACCCAGATGGTGGACGGCTGACCGTCAAGATTAGCGGCTAAGCTGTGGAGAGTTATCGATTTATATATACCTCACGCTCTGTTGAAGATTAGTAGCGAAGAGCGCTGTCTAATTACCGGTTTTTTCACTTGCATTCGTTTTCCAATAGAAACGAGCTGTTCCTGACACCGCAGGTACTTCCAAGATGCATGTAGCGCCGGATGGATGGAGTTGATGCGCCTGCTGGCATTTGCTTGAGTCGATCAATATTTGTGTACGCACAGAAGCACACGAGGCTCTTCGCATGAACAAGAAGGGTCTGGAAGAACACGTCCGTCGTGCGCAAGTGCTAATGCCAGACACCACACTGCGCTGCCAACACGTACTCCAATGGTCTTTTCAGCGGACACAGCGCATGAAAGGATGGGTTGTTAAACGTTCCCGGTAGTGATTCAAAAATACTGAGTCCGAACCACTTTAAGCCGATATTATTAGTTATTGTATTAACGGACTGTGTTTAGGCTACTTAACATTAATGGTGAACCTATTGGCCTTTTTTACGATTTCCGAATCCGGATAGTTGATGCACTGAACTATTTAAAATTTATAGCTGGAAAGATTAATGCCACCTGTTTTTCATAAACAAAATGTACTTATAAAATGCGTGGTTTAAGAAAATGGCGCGCAGTCCGCCAGTCTTATATAATTTTATCATCTCACACGAATTTTCATTGATTGCTTCTAGAGATCTCCGAATCAGCTGACTATTATTGTATTAATGAATAAATATTTATTGCACTTTTGTCAAAAATGCAATTACTTTTGGTAATTGCTAACTGGAGTCGCCAATCCCGATTAATTAGTGTAAAGCAAAAAACCGGTAAAACCCATTTCAGGATTACAATTCGGTCCAACCCCACTTAGGGTGCATTCTAGCCTAATAAATAATCACACTGCCGATAATATACAGTTCATGATGCGCATGTCATATCCATATATAATATGTGTGGCACGGTGGCCGATTGGTTAAAGCGGTCGGCCAGTAACCCTCAGTGTGCGCTGAGTGAGCGGGTTCGACCCTCATCCGAGGCATCACTGTACATCGCGTAGAGACGTTGAGCAAGTCCTTCGCACACAATTGCTCTGCAGTGCAACTGCAATTGCGCCGTCGAGTCGTGTGAGAAAAAAACGTTGGAAGAAGGGCGATATAAAATTCCAGAATAAAAATAAATAAATAAAAAATACATGCTATTATACCGCTTATATAATAATGGATGTATACTACTATATAATAGTGTATGTATGTATGTAACTATGTATGCAAGCATATACATATATATGTGTGTATGTATGTTTGTATGTATGTATGTTTGTATGTTTGCATGTATGTATGTATGCATATATATATGTATGTATGTATGTACGTATATATGTTTGTATGTATGTATGTATATGCATATGCATGTATGTAACTATGTATGCAAGCATATACATGTATATGTTTGTATGTATGTATGTTTGTATGTTTGCATGTATGTATGTATGCATATATATATGTATGTATGTATGTATGTACGTATATATGTTTGTATGTATGTATGTATATACATATGCATGTATTTAACTATGTATGCAAGCACATACATGTATATGTGTGTATGTATGTTTGTATGTATGTATGTATGTATATATGTTTGTATGTATGTATGTATGTACGTATATATATATATGTATTATGTATGTATGTATGTTTTGTATGTATGTATGTTTGTATGCTTGCATGTATGTATGTATGCATATATGTGTCTACGTATGTATGTATATATGTTTGTACTTATGTATATAAATAATATTTTATACAATATGTATGCATTGATATTCATGCATAATTGCATATTGCTGGAGCACCTGTCGATACCTGATGAATTATATTCGTTGTATATATTGAAATTAGTGTATCCTGTAAACTTGATTCTTTGGTTGAAGTCTATCCTCAGGTACGTATTTAATGGCCGTATTTCGGATGAGGAAGATAATGATTGCTGGGTTCCTTAGCTGGTTGATGCTTGGCAGCTGGCAAGGGTAATTTGGAGTGTCATAAAGGGGGCGTTTCCCTTCGCTATAAATAGAAGGAAGGTCTAGGAAACTCTGGCGATCTTTTGTGTAAGTCTCCTTGATAAGTCTCTTGACGTCTTCCTGTAGTCGTGTGAAGGGTGTTACAGCGGTGAGGATTGTATACAATTATACTACTTTGCTGATGATTGTGCTCATATTTTTATCAACCATTTTTTATCAGTCATAATATCCAACAAGATGCGCATCAAGACAGCAACGTATATATATATATACGTGTTGTCACATATATATATATATATCAATATACATGTATATGCGTGTGCGTGCTTATGTACGTACGTGTCGCATACCTATTGATACATACACGAACATAAATGTACTCATATGCCTACTTGCGTGCGTTCATACTTATATAAATGCATGCAAAGTGGCGTCTATAGCTTCTCGTAAAGATGGGTGCATAAACTTCCAATAACATATTATAGAGTAATTACATTTGCATGTCATATTATTAATATACACATACCTGAATACATGCATCTGTGGTTATATATTTATGTATATATATATATTTGCATGTCTGGCTACGAAAGTGGCGTTAATGGTCACATTAATTGTGCGAATGGTGTCAGACTCTGGTCAGCATGTGCACTGGTGTCTACGGGCGATGAGGTTAGTTCGGCCAAAGCGTCGTCGTCGTCTGTTGCAGAGGACACTGGAGCCGTCGGTCTTCGGCTACGACCAACACTCCATGCATAAAGGCACATACATCCAAAGAGACAAATGACGGATGCATGGAGACGGACACAGGGAGAGACAGAGACACCCCGGAAGCCACAGGCAGGCAGACTAATATAGTCAGAGGAAGGTAGATAGACAGAGAGAAACAGACACAGAGGCGGAGACAAACATTCGGAGAGACAGACAGAAGGACAGACAGGGACGTACCCAGGGACAACAGAAAGAAACGAAGAGGACCAGAGCAATAGACAGACAGTCGCAGACAGACAGACAAAGGCATGAATACAGCAGGAGAGAGACACGCTGAAAGAAGACGCTGGAGAACGAGACGGAAACAACAATGGAAACAAGCCATTGTGTTTACGGATGATAACGAATTTTCATTCTCGGACAATCAGTCCCTGTATAAAGATGTCAGCGATTCAGTTGCTGCAACTGAGGCCATCATCGTCATCATCATCGTCGTCGTCGTCGTCGTCGTCGCCGTCGTCGTCATCATCGTCACTACCGTCATCGTCATCATCCAGGGACTGCTATTTCAACTTCGAACTGTGTAGCAGATGCACAAAATGACCCGCTTTCGTCCAACGAATGCCTTCATATTTGGCGCCGTGTATTTGCACTGAATCTAGGTCACGTGTTAGTCATTGACATCGTCCTCGTCCTCCTCAGCGTCATCATAAACACCACCGTCATATCATCAAAGCATTGTTGTTTTAGTAATCGTAATCGTATTCTCCAGTCTTGTAAAGCGCCACTCGAAAGCGAAACGCAGGGCAACAGCTTAATGAATAGTGAGTGTAGTCATAGTCAGTATAGTCATAATGTATACATCCTCATCGTCACTGTAGTCGCATTCGTAGTGATGACAATGATGATGATGATGACGACGACGACGGCGATGATGATGATGACATAATGTCGTCATGAGCAGCAGTGGTAGTGGTAGTGGTAGTAGATAACTATTATTGTTGCCGTTGTCGTTGTAATTATTACCACTCTAGTTCAATGTCATCATAATCGTCAAGCCTCTTTTGGTTTGTAGGTTTTCCTTATAATAAGCTGATGAATCGAACCCTCTACCTTCAGGTGCTCGACTACGATCGCTTCAGCCGAGACGATCCTATCGGTGAGGTCTGCATTCCACTCAGCGACCTTGATCTTGCCTCAGGTCACACCCTGTGGAAGAATCTCCAGCCGTGCAAGGGGCACACGGTCAGTATATTGCTTCGGTTGTCTGTCTCCAAAGAAAATGAATTGTCTGTTTGTCTGCCTGTCTGTCTGTCTGTCTGTCTGTTTGTTGCCTGTCCGCCTGCCCGCCTGCCTGCCTGTCTGCCTGATGAGACTGTTAAAACACCCAGAGTTAATGTAACATACCTACATAAATAGATATATAATTGGACGCTAAGTTCGGTTGTTTTTACTCGCAGTGTCGTTGTCTCTAAGTGAACCTGGACCCTAAGGAAATTTATTTTCTGCAACGGGGTAAATCACACGGCAGTCGTTCGCGTTCGAGAGGGTAATGAATAGCGCCAAGAAGATTAAATGGTTTTCTCGATTTGTGTTTTCTAGGAATTGTCATGATCTACGCGTTGTTCGTGTGGCTGGCCATGAGCACTCTACGCTAAGATTTGATAAATTCTGTAATTTTCGATGATCTGTTGACATTATGTAACATGTTATCTATTCCAAAAAAGCTATTTCAATTCTATTCAAGCCAGGCCAAATCCAATCAAATCTTTTCTCGTCAGATCTGACCCTGTTCGCAAATAACTCCACTGGCTTAAAATACTTGCACGAATAGGATATAAAATCACATCACTCATCTACAACACATTTAAATCCTTCCAACTTCTTTGCTGTTCACGGCACACCTACGCTCACACTTCTGCTTGTACGTCCCAACACTACTCAGCCCCTCCGTCACCTGCATACTAAAATTTGCAAATCTGCTCAAAGCCAAAGCTGCTCCGCGTCTCTGGAGTAAACTCCCACCAGAATAACGCCATATATCAGACTCTCCCTTCGATCTGGCCAGAACCACAACTCTAGGCTCTTGCCATCTCCCCACAGGTCTTTCACTGAAAGCTGAAAATACTGCTCTTTCCCGAGTCATATCCTGTTTCCTTCTCTCCCACTTGCCTCTCTCGCCGTTCCAGCTCTAATCACCATCCACTTTAGCCATCTGACTGTGTATGCTTGCCTGTGGATCTTAACCCTCTGCCTGTTGATCAATCTTGTTCTGATGGAGCGCCACCGAATAAGCTGGTTTCCGCGGTTTACCTTCTACGGGAGCTGAAGAATTCTCTAGATCAAGATTACGATTACAATAATCCACTGTACATTAGATCTCGCCCTTATCTAAGTGAATCAAATCCAACCATATGGAATCACTTCCAAGCCATATTTTATCCTGACGAACAGACGAAGTGTGACAGACAGACAAACGGAAGGGAAGAGATGGGCGGACGGAGGGAGGTACATGCCATCTATTTGATTGGATTGCTGATCACCGGAGACGTGAAAAACCGGTCATATCGCCATGTATGATTAATTGTTCGTTTAATTAGTCGATTGTTTCATTGGAATTCCGTTTGTTCGATCATGTGTTGCAGGGGAAACTGGGCGAGCTGCACGTCGGTCTCTGCTACCAGCCGACGGTCGGTCGTATTACGGTCATAATCCACAAAGCCAGAGAATTAAAAGCGAAGGATATCAACGGATTATCCGGTATGACCATCTTTCAAAACAGATTCATGTCTTCCTGGTTACTCCGCCTATGCATGTGTCTCTGACGTTCTTTGTCTGCCTCTCTGTCTCTCTGTCTGTCTGCATGTCTCATTCACTCTCTCTCTCACACACACTCTCTCTGTCTCTGTCTGTCTGTCTCCCTCTCTCTCTGTCACTCTGTCTGTCTCTGTCTCTCTGTCACTGTCTGTCTGTGTCTCTCTTTGTCTCTGTCTCTGTCTGTCTGTCTCTCTCTCTTTCTCTCTTACCACGTTTGTCAGTTTATCTCTCTCGGTGTCTGTGCGCATATCTGTGTTTGTGCCTGTCAGCATGTCTACGAGCTGTGTCTGTCATTCATTAATTCCGAAAATTTAAAAAGCTCCTTCAAGAAAACTACTCACAGGCGCTCCCAGCATATCCACCCACCCACTGCTAAAGAATAGTGATCTATGTTAAGTTGACTTAGCAAATGTGTAGCATCTCTTCGTCCGCCTCTCTTTCTGTCTCTCTGTCTCTCTGCATGTCGCTCTCACTCTCTGTCTCTCTGTGTCTCTCTGTGTCTCTCTCTATCTCTCTCTATCTCTCTCTGTCTTTCTCTCTTGCTGTCTCTCTGTCTCTCTGTGTCTCTCTCTATCTCTCTCTATCTCTCTCTGTCTTTCTCTCTTGCTGTCTCTCTGTCTCTCTGCATGTCTCTCTCGCTCTCTCTCTCTCTCGCTCTCACTCTCTCTCTGTCTCTCTCACTCTCTCTCACTCTCTCATTCTCTCTGTCTGTCTGTCTCTCTGTTTGTCTGTCTCTCGTTCTCTCTCTCTCTCTCTCTCTCTATCTCTCTCTCTCTCTCTCTCTCTCACTTACCACGTCTATCGGTTTATCTCTCTCGGTATCTGTGCACATATCTGTGTTTGTGCCTGTCAGCATGTCTACGAGCTGTGTCTGTCATTCATTAATTCCGAGAATTTAAAAAGCTCCTTCAAGAAAACTACTCACAAGCGCTCCCAGCCACCCACCGCTAAAGAATAGTGATCTATGTTACAGTTTACTTAGCAAATGTGGAGCATGTTGCTTCGACGTAAAAGGCGCTGTTCTGATGGAAGTCCATTCCATATCAAGGGCCTCCCAATCTAAAAGGTCAGGTGCAGGTGTCTAAATACTCTCCCGTAAAAATATTTCCGCAGTGCATTTATGCTAATACATAATGACTCCTTAGTTAATTGATGCTAATACCAATAAATCCCCAATTCAATTTGTCCTACGATGAATAAACTTACCAATTCAATTTGTCTTAGGAAGAATAAACTTCGCAATTCAATAAATTCTACAGGAAGAACAAACGCTCCGATTCAATTTGTCTTAGGAAGAATTAACTCCATCATTCATTTTGTCCAGGGAAGAATAATTTACGGCCAGGTTCAATTTATCCTCGGAAGAATAAATTCTCCGATTCAATTTGCCTTCGTAGGAATTGACACACCAGTCATTTTATTCCAAGAAGAATTTACTACCGGCTGTAAGTGGTCCTTTGAAGAATTAAATCCACGGGAGGGAGTGTCTCTATTCGCCTACTGGAGTGTTTTACTCCAAGTGACAATGCACTCCACATATAATAAATAGACATTGTAGCGTTTTAAAGGCAGAAGTCTATTCAGCCTATATTGCAACGGCACTGTGTAAACAGCAGAAACATGCTAACGGAATAAGAAGCTCTGCTCTGACTAGAGCGGAGAGTTTGACGGACCACGGGGTCAACTACAGGACGACAGAGGTCAGACAGGCCAGACGTACGGGTCACTGCCAAGAAGACACCGTCAAGGCCCGTCAAATAAGTGCAGCAACAATGTAGAGAATACGATGAAAAACAAAACAGGAAGCCCGTACCGGCCCGTGCGCATCTGTGTGTGCGTCTGTGTGTGCGTCTGTTTGTGTGTCTGTTTGTGTGTCTGTGCTTCTGTGTGGTTCTGTCAGCATTTCTGCTGTTGGTGGGCGCATCCTGTCAGCTAGGCATCCAGTAATCTAATCTCGTTGCTTATACAGAACCATAGCAGACGATAGTCAAATGACATCGCTGTCAAATTTTATCGTCTGCTGGCGAAGAATAATCAAGTTAGGTGAGTGATTGACTGAGTTAGGCAGCCAGTGTCGTTCTGGTAGTCAGCCAGCCAATCAACCAGTCTCTCAATCATATCGTCAGTATTCGTCACTAATCGGGGTGCGTGATAATGTGGTTGGTTGGACGTTGGACCGTCCGCCGGTAGGTCAGGGTACTAACGCCCGCCGCCAGGATAGATGTTCCCGCTCCACCTGCGCTCCCTACCCCACTCGATCATGATGAGTACATGTATGCTGTCGGTGGGAGCATCATACGGCGAGGGAGAGAACTGCCCAGACGCCCTGATACTATATATGTCCATACTAAGAAAATGAAGTCGCTAACACTTCACATCCACGGTTAGTTAGTTAGTTAGTTGCTGTTCAACAACATTAAAATAAAAAGGGTTAAATGTGGTTCAGAAGACGTATAGTCTGTGTTAAAACCTCTGTAGTTTAGCCCAATTATCCAAGTTTCCTCTTAAAAGCTGTGCAATAGTGTCCACTGAGACAGTGCTATCGTCCAAACCATTCCACAAGTCTACAACTCTTCCACTGAAGAATTCATGCATCAATGTTCCTTTCAGTTCCTTAAGCAACTGTGTCCCCGAGTTACTCTATTTGGTGCAAATTGGGAAAAACCTACGGTTGCACCGCCTCCTTTCCAGTTGCACCGCCTCCTTTCCAGCTTATGTTATAACTTAGATGATTAGCGTCGCCCTCCTCTTTTCTTCAGGCTTGAGAGTGGCGTGCTCAAGAAACGAACTGCATGACAAGATAAAAATAAAGTAACTAAGTAGTCAGCCACCGACGCATTCTGAATTTTTCTGTTTCTCCTCCTATTCCTCCTTCTGTCTCCAGATCCCTACGTCAAGGTCTGGTTGTGCCATGAGGGGAAGAAGGTGGAGAAGAAGAAGACGTCCGTCGTCGACAAGACCCTCAACCCGGTCTTCAACGCGTCCTTCGTGTTCGACGTCCCCTATGAACGCATTCGACAGACGAGTCTGCTCGTCTCCGTCATGGACTACGACCGGATGGGGCGCAACGAACGCATCGGGCAGATCGTCCTTGGCAGTAAAAGCGGACCGATGGAGGTCAGACACTGGAACGAGATGTTCTCCAAGACGAGGCAGGCAGTCTCGCAGTGGCATGTCCTCAAGGACTTCGGATGATGACCGATCCAAGACTACCATGATTCGCGAAGGATCAAGGCAAAACGTGTTAAATGCCGCCACATCATAGTTTAGCCATCGAGCCGAGTGAAGCATTTTTGCAACACGGAGTTGACAGACCGAATTAATGGCTGTTGATGAATGAATGAATAAAATCACGGAATGAACGAACGAACAAATGAATGAACGAACAAATGAATGGATGAATGAACAAAGTATGTCGACTGACTGATCGACCGAATAAATGAATGGAAGTGAATGAATGAATGAATGGAATGAATGGAATGAACGATTAAAGGAGGGTCTCATAGAACGACATAGATCATATATGAATGAACATAAGATCGATTTGAAGGATTTCGATCCGAATAGTAGGTCGAGGCTTTTTTTTAGCTAGGTATATATCTTCAGCGTTTCTGTTTTCCAGAGGTTACTCAATCCGATCTTTTCCAGAGCTTGACAACCATACTGAAGAGTGTGTACTTCAAATACTACCATGTTTGTCCGTGTTATACTGCTAATACCCTATACTAGTAGGTAATGAAAACGATACTGCCGTATTCGTACTGAGATGGCCATATTGATGATAATAGCAAGAACTGAAGACATCGAGGAAAAACAGGATTACTTAATCATTGATATCTGTAGAACAGTATTTTTTTATCAATGTGTTCAGTACGCATTGCATAGACTATAGACAACCTATAAGCCCTAAACTTATACAAGCCTATACAACCCCAGTGCTTTGCATATACATCTACAATTGAAGATTCCATTGTAGAATACAATGCAGCGGTATTTGACCACCTTCAAAAGTCCCTAAGTGCACCGGACTATTACAGAGGTCGACAAGAGTATCCTTTCCATTCGACGGCGCTGTGCAAGCTGCGAGTGAAGAACGTAGGCCTACTCAATGTTGCTACACAGAAGCAGTCTCGAACCAGTAGTCGCCGTCCTCTTGCCAATCGGCCACCGTCCTCCCTTATGTACCATGAATATCGGTCTGTTATAACCGGGTTTGTACGATAACGAACTTGAAGCTAACTTTGGATTGGTGTAACCGTAAACATTCTACCAGCGTAATTCTTATTTCTACAACGACCAAGCATGTTGTAAGAAGGCCCAAGTGTAAAAATGTTTTTATTCACATACATTACTAAGCGAATTATACACATAAAACATTTGCGTCTGCCGTACATGTACGTTCCGCAAACACAGAAACCGAATGCAGGAATGTTATCATTTTAAACTTTGCGAATTATGATATTACAATGACACCGCGTTACGCAATGCACGCATGATTAACTTGACATGTAGTAATTTATAATATGCACAATTGTGTCAAAACCCTTACGTTTCAAACCCTTACCATACATAAGCTTAGGCTTCTCGTAACCTAAGTCTCGCCGCTCTCGTCTTAATCCAAAAGCCAAGCCCAAACTTTCACCAACCACAACTTAATTGATTATTAAATCTGAACCTATTCCCGAGATCACGCTTTCCTTAACTCTTCGATACAGACTTAAACAAATCCATAAGCTATAAAGGGAAACCGTTTCTCGAATATTCAACGAATCTTCTCGCTAGGTTTCATGCCCTATCATAGAACCACACTGTACACCACATGCGTAACTGAAACAAAGCTCTTGAATAAGTTGGTGCCCCGAGTCTACCTGTTAAAAAGCGCCTGAGAGCGTTTGAGTTTATTAATTCACTCATAAACCGAGCCAAAGCTGTATCCGCCTCCAAAACCTACAATATTCACCCCCACTCAAAACCACGACAACATGCTGTGACATGCATGACTTCTAACCAGATTAGGCTCCGAAAGGGTTGTGAAGAATGCCAATCCGCAAATCATATTCTGAAAGATTTGTTTCCTAATCACAATCAATGACCGGTCCGGACGTGTCCAATAACCGCACAAACTATAAACAATACCGACCGCTTTTCGATTAATGTTTTCATTATAGGCTTGGTCAGTCCCATTTTGTTTTGCTGACTGCTAATTCATTGCGCCAGCCAGTATCAAAAGGCCGCCGTTTCTAGTGATTCTGCACCTGCTTTTGCACATCTGTATATCTCTCAACGTCTTTATAGTCTCCCAGAAACGCGCTACATCAATTAGCATGTAGGCTATGTATACGTATTACCAGACGCATGTAATCATAATCTGTTGTAGTCACTACAGCACGTGACTTTATCTGGGTTTCCCTCCTTATACCACCCGGTGCATTTGGTCGCTCTACACCACTGATCCTGTAGTGGGGAGTTGAAACGTTACGTCATCGCTGTCGTCATCATCTGAGTCGTCGCCAAGCAACGCAGTTTCGCCCTCACCCGACCCAGAACCCTTTCCTTCAGCATCCCTCAACCGGATCTGATCGTACCCCCTCGATCCATTAGAGTCGCTGCTATCCTTGTACTGTTTCGTACACCTCGACTCCACCAGGTTGACGACGAGCCCGATTGTGATCATGACGACGAAGATGGCCGCCATGTGCCAGGTGAACATCATCGTGACAACCATCATCTGGTCGTGACTCTCCACGTCCCACTTCGGTGCTCCGCGAATGGGGTTGTAGAGAATGAAGCCTGCCTGCCAGAACCAAGTACCCTGGAGAAAGACGACGTAGCTGCGTGCCAGTGTCACCGTCACGTTGTTACGGTACCTGAGCTCGAGAAGGCAGATGAGCACGTTGGCGTGGATCACGTAGACGAGTAGGGTGTGGATGAGGACGTCCAAGGGGGTCCGTCCGTGGGTATGGAACATGAAGAGGACGTCCTCGACGGCGAAGGCCAGCGCAGAGATGATGTAATCGATGTCCTTGGGCAGCGGAAACCGAAAGTGGACGAGGATGTCCACTACTCCAGACAGTCCGAAGAGGAAGAACATGGTCGCGTGCTGACCGTTGCCGAGGTGCGTGAACCGCCCGTCCTTGAAGGCTGTAATGATCTCACCCGTGAAGCCGACAGAGGTGAAGAAGATCTTGAGGATGCCCTCCCATGGCCATGTTCTTACTCGACCGCATAGGCAGTCGAAGGGGAAGGTCACTGACGACCGATAAGGCTGGCCACCCTGTCTCAGAGAGCGGAAGTAGCGACGGTAAGTCTGGATGGTCCACCAGATGGCGAAAACAATGAAGAATGACCCAGGCAGGGCGTGACCTCCGAAGGTTCCCATTTCTATAGCGGATTGAATCGGGAGACTGCGGGAAGATTACGGAGTAGCTGCCAGACCTCAGAACCTCAGGTTCCTAAAAATGAGGAATTACTCTATGTACAACGAATTATATAGCCTCTGCTTCATACATTTATCTAAGTGCATGCGTGCATACAAATCTTACACGCAATACCAAAATGTCAAGACTGCACAGTTGGAGACCATCACCAAAACCAATGCCTCAGGACTAAACCCAAGACCAAGACAAATTGCCTTAAGACATGCATGACGACCGTGCATTTAAGACCAGTAAAATGCTACAAATGATGCCTAATTCTTATTTGCTGCAATATAAATTTTGAATCAGAAATCCCAGACGCCAGAATAATAATGAATTGAAGAGTCAAGCCCAAGTGATCACATCTTTCAAATTGGATGTGACATACTTAGTTACCGCACAGCAACTTGTTTCTCCTCGTTTATGCCATAAATCATAACTCAAAACTAATGATTTCTCTTCCTCTTCCATCAAGTTGACAACCATTGTCAAACTGTTAAACAAATTATGCCTTCCATATGCTGGTATAGTCTAACCCAAGTCTCTGCTACAAAATATCTGTAAAAACTTCTTAGAAGAGGCAAGCCCCTGGATTATCTAGAACAGCGTTTCCCAAAGTCTGTTTCGAGGAACCATAGGGTTCCGTGAGGTGAAGACAAGAGTTCCGCAGAAAACTTTCAGCGTGAACCTATGGAAGTTTTTGCCTTCACATCTGTGTATAAATCTACATGATAGGGAACTCATATGTCATTGTCTTCGATATTAGTGATATTGTTAATTTAATCTAGGCCTAAATTTATAATTGTCTGCATTCTCTGGCATTTGTACCTACAACAGAAGATTTTTAGTTTTCGACCGAGGTTATGCCATATAATTTAAGGTCAAAAGGGTTCAAACTTCCACGGCCAAAAAAGATTGGGGGACGCTGACCAATCCTTCTAAACAGTCTCCCATAGCTGATGCCATATTCCTCTTCTCCGCATCACACAACCCGAAGCATGATCCTCACCAACTCCTATACCTCCACTCCAATCACCAATTAATACCTATTTAGAACACACAACCATAGTCCCCCACTCAAAGACAGCTCTCAATTTATCCTCTGATCATAATATAAAAATATTCACTAGTTTGTTGTTACGTTCAAGCTACATGATTATCCATTAGTTGATCCATTAGCTGACCCGTGTCAGCATTTCTGCAATTTATGTCAGATCGTTTTCTTTCTCAATAAATAAATATACAACTGTTCTCTCTTACACATACTAAAAGTCTAGGTCAGGACAGCACAAAACCTGTCGTTTACTATATTTGCAAGCAGTCGTCATTAAAAGTCATTTACGACAGCATCAAACTCCGACAGTGGCAAAGATGGCCGCAGAAGCGGAAGGGGCGCTTACTTAAAGCTGCTCGATCAAACGAACATCATGTTATATATCGGCAATTATCTGGTACCTAAATATTGACCATCGAGTAATTATGCGCTCCGACCTCTGAATCATGATTTGTCTTACCGGACAAAGATAAATTTTATATCCAGAGTCTCATACAAAACATAACAGCCCTGCTGAAAAAAATCTCTTCTTTTTGAAACTACAAACTAATTAATCCTTGTATTTAGGCGAAGCTAATAAACAGCTAAATATCAACCTAAGAGCTACTTAGTAGGCCCATCAATAATGTGACAAGCTGCGTTTTTATCAGTATGATTTATGAATAAACAAAAATTGATTGATTGGTTGATTGATTGATTGATTGGTTTATTGATTTATTGGCTTAATGATTAATTGATCTAGCTTTTGACGTTACTTGGTTAAGTTTTTTAAACCTACGTTCACCAATAAACTTGAAAAAATATAGCAAATTTACGTGAACAAAATGTTAATCTAACGTTTGACTGCTGCAGTAGGCCTACTGTTGTTCCCGCGCCTACATGTACGTTGCGGTATGGTTGTGTTACAATGTCTACAGTTGAGCGTCCACTTATTGACATTCTTTATGACTTTGAAGCTTTTGAATGCAGATGGCAGGCTCCAAACCATATATGACATCTTTGATAAATTTACTCTAATTATTCTCATGCAGACTGAAGCGTTTGAACCGTAGCTATGGTTGACCCAGTGTGTCAAAACAAAGACAATTAACGTAGCTCTGGTCCTCTGTTCCTGGTTATACAGTCTTAACCCAATAGCTCGGTCGCTGCTCGAGTATTGCCAGTCATCCATCATAGGAAACATGATCTTCTGTGGCAAGTGGGTTTGTGGGTCCAAGACTTCTTCTTTGACTGCTTTTAAAGTGAGCTTAATCCTTGCTGCCAGAAAACATTTTGGCTAAAATTCTCACTCAAGCCAGAAGGAGACAGAGAGAACCATAGCTTCTAGTTTAGTTTCCTGCTATTGGGTGAGCTGGCCTCTACACATCCTTTGCCGTGTCGCCCCCTCCCCCAGTTCATCTACATCCACTTGTCTGTCTTTCTGTCTCTCAGTCTTTAATCTAACATTGCATGTCAGCAAGCTCATGCACAAAACCAAGACTAAAATCTGAAGATCAAGGACATGATCGGAATACAAAAGCCAAGATCACAGAACTCCAAGGCGCATTTTTCATCTCTCGAGGTTGTCTCTATACCAAAACTATTGTCTCTAGATTCCATAGCTGAAAGGCGTACAAAAATACAGTAAATACACACTACACGCACGGAAGTGTACGCATCACACTGCATTTATCATTAAGCTTATATTCGCAAGCACTTTAAAATTTACAGCCCATTATTGTCAATATCATTACTTCGTTGTTCAATCATGAAATTCTAATAATGATGCCCCTGTGCGATTGCAAAAGTTGTATTAAAGACTACACTTGCTTACTTACATTTTCATAACGATGTACATCACATTTTCCCAACGATACGTTGGATATGCTTACGCCACCAGGTTTCTTTGGCGGTGGACCAGATGCGGCCTAGACCTGGCGAATCAAATGCTGCTCCTTGAGCAATGTCACAGACAGACTGAGTATAGCAAACGGTAGACGTTCAGACCATCATCCATCCATCCGTCAGATGCATGCGTTTGTTTAGCGCATTTCAAGATGAAGGATCAGAGGGACTGAGACATCTGAAATGTATGAACATTGACAAACAGACCTTTAGGGCAAAGCAAAAATAGTACCATCGTTTATGGTAACATGACCCAAAAATATAGGGTACGAGGTAGGCCTCAGAAGAGTATATATATATACATATACACTTAAACAAGCGTTCAGCGCTACTTATTACAAATATAGGATAGCTGGTAAGCCAAAGGGGTCCTATACTGAAACAGCCTTTCAACGCTACCATCCAGGATGCATAAATCACATGAAGAATCCACGTTAAGAAGAGGTCCTAATTAACCCTTGGATATATATATATATATATATATATATATATATATATATATATATATATATATATATATGCATTCGTAACCGTAATCACAATGGAGGGAGGGGCCCGTGTGCATGGAAGTAACAGAATTTGTATATATTTATGACCTCTAATGGGTCTCACTTCCCTTGTTCTGACGAAACCTAGGGCCACCGTTTGCAAAATACCCGCAGGGTTTCGCATCATTGTCGCGTGAACACTGCAGCAGCAAAGCACGTTGAATGTCGTCATCGACATGTGCCTCTTGTGTAAACGTTTGTCGCCAATTATGCCAAAGCACGTCATATGCAAGGCCCAAAAATAGTTACACATACAAATATATACCAAGCACGTTGAATGTCGTCATCGACATGTGCCTCTTGTGTAAACGTTTGTCGCCAATTATGCCAAAGCACGTCATATGCAAGGCCCAAAAATAGTTACACATACAAATATATACCAAGCACGTTGAATGTCGTCATCGACATGTGCCTCTTGTGTAAACGTTTGTCGCCAATTATGCCAAAGCACGTCATATGCAAGGCCCAAAAATAGTTACACATACAAATATATACCAAGCACGTTGAATGTCGTCATCGACATGTGCTTCTTGTGTAAACGTTTATGTCGCCAATTATGCCAAAGCCGGAGTCGGTTGTGGTGGCAAATAGGTTCCGTGGCGAAGGTGGGTCCCTCTCAAGCAAGTTTTTACCAACAACACAAATCATGGTAAATTTAGCATTATTCTGTCGACTTTTGATATTACATTTTACTGACTCATAATCGTAATCTTGAGACATTTTTACATCGCCTCAAAAAACTAAATCGCGATAACTACAATTTTGTGCTCACTTAAAATGAAACCGAGAGGTTATCAAGGTCAGATTCGATTCCAAGTCAAGAGCTAGAGATCAGGCAGAGACAGTTAGACGCGTATACGATGCACAGGATTAAAATGGGAGTGTTACGGGGAATAAGATGAATCAGGATTTGATTTTTTAGAACGGGTCCATTTCAGTTTTGAGCGAAGAACCCAACCAGCACAGAGCTTGCAAGAGGTTCAGTTTTGGTTGAGTAGGTTACATAGGCGTAATTGCTAACCAAGATGACCATTACTGACATGCGTGCCGGTTTAAGGTAAAGAATGCCGACGAGTCTAATGCGGCAAAGTTGTAAGAAGATGTAAAGAGATTAATTAATTCACCAATGCAGTGGCAAAATTCACGAAGCGTGAGAGTTTAGCTTATCAAAGGAGATGCGAAATTTGTGAATTGAAGATAAAAAGCAACGCTTACCGATTGAACCTCGTTTATCGGCACTAACTAATAAGATGACGACAATTATAGTGGATCACATATTTATAATTTGGTGGCCGAAAAACAGACGCTCATACAGTCTGTAATTTTACGGTTGCTATTAAAACAAAACACGATTTGACCAATTCCAACTAATTTAATCTGCCAAATTTTATAGTGCTGTTCTAATTATGACCGAAGTCGATGGTCGCCTCCAGAGTAATAAAAAAGTATTTAGAGAAGACAAGCCGAACGATGAGAGACAAAAGAGAGCACGCAGAAGCAACGGTCGCGCTGGGTTGAAGCAATTTTGAAACAGGCGATCATTGAGCCTCAACGGCATAGAGGCGTATAAGGTCATCGCTAACTTGAGCAGCCTTCGAAACTTCTTTCGCCATGTTCCCAATTTGTCTTAACATCGGTGACGTTTTGACTGTGCAAACTAAACGCCTGTACACCGACGAATCTGTTTCCCACATTATAGCATATTTAGGTTGAATAGCTTATTGTCTTGGGCAAAGTTTACTGAACGAATTCCCAAAGACTAACCCTACTTGACCTACAAGTACGGGAGGCTAAAAATTGCACGCAAACACATCCGCTGTATGACACACATAGACGTTATATACAAGGCCCAAAAATAGTTACACATACAAATATATACCAACACTATAGGCCTACATGCATACAGAGGCGGACTCAAAGGGACACGTAACGGAAACATGTGGCAATGTCTGTTCAATTACCTCGCTGTACCAGATCATCTTCAGACCTCATCTTTGCCCATATAAAATTCTCCAACAGCTCGACTCTCCAATGATCACCCTCATTCTTTCCACCCCTCCTTCTATTCACTCACCGTAATCCGACTCAACCCCCCAACCCCATCACTAATCTGGTTTTCCTCTCAAAACTGAAGTCCAGCTCTACAAGAACGCTTATCCTGATCTGTTCGAATATTCCCCCTCTCTCTGGTCTCCTGGCATAATACTCTTCACATCGCGTCCATCAGGCTGTACTCGTGAAGCAGAAGAAGATGGTGGCATTAACTTTACTTTTAAGTGACGCCTAATAAATTCTAGAGGTATCTACGATTACAAGCGTCCCACTTCTTCAACATTGGCGTTGATCGAGCCGCAGTTTAGGTCCAGACCCCAATATCGCTTATTTCCTAAGCTTCACTGCCCAAAACAACTTCTGAACCATGAGTCTAGTGGCTAAGACTGCATGTGATGTGTCCAGAAAAGGTGCATTATAAACGCTGATATACATACAAGCCTTCGCAGAATGCTTCTGCAGTCTGCATGCATGTTCGGATATTCGTTTGAAGAGCGCTATATAAATGTACGAAATGAGAGAGTGAATCAATGGATTAAAGGCGTATGTGATATGGCTTTCTGTTTGCATAGGCCTACACACTGAACAAAGCTAACATATTCTAATGTACACTAGACTGATAAACAGATTATATATAATGTATGGAGATGGGCTTAATAGGCCTACACACTGGACACGCCCACCAAGATAAGGGTATACGGACAGGCTGAAGACTTTGTATGCAGAGGTCAACAGGTTGTTGATAACAGAGGTAAGAGACCACGTAGGGGGGGGGAGGTAATTGGGGTCGTGCTGGTCTCACTGACGGCTAGCTTCAAAGTGGTAGGCCTAACACGTGCTTGACCTCTGCACTTCTGTGTCCAGGATTCCGCTCCCGTGAATAGCCAACAACCGGTTTGATTTTATTAAAATTTCACCAATATTGAAACAAACTTCTGACGCTGTATCCAGTGACCTGTCGATTTTCAAAGTTAGCGGAACATTCTTTGCTGAACTTGTCGTTTCCAGTGAACTTAGCACCAGCTGTTGATAGGATAGTCTAAGTAGTTATCATAATAATTACCGTATGTAGTCATCTAAAGGCGCTTTATAAGTGTCCAAGTGCCTACATTAGTAACATTACACACCGTGAATGCGTGCGTTCTTGTGTCCGTCCATTCGCCATCTCCATACATTATATATATATATATATAATATATATATATACATACATACATATATATATGTTTGTCTATCAGTCCACTGTACATTAGAATATGTCAGGCGAAACGAGGTTAATTGAGTGCCTATTAGCCTATTGTAGTCGTCTGACTTCTTCGGTGCCTATGGAGACCAGCCTAGGCGTCGAGTCAACATAAATCGAACAGACAGCCAACGATCCAGTTTGATTCCAAAAATCCAAGTCTAAATCGTGCTTGTCAAAAAGAGTTCATCGCACAGCTGATTAAATTCGCGCAAGAGTCTCTCCAGCGGACATTTCTGCACGAAGGCAGGACATGAAAGCGAAAAACATTGTGACCGATATAGGGCGCAATGTTCAGGTCGGACATGCAAGCGATCCGCGGCCCTTACAGGCTCAGTCTTCCGTGAAATTAGATGCCTTCTATGCTTGCTGATTTTCTGTGATCGTCAGAAGTTTAAAGTGTCTTCATTTGTTAAAACATGCTGCATAGGGCGTCGTATCTAACCGTATTTATATGCCAATGAGTCATGCCATAATAATTATATTGATTCATGTTTACAAGTCAGTGGGTTGCTTAACAGGCCGATTCACGTACCTTGAGACAAGTCACGCGCATGTAACTTGAATTTATAGCGTTTACAGGTTCGTTGCTATACTGTATGTGTGTTAGATCTTACAAAGCCTTTATATGGTTTATTTTCAGTTGACAATGTCGAGTGTGCAGTTGACCTGTTTGGATTACGCTGTGTGTAGTTTGATATTTTTAGATTTTGATATTTTTTTAGATTGACTCAAAAAACCTCTCTCCAATGGGAGTTTCCACGCGAAGGGCAAGATTTCATTTTCGTACCTGAAATGTTCCTTACCACTTAAAGTACATTTCAAGGAAGAATGTGCAGTTGGTAGTTCTTAATTTTTAGCATTAGAGGTGTGTTTGAAAACCAATCTGTGGTTCAGGATCTGGAAGGAATAGCCCTGACTCTGTAACCCAACATTCGTTCAATTATATAGCACCCTTTCAGACGTCTTATCAGAAGCGCCTCCAATCATCTCTGGCGAAACTGAGAGCAGAGTATTTGTGATGGCCTCTACTGGACGAACGGATTTATTAAAATCAATGCTGTAGCAGTCACCCCACCCCATCCCCTTTGCGACAATAATTAATCCATTCCATTGCAAAGAATGACATTACACCACATTAGGTCACATTTCATAAGTCATTCAATGTGCACTACTAGCTACCTGCACAAACTTGAATATGGAATCTTGCTTTAGCGCCTTTCGAAATATTGATTATCGATCAATTTACGAGAACTGCACATATTCCACAGCCTATCTTTAGCTGGCTTCTAATCCGCCCCGTGGTTAACATCTAGTGACCGTTCACTAGACCTGGATTTAGTCGATGCCTACTTTCGTTTAAATGCAACGAGTTTGAAACGACGAATTTCATTCCTATAAGATTAATATAATTCATTTATATCGTTTGGACAATAGTCAACTACGACAATAAAATTCGACCTGCTGCCTGCGTGTTAAGATTGTGTCGATATAACGACCACTTACCTGTGGCGGAATAAAAGAAACAGGTGAAACGGTAACTAGCCTATTTGCTTACCTGTCTGCCAGGTTAGATTACGCTCAGTGGATAAGTTCACGCCAGACCTAAGTAGCAAACCGACGCATTGGGCGATGCGATTATGAAATCTTCAGGGGTGACAGGTTATGAGCATGCCATAATTCTGGCAACAGATATCTTTTAAAATTATGATTTATTTCGGAAATAGTTGAACTTCATTCGCTTGCAATGCAAAACTACAATATCTCGCAGCTGGCTTCTAGGGAATCGCTACTTATTGAACATCTGAACCACTGTTCCACCGGTTAAAAAGGATTCTCTTCTGAATAAGATTCTATGGAAGAGCGTTTAAATCATAATTATCGGCTAAATAACTCTAAAACTTTAATCGTAGACGTGAGATCACTGAGATGTCTCGATTACTCAAGCTCTATAAAAACGCCATGCGTTGGGCATCACCTTATTTACGTCGGGTCAGTTTGGTTTTGCCAGATATACGTAATGAAGATCGGGATCCGGTAATCCGATGGCCCATGTAACGTAAATGGGCTCTCAGCGAAATAACAGACTGAGTTCTTTGGTAAAATCCAGATGATTATAGTTGGCGTCTCAAATCACGTGCTTTGATTAGTTCTTCAATTGGTTACATCACTGTGACATCAGCTGGAGACAAACATAAGTCCATGTCATGAATTCATAATACAATACAATTGCATTCTAATGCGACCGTCCTTCACTAGTTCATAAATGCACACGACTCTACGGCAGAACTGTATACTGACTGCCTACCGAGACCCACCAAAACCTGAGCACCGAAAAGCGTTCACCACCTGCCTCATACCTTGGATCTTAACCTGGAACTGATTTTGCGATATGACCTACGACCTGCCTATCGATTTCGTATCTGATTGAGAGTGTGTGATTAGGCTGGTTGCCGCGATTTCACCTTTTAGGCGCTGGAGGTCTCTCGAGATCACGACAAGTCGACAACTACGACAACGAGCGACGGCAGTGGTCTAATAGAACAAGTCAATGAGATGTCTATAGATGATAATAAACAAAACTCCTGCGTTTTAAAAATCGACGTCATTCGTTTGTTAATGGACTCAAATGAAATGCGGTATCTCTAATGTGGGTCCGGAAGGATCGCAACTTCGGGTGAACCAGAACTCAATCCCTAAATAATGTTGATCTGTTCACAAGTACCCGATGATGCACGAAAAGACGTTGAGCACTCGTCTCAGTAAGTTTTGGACAAGTAATTGGTTAGAATTTATATAAATATTTGTCTCCTCATTTCTCAACAGCACACTGAAAAAGTTGTGTCATGACTCATGCGACGTCCCAGAATGATGAGAATGTAAGCACATGACAATGATCACATAACAGTCATAGATTATAAGTCGTTTTTGCTAGCTGTAGGTCTAAATGGTTTTTTAAGACCTAATTATGGTGCAGACCGCGCGCAATACAGATACCTGATCGCTTGTTACGAGTGACTCGGCTGAACACGCTAGGATAGTTGTCTCCATGGGCATGTATCCAAGGTGGCGGATAAATTGCACCAAGTGGAGTAAGAACAGGATCTTTATTGTGAACAGATAACGAACGTGCCGAACTCTGCACTAAACCATGCACTTATTTCATCTAAAAGCTTTGCATTTTGCTCGTACCACAACACGTGCAAATGTCCTTTGCTCGAGCTCTGAGCACCTTCGCTAGTAGCGCCACTCGTCCAGCGGTGTGCTCACGAATTCCTTTCGATGTCAAACACTGCATTGATTAGTCCAGCAACCGATTGGCGTCGTCACTCAACCGCAAATTATGTTCTCAAATCCAATGTGTAAATCAGATTGTCAGCATTTTGTACATACATAGACATATGTAGGCTCCTACATGCATATATGTACGTATATATAATATATATATACCGTATAAATTTATATGCACTTATGTGTGTAAGAATGTGCACCCCATAATGCTGACTTATGGCATTCGTTCAAGCATAGATAATAGTAAATATAACATTCAATTATATCTTTGCATTGCAGGAATAGTATGGTTTTTGTATGTATACATACATGCATATGCATAATTTATTCATTTCTATGCATGAAGGCTGTAGGAATATGTACAGCTATGGGGCCAGCAATATAGGCAATTTAGGTATCAAAACGTTCGAATAGGCCTACTGTAACTGTATACTTGCATGAATACATAAACGAATGCATACAATACATAGAATAGTTCATACATTATATATATATAATATATATATATATAATATATATATATATTATACTCTTTTATTTCCTTGGACTGTCACGCTGAGCTCAGTAACTCACTGGCTAGAACTGCAAAAAGCGCTTCATAAATTCTCAGATACGATAACATCACATCCACGATGACCTATTAGGATACGAGGAGCGTCCAGATAGGGGGAGGGGGTCCGAGGGCAAATTCCTCCAATTTCACGAAGGGTGATATTTTATTATTCCTAAGGGGGAATATCTTGCCTTCCTGATACTTGGGATTGGGGATTTTGCCTCCATCACTCATGCAGAGGGGACGGATTGATGCCCCTGCGACCTGGCTACTGCAAGTCGTTGCTTTATGGTCTACCTGAGTACACACTGCTTCCTCTATCTTGGATACTGCACCAGGCTGTAATTAAGACGGTGCCTTGGACTCTCCTACCGAAACCACATCACACCTGCTCTTCGCGCTCTACGCTGGCTTCCTGTCTGTGAGCGTATCTGCTAGAAACTGGTACTCCGTCTGTACAAAGCACTCACAGATCATCTTGTCTCTTAACTGTCTTCCAGGTCTGCCAGCCTTTGCTGGAATACCGGATCTAGTTCCTGTTACACGTTCTGCTTAGTCATTCACTCTACATACCTACTCATATTTGCAACTCTTTTTGAGTGCTT
>OY365815.1:16556953-16635965 GCA_959347315.1 Bimastos eiseni
ACGTTTTGCATGATTTGTTATTAATAATAATTCTATTTAAATGTGGTTTTTTGCTTTAAAGTACCTTACAAAATTATATATATGTTGAGATTCAAGAAACTTGGATCGGGTTAGACTGGATTTAGTCTTTAATCGGAACCCATTTTTGAGTTTCAAAGATAATTCTTATTGTGTTGTAGTTGAAAATGGCTGTGTCACCAATCTAAAGATCATGACTACAGTTCTGTTACGAAAACAAATTTCGTGCCGCTTAATATCTTTGCCGCACGTGACTGATAAACATAGCCGTACATGCTTCTGTACGATATTGATTCTTGTCTGCTTTTCAAATCTGTCTGCATCCACGTATGGCATCCGCAAATTCAATGCACCTGACGACGTTAGAGGTTTCCTACAAGTTGCTGTCAGTCCAGGAGATGGAGATCTTTTTGTGGCCGGTCGTAACTTTGTCTATCGTTTGAGTGAGGTCCTTCAGGTGAAGCAGGCTGTACGAACTCTGGTCGAAGACGAGACTCGTTGTAACACGCACAGCGGTTGCCAGACAAAGAACAACGATGTGCGAATTCTAGAAGTTGACCTGAACGACCGGTCTCTCCTGTACTGCGGTAGCGCTGTCCATGGAGTCTGCTCCATATTTTCTGTGGAAAATCTCGACTCTGTCAGAAGAATTTCCTATGAAAGTCATGGAAACAAAGTCGATGCTTCTACATCGATGGTTGCAGCATTTGCAAGAGGTGTCTCGGTGCCTACTGATTCTATTCTCTTTATTGCTCATTCCTACAGCAAAAACTCAACTAACGTCCCTAATGATCATGCACAGATCATTCGAACGGGATGGAATCTGTCTCATTCGACCTCTCAATCGAGAACGACTCGAAACATTGGTTTGGAGGAGGCACGCAGCGATCATCCGCTCCGTCGACGGCCTTTCGACATCCAATATCTGTACACTTTTCAGCACGATAATTTTCTCTATTTTTTGACTGTCCAACAGGATTCAATCTTGGGGCCGTTGAGTTACGAGACCCGTCTTGTTCGAGTGTGCAAAGATGACCCGGAATTTAAATCTTACACAGAGGTGACACTTGTGTGTAGAGAAAAGAGTGGACTTCGAATGCCTTACAACATCGCGGTAACTGCTGCTTTGTCACAGATTGGAAAGGAATTTGCGAGGAAGTTCCAGTTAACAGCCGAGGAAATGGCGCTGTATGTGGTGTTTGGAAAAAGTGAAGAGAACTCGGTGGAAGTCAACAGGGAACTTGGGTACGGACTATGTGTTTACACCATGAAGGACATTAAAAGCTCGTTTGTAACTGCACAAAAGGACTGTTACTCAGGTCACGGTCGACTCTTGGCATGGATCGACCAAACGGAGCAGAAGTGCACACCGGTTGTAAGTCTCTATGTTCTTACTTCTGAAAATGAAGGTCTACCCAGAATTAGACTTAGGTGAAGCAGCTCATTTATCATCTGACAAACTTAGTCTGGTTCCAATAACTGCTTCATAGAACCTGATGAAATGTAGAATTACCACGTGATTAATATATAAAATACCTTTAATGTATAATAATATTTACTTGTATGTTATTATTTCTAGCTACTTTCATTGTTCACTGTCAGTCATGTTAGCCTTTTTGTCATAATTGTGGATTATTTTGTGAGTAAACGAATATCACCATTATGTTATCAGACATTACACTGAAACCTCTATGTGAACTTTAACCTTTTGATTGACAATCCAGCACACTAATAATTACTTAGACTATCCAATCCTGTAATTTGGCATGTAATAGTAACGAAAAGAACATGCTATGAAAAGAAGGTCTATTGTGTTGGCCATTGGTTAAGGTTACATGATGTTTGTTTTGATCGTTTTAGTACAATCAGGCATTACACATCGACGATAACTTCTGCGGCAGCAAGATAAACGTAGGAATCGGAGGTCGATATCCACTGTCAACGGAGTCGAACCGCATGATTTATGGAGGCGACGTACCAACTGCAGTCGAGGTCACATTGTACAAGGACAAGACTGTCCTTCTCACTGGAACAGAGGGAGGACATTTGCTCAAGGTGTGTTAGTTTGTTCAGTCTTTCATTTGTTCACCAGGTCATTCATTCATTCATTCATTCATTCATTCATTCATTCATTCATTCATTCATTCATTCATTCATTCATTCATTCATTCATTCATTCATTCATTCATTCATTCATTCATTCATTCATTCATTCATTCATTCATTCATTGAATCGTGCATGCATTGAGTGATAAGGTAACTCACTGACTCGCTCACTCAAAGTCAAATATAATTTAATTGAGTGATACATTTACTCACATACTCTCTCACTGACTCGGCCACTTAAGGTAAAGATTATATAATCCAAAGTAATTAGGCAAGGTATGGTTACAAAAGCCTGGACAAGACATGACAAGGCCAGATGAGATAAAGTGGGCATGTTAAAAAAAGCCAAATTATGCGATTTCATTTTAAGGATGCGGTCCCTGAAATAAATAATTAAGTATTTACGTATAGTGGTATACAAGCAGCGTTGTGAAAAGCACTTACATTTTTGCAGACCCCATAGATATATATCGCTCACCAGCGTGTAGGATGTCAGTGGTGGAGTTGACGGAGTTGATGGATACGGGTAAACAGTGGCATGATTCCATGGCTTGTTTACCATCTTTCCAGCTGGACTGTTAAGTGGACATTTTGATGCATTCCATTCACTGAATTGGACCATCATACTGTATTACCAAATCTACCCTGGATTGGCTTACGGACTAACTATTTAATAATTAAAATAAAATAACAACAATTATAATGAGGATGAGGAGGTGAAGAAGATGGAGTGGATTGTGCATTTATGGAAAATGGAAGAAGAAGAAGAAAGAGGACAAGGAGAACAAAAGAAGAGGAAGGAGGAAGTGGCTGAGATGCCGATTTATTTAGTGCTATAACAAATCGAGGCTTATTCAAAGGGGAACTTCATCACTATTGTTAGTTATGTCATTACTTAGTAGTTAGTGAATTACTAATTGCTTAACTTTACTAATAGCTAGTCGGTCACTTGCTTTCTTGTAGGTGTGGGGTTGTGTGTAGGTGCGTGCGTAATATGGCGTGTGTGTAGTTGTGTTTGTGTATGTGTCTTTGTTTCTGTGCTTTCCTGTGGCTGTTACAGGAGCTGACAAAGGAGTCTCTCAATTTGCTACAGGACAGTTTACTATGTGTTGCAACACCTGATATGTAATTGTATATATCGCTATCTTGAAAAAGATACTCATATATATATGTATATAATACATATATATATATATATTTATGTGCATGCATTTGTGATACATATATATCTATGTATGTGTCTGTGTGTGTGTCTCTGTCTGTGTGTATAGTGTATACTTGTAGTTGCTTGTATTGCTGTGTATCTTATTGGCTATTACAGTTGCATTTGTGAGTCTATTTGTGTAGAGCTTGTGTTCCTTTCGCACTCATTGGCATGACCTCTTCTGACTGGTCTCAGCAACTGGTGATTGACCTAACTGGTCACGATGATGATGATGATGATGACGACGGCGACGACGATGATGATGATGATGATCTGTTAGGTGTCTATGTGTGCATACACATATCTGAGTCACTCAATGTGATTGATTTGATTGATTAATTTGATTATGGACTTAATTAATTTAATTATGCCCGTAATTAATTTAATTATGGCCTTAATTAATTTAATTATGCCCTTGATCAATTTCATTATGGCCTTAATTAATTTCATTATGGATTTAATTAGGTTATTACAAACTTCATTCATTCACTCATTTATGCATGTTATTCATTCGATGCATTGTCCTCTATTTCATAGTGTGAATTGTTCTCATAGATACAGGCACGCATATATGCATATAGGAACACACACACATGCATTCTTTTATGCATGTATACATACATATGCACATACATGCAAATATGCCTGTACAAATACGGACATACATACACGTATACATGCTTACATACAGACTTACACTCAAACATAAGTATGTGCCTACAATGCGTTTCTATATAAATATCTATTCGATTGAGCATATAATTAGAGCAGACATGATTGGATGTTGAAAGCCTGTGTGTTTTATTACAAATCTCACATTTAACTGGAAATACGTGATGAGAATTGAGAATGCTGTGCAGGGTGACCACCATCTTTGTCCCGTCATCATGTTAAATTGGTAACACATGTGTTGGCCAATTTCGCAAGAAAAACATACGAGTCAAGTTCTTTGTTTTGACTGGGGTAGGGTGCCTGCGCCGGCCGTCTGGAATAGTTGTAAAAGCGGCGCCCCTGCAGTGGGGCTACGTGCCTTCCCAGGTGCGTGGGATGGGAGAGGAGGGAGCTTTGCTGACCCCAACCACAGTGTACTGCAACAGAGGGTTTCCTGACGTTTGAGGGGTTAAGCAGCTGTGATAAGCCGCCATCGAAGCGCGGCTTATCAACGGAACTGGCGCTTACGACCCCTGTGGCCTTTCAAGGGCTCCTCGTGTGGGTTGCATAAATAAAGGGTACTTTAGGCAGACCGTGGAATCCTGGTTTGGCTGTCATGCTCTGCGAGGAGGGTTGTAGGTTCGTTGGCTGGGTTCGCTGTGGGAGGATGAGTGGATGGACTAGGGATAGGATGAAATGTTTTGATAATTTGTATTGCGCCTGAATTGACAATGGTGGATTCTGCCCAGTTATGGCACTTATAAGCTGAGTACTTTGAGAGACAGCTGTCAGTATCTGTACATTAGAGCCTGTAATCATTCATAGTATACTGAATTTAAATAAAGTATGATATAAACCAATTAAAAATGAAGCACTGATTATCCAATGAACAACTGAACCAAGTGAAAGAAGGAGGTAATGAAGAGAGTGAATGAAAGTAGGAAAGAAGGAAGGATGGAGGAGGGAGGAGGATGTGAAAGTAGGGAAAGGAATGAATGAAAGAAAGAAGAAACGAAAAGGACACAGAAGGACTGATCAGAGGGTTGGAAGGAATGAATGGGAAGAACGGAAAGGAAGTAGGAAATATGGGAAGATGAAAAGAAGAACTGAAATTTGACCTCTCCAGGTTAATCTCTTGTTACTACTATTATTAGGACACCTGGCAGAGGGAGGGATATAGAAAGGGAGAAAATGAGTAGAACATGGGTACTAAAACTGTTGATATGTTTAGAGGAAGGGAGAGGGAGGTGGGGGATTCAGATTGTAGATGAGAGATTACAGGGACACTGAATTTGACAAGTTTGTTTGCGGACAGTGTTCTCCCTTTTCCACATGATAGCCTTCTCCACCCCTACCCCATCATTTCCTCCTAGGACAAAGACGGCCTTCTGAGTCTTCCCTTCTGAAAAACTTTCCACGTTGGCCTCTCGTCTTTCTTTGTCAGCATTTGTTTTTAAGACTAGGGTTCTACTGCTGACCCGTCTACCTCTTTCTTTTTTATGTTTACTCCAGTCAACACCCAGCCAACACCCAGCCAACACCCAGCCAACACCCAGCCAACACTGAATTTTAACACAGAGCGTCGTGAGATTAACTCGATTGCCATTAAATCTGCGAAATATTGATTTTATCAAAATACTCATAGACAGTAATTGTCTACTTGTCAGTGCACAATACACTTTGCCTTTATGAGAATCATGAAAGGTGCTATATAAATGCTAAAACATTGTTGTCTGCTGGCAGACAATTTAGTACTGTTATTACAAAAGGCCACAAAGTAGGCTTTTTATAGCAATTAGACTAACAGTATCTGCTAGTATGAAGCATAACAGTTGTAGCCTATCTAGCAGTGGACCACAATTGTTTGTGAGCTATATAAGTAGCCTTTTTAACCTTGGCTGAATCTGATCCTTTATAAGGGATAGCTCTAGCTGAGGATTACCTGAGCTGAGGCACAGCTCTACCTCCTCAGCTGTAGGTAGACTCAGCCTTTCATTCGCTAGAAGGAGAGTGTGAAGCGAACAGCATGACAGATAGGCGACTGCACTTATAATAATCATACTGATATGTATCAGTCTGAATTAATAATAAACACGAATATATGTTGTTGTCTACAGTAACTGCCTCAGGCGATTGTGTTTAGCGATAGAGTTCAACGTGTTTCAGCAACGGACATGTATTAAAATAAACTGTGAAATATCTAAACAAATTACTGCGAAATTGCGAGGTTCTTTTAGCACTCTTCGCAAATAGCCAGATAAAACGAGTGGCATCTTGTTTGTTTATTTTGCAGTTTCTGGTCGATGGGTCGAACTCGGAACCCTACGCTCGTCTTGACCTTGGAGAAGGACATCCGGTTGCCAAGGACATGGCCTTCGACAAGGAGAGAAAGCATGTCTATGTTTTGACAGGTTCCAGGGTAGGTCTGGAAAACCGTTTTCCTCGTTTCTTGTTTTGTGATTGGGTCGATGGGTGGGGCGTATCTGGATGGATGGATGGATGTGTAAGCAGGCGGGCAGATTGGATGGACGGTGGACCGTGAGAAAATTTGGGATTCTGTAGCGCTTGATCTCTTTAGGTTGTCACTCTGAGTTATATGGCCGTGGATAAGTTTAGGCTGATGGAAAGCCACAGCGGACGATCCCAGGGAAGGACATTTCGCCGATAATTAGCACAGGACAGAGCACTAAGATTGGTTGAATGAGGAGGTCATAGAGTAATGGTGAACACATTGGGGTGCAGAGCTGAACGACAGGGTTCGATAACCGCATCCCCCGTTAGGTTGACTAACCCTTCTTTCGATAGGCGGCGGCGTTCGTTAAAATGAGAAGTAATGGGCGCCTTGCATGGGGCTGCCGACAGTTAAATTCGACTCCTGTAATAACTTATCATTTCTTCATACTATAGGCCTACCAGTAATCATACTGCGGTTTGTAATTAAACGAAAATTACTATTATTATCAACAAATGGAATGATTGAATGAACAGATGGACCCATGTACAAAGGAAATGAATGGATGGTTAGCGCAGTATAGATGGGCCTGACCATCATCTCCAGGCTTCCAGCAGCCCAACCCTGGATTTGAACCCCGCCTTCTTCTTCTTCAGCGTCTTATGCCTTGCCTCTGTGCTGCCGCGTAGGATGAGGTGTTGATGTCTGGCGCATTTCTTTGTTTTCAACGGTGGCGTTTAATGTTGAACCCATCCGCCAGATGTTGGGCTTCCGGTCCCTAATGAGTAACAAGACGTCGTGTCGGAGAAGAGGACCAATCAAAAGTTGGTCCTGCAGCTGGGGTTGCCCTCAGATTTATCCTCAGCGGGCATCCATTTACACTACCATACTACCCAAGATTACTCTTGCCTACTACACGGCTCCCAGTTTTGGCAGGCTGCCATATCGGAAATGGGGTAAACTATACATAGCCCGTGAGTAATGGGTTTTCTGTGAAGATCGGATGGAGCTCTTGAAGCAACGACATGCACGTGTGAGGCACATGTAGCACTTGGGACGGAACCCTTATCATATAGAACCCGATGCGATTTTCTACTTTTTATGGGACTTTTTTATTGTGATTTCTTTATCTCATAATTTACCTCTGGGGTAGAGAAGGGGAAAGCTTTGCTGAGGAGGGGGTTCATCGGAAGATATACAGATGGGCAGACAAACGACGGACAGGGTCAAAAATAAGGAGGCAGGAGGACGGTTTACCTATAAAGTGACGGACAGACAGACAGACAGACAGACAGACAGACAGACAGGCAGGCAGGCAGGCAGGCAGGCAGGCATTAAAGTTGACAGGCATTGTCTTTGTGAAGCTTGTTTATCATCTATCATTTTTTTTTCAGATGGATCTTGTAATTTGGGTTTTGACATGACAGGCTCTTTGTTCAGATCATCTGAGGCAGAGGGACAGGGACAAAGGCAAGAACACAAGAGCAGAGACAGTGCCAGAGGAAGAGATCAGAAGCATTGTAAGACAAAGGCAGAGTAGGACTGAGACATACAGAGTCAGACACACAGTGGTAGAGAGATTGATGGAGAGGCATGTGTGATGACAAGTGAGTGCACATAGAAAGATGGTTAGACAAAGACAGATATGTAAGCAAACAGACAGACTGTCACGCAGAATAGCAGCCAAACGGACAGGGACAGAGGTGACTAAAACGGAAGAGATTAGAGTCAATGGACTGCAGGGACACATAGATAGAAGGACAGACAAACATCCATACAGGCAGACAGACAGAGAGAGAGAGAGACATAATGAGGTTAAGATATGGATAAAACAACGGAAGAGATAAGAAGCAAAAGCACAGGAGACAGACAACATCAGAAGCACAGATACAGGTAGGGGCACAGGCAGGCTGACCGACAGGTACATGATTTATGAACAGTAACAGATTTATCAGAGATGCAGAAAAGGTGGGAAAGATCTCAGGTTACAAATGATGACGAGGAAGCAGAAGAAGAAAAGAAAGAGCCAACCCTTGAGCTATCCTGAGATGTAGCCGTGGGTATGAGTTGTTTCTGACTTCATTTTCTATTCCCTGGCATTTGAGGGCTGATGGCTAGTCCTCTCCCTTACCGTCTGTTGTTCCTATGGCCAGCGTTTCATTGCCAGTCCTGTACACTATCGCACACCCCGAATGTCTTCAAAATTAGGTCACTATGGCCCAGTTTAAGTTGCTGCCTTATTAATATGCAATAGGCTCCGCGAGTTACATCGCTGACTTGTCGTTCCAACTCACTCACTTCCTGTGCCCTCAATGAAAGACTTAGATCAGCCTCCCCTAACCGTGGTTTTTGTCCGGGGTGGGTTCTGTCCTACACTCCTCTAACCACAGTATTGTTTTGTGGCGATTCATCAACAAGCAACACTTGTGACTTCCGTTGCTATTCACTGATTGTCACTTACCATCCTCTGGAAATGGCTGCCAAACACCGGATGTGAGGGACCCTTCTATTCCCTTGCTCAACATTGGTGCTTACTTTTCACCGTCTTCATTTGTTTCCGGCTCCTTTGAAGTGTATATGTATCACGTGTTTGGGTTGTAATGTAATGTAAATCTTCGAGAATTTCTCATCGCCCACAAAAGCCACGTCAGGGAAACCAGCTTATTCACCGGCACTCGATCCAATTGACCAAACTCATTATATAATTTATGTTGCGCTATAGTTTAAGAGGAATGCAATCATCCAGCATTAGCCAGAGCAAATTATGAATAATATTGTATTGTAATTACCACCATTTATTAAGTGCTGAAGTTGTTATCCACATCATTATCTTCACTTCTGTATATGACTGTCATTGACCAGTCATCTCCCTTGCCGTAGGAGCTTCCACCGTCAGATAACAATGGATATCGAGTCAGTCTTCTAATTTTTATCGCCCGGTTCACTTGGGGTGCATTTGGAGCAGACATTTATACAATTTTTCTGCTTTGGCAAGGGTTTTACCCCCCCCCCCCCTACATGGGAGTTTTGACTCATGAGTTATAATTTAATTTAATCTGATCTAAATAACTGTTGCCTAACAGAACTTGATCAGAGCTAACATGGTTCCATCCAAGTTGGCCAGATAGGCTTCTATAGCGCCACAATGAGACACGAGATATCAACTGATGAAGCGCGAAATGAATTTCTACGATGTCTTCTCCGCTTTGAAATTCAAACGTCGTGCTTCCAGTTGTTGAGAGCCGACGAAAAATATGTGAAATGTAAGAACTATCTGTCTGCCTGAGTGTTTCTGGTTCTCTGTCTTACAGCACCTCCCTCTCTGTCTGCCTCCCTATCGCTCCCCATCTGCATCCCCTTCTGCCCTATCCACCTGGAGATGGTGGTTGTTTGTTGTGGCTACAGAGACCGCGATACATCCGCCGATGGTCTTCATTTCCAACGCCACTAAACACCAATATAAATCAACGGTTTTGTCGTTCGCCACAAGCTATGGGACGAGATGGAAGGAGAAGGGATTGAGGCGGGGAGGAGGAGAAGGAGGAGGCAAAGGAGGAAGAAGAGGAGACGGAGGATGAGGAGTTGGAGGAGGAGAAGGAGGAGGCAAGGGAGGAAGAAGAGGAGACGGAGGATGAGGCTGGTGAGGAGTTGGAGGAGGAGAAGGAGGAGGCAAGGGAGGAAGAAGAGGAGACGGAGGATGAGGCTGGTGAGGAGTTGGAGGAGGAGAAGGAGGAGGCAAGGGAGGAAGAAGAGGAGACGAAGGATGAGGCTGGTGAGGAGTTGGAGGAGGAGAAGGAGGATAAGGCAGGGGAGGAGGCGGATAGAGCAGGGAATGAAGAGGAGGAGACGGAGGATAAGGCATGGAGAAGTTGGAGGAGGAGGATAAGGAGGGGAAGAAGACGAGAATGAGGAGATGGAGGAGAAGAAAGGAGGACTTTGGGAAGAAAAGAAGAAGGGAGGAGGAGGAGATGCAGTACGGAGTAGTAGTAGTAGTATTTTGTGGTAGTCGTAGGAGGATGGGAGGGAGGAAGAGAGAACGAGTAGTAATCGGCGTAGAAGAAAAAGGAATAGAAGGAGGCGAGAAAAGAAAAGAAATTGAGGGAGAAGGAAACGTATTAGGAGGAGTTTTGCGAAAGTACCCATAAAGATTTATTGACGGAAGAGCTTAGCAGAGAATTGGAATTTGAAGTACGTTTGTATGATGATGGATTTGAGATGGAGAGGTTGAAGAGCTTGATGGAGATCTGGAAAAGAGAATCGGGAGGACTGAGGATTGAGGAAAGAAAGAGAGAAGAGAGACAGAGGATGGCGACGAAGGCAGACAGACGTTAGATCGAAGAGGATGAGCTATAGGATGGGAAGAAGAGAGGGAGGTATAAGAGAGTAGGAGGAGATTGCATGGGAAGTATAAAAGGAGGGGAAGCAGGAGGATGTGGAGGAAGAGGGAGGAGGAGGGTTAACGAGCAGGAGGCGGAAACAGGGTGTGTGAACGGAAGGAAAGCGAAAGGAAGAATGGTTGGAGTTAAGGAAGGAGGAAGGAAATGAGGAAGGGATAAAAAAATGTGGGGCTGAGGAAAAAGGAGGAAAGAATGGAAGAAAGGAAGGAAGCACGGTAAAGAGGAAGGGTAACGAACAGAGGAATTACTAAGGAAGGCAGAATGGAATGGAGGAAGGATGTACTGGATGAAAGAGGGATGGACGAAGGAAGAATGGAAGAAGAAGCAGATTGGAGGTGGGAGGTAATGCCCTGTCTGCTGGGTTGGCGCTTGGCCAAGTTCAGGTTGTTCTCTGTATATCACCCTCTCTGTACCCCTTCGCGTGGGTATAATTGCCGGTAACGTGTAATTAAGACGTAGGGTTGTTTCTTCTACCCCTTCCGTTGGCGCCCTTTGACAGACAAGATCCTTAATGAAACTTCAAACACGGTTCGGATTTCACGGCTTCCGTTGATTCTGCTGTCGTCTGTCTTTTGAACTTTGATCCCTGGGACATCCCACCAAAATATACGTGTGGGTTTTTTGTGTTTCCTTGAGGGCTAATCCGTGGGCGGAAAAGGTCTCACACAGACACACTGTGTAAAATGAGTCCTTTGCTGTTTGAGAACTAGTTTTTTGATGGCTTTGAAGGGTAGGGATGGGGAGGGAAGAATAGGGGAAACTGGGGGAGAAGATGACAGTTTTACATCTAAAGTGTCTGTGCTTGGAAAAGAGAGACAGATCTGCAAGGTATTAATTTATATATCTAATGGTTGTTTGATGTAAGGTTGGATATCTGTGCATGTGTTGTTGACATCATTCAGAGGCCTATGTTTGATTTTTTTAGCAATTCGGATATATAGCTTTGTTTGACTCAATATAATACTAACATCTATGGTTATATATATATATACATATACATATACACACACATATATAGACACTGTAGTTCAGATTTATTGTTTACGGTTGTTTCATTGTGTTGCGGATCTTTGTGGTTCATTCATGATGATTCAGATATATCTGTGGTTAATTGAATGCACTTTGGACGTCTTAGCTTGAGTTTAGCTTTTTACATGTGATGTGGAGATCTTTTAAAATCTTGAATCAATTACACTCGATTTTAATCGACGCTCTTTCCACTGGCTTCCCATCTGCCAGCGTATTCTATTTAAAGTCTGCAACGTCGCGCGGAACTGTCTTGATGGCTCTACTCCACTCTACATCAGGGCCTCCTGTTACCCAGTTTCCTCCTTACCCAGTCGTTTCTCCGTAGGGTCCTCAGCTCGGAGCCATCTGGTCGTCTGCAGAAGCCTACATCAATTGGCTCAGCCTAGGAGTTTTTGCCACTGTGGGCCAGCTTGAATTAGCTAGGCCTATGATTTTTTTTCTCAGTTCCTTAAAGCCGACTATTCTTCCTAAACCTCTGATCAGTATGATAAGCACCTGAAAACTGTCATCTTCTTCTTTGATGACACTGGGTCTGCCTTATCGAATATAGGCCGTACAAGCTGTCCTTGATTAAGCATAAATTGAATGTTACAATTGATTAATTGTCTGTTAGGATTGACCTTTTAAATTTGACCTGATTTCGGATTTGTTTTGGCATGCCGTCGGTTGACGCATTGTGCATTATTATGGCGGCGCTATAGAAGCTTTTTAGTCATAGTCATAGTCATAATGATTATTTGATCATTTATCGTTGACTTCCACTCTCCTAAATTATGCATGCATTACACTGCTGTGCTATTTAATTACAATACTTGATTAGATAATTCGGATTATACTATGTCATGATTTGTATATAAATATATATATACATATATATATATATATATATATATACCTCAGGTGTCCATGGTTCCGGTTGAGTCGTGTAGCATCTACACGGATTGTGCTTCCTGCATCATGACCCGCGATCCACTCGGCTGCGGATGGTGTGAGGATCAGTGCTCCACTCAAAGCAAATGCCTCGTCTCCATCTCTTCCTGGTCCAATGCAAAGTGTCCACCTATCATCGAATCAGTATGTATCAGCATCCTCGCTAAGATGGTTTCACTATTGATGCACGTATTTATGTGATGGAACGATCAGCACAGGCAACTACGATAACATCATCTTTATCATTATCGTCATCATCGTCGTCATCATCATCATCATCATCATCATCATCATCATCGTCATTGTCATCGTCGTCGTCGTCGTCGTCGTCGTCATCATCGTCATCGTCGTCGTCGTCGTCATCATCATTTTATCGTCGTCATCATGATGTCATCATCAACAGTTTAGTAGACAACATCTTTCCTTATTGATCCGTCCCTTACATAACTGTGTTAAGCAAGAATGTTTTGTTGTATTGCTTTTCATTTCTTTGTTTGTAATGTAATTACCTTGTTCAACTACTTTACAGATCAATAAAAACAATTGGTTATGGTTATGGTTATTGATGATTTTAACCTGAGTTATACTAGTAACTGTTGTTTTGTTACCACTGACACAAAGGAAGCATTACTATTTCTAATGAATATCTGTCATTGAAAAGACTCCTACGATCCCCCACTAGAAGAATTAGTAATAATTAGGGAGCAAAAGCTATTGATTAATTTATCTTTTATTTATTTTAGCAATTAAGTTAATTTTGTAGCAATTGCTACTTTAACGCTTGACACAGGGTCAACAGAACACGTTACTCATTGGAAGCTAGTAGTTGTAACATGATGGTTCGCTAACATAGTTTGTTAATGGAAGATATTTTAAATGAAAAACATGAATGAGTCGACTAATATGAACAAATTACTAGACTACTAAGTAAGTAGTAACTGCTAACAGCCAATAAATATTAATAAATACTATTAAAAGACCATTAATGAATTATGTTAATTTTGTATTTGTCGTTACTTATTGTGGAATACATTTAATCACAGGTTAACTATTACTTCTGAAATAATTAACAATTTACAAAACTCTAGTAATGATTCATCTATTGTCTTCCACACCTGTCAGAATATTACTGAATATAGATAAATTTGATTGAAATGGCTATTGTAGTTGAGTCTGTAATGCGTCGTCAGTTCATCGTCACAATCGTCTTCATTATTTTAGTGTTGTCAACTCCATGCATGAGTCTTAATTGGAGTCATTTGCTGTTTTCCAGTTCCATCCTCGTAGTGGACCAGTCAGAGGAGGAACACGACTGACCATCCGTGGCCAGAACTTCGGCAGTGGAATGCGACTGCCAGATGGCGCCAGCACGGTTACTGTCATCGTTGCTGGAATTAACTGTGCAGTGGAGTTCCGAAATTCCTCCAGGTAGAAAAACATTGATGTCTTTGGCCGTGGTTTAATCACTGTTGCCGGTCCCTCCATATGGAATTCTCTGTCTCTGCATGTTAGCAACTCAATCAACGAATATAGCTCTAAACTGAAAACTGATCCCTTGCAGTCTACTAGTAGTGTGGCTCTGGAGGGGTGCCCGGCTGATGGAGGCAAACCTTCCCGTCCCAAGTGTCAAGAAGGCAAGATATTCCTCCCTAAAACTCAAAAAAATATTTCCCCTACATGAAATTGGAGGCATATGCCTCCGGACCGCCCCTATCTGTACGCCCTGCGGATTATAAGTGCGTTTCTGAACTTTATAAGGAGGTCGTTATCAAATTATGGTTGTATTGTATTATTACTTTACACTGCATTAGTCTTACATTGTGAGTGGTTTCTTAGCATTGTCTGCCAGACGGGGCCTTCACCCCAGAAATGGCAGCACGAGAAGAACATCAAGGTCACGGTCAATGACCCCAGTAGGTCAGAGGTCCCATACGAAATATTCGGCTCCTCTACATCTGGTGGACTTACCTATGCGTACAAGGTACTTAGGCATATGATGTCTTTAAGTTTAACTCCACATTCAACCCTTAGGCTCGAGTACCATTTCTGCGCTTTACAAGGTCCTTAGGATCATCCGTGAGCTCAAAACATGGCGAGGGCTTCATATGAGCTTCTATCTTACCTTGTCATACCTTTCTTTACCTCCTTAAATTGTTTAATTTACTCTTACCTTACTGTTCTTTCTGTCATTTGTTACCCTACCTGTTTTAAATTTGCATTTATATTAACTTTTAGATCTTACCAGGCTTTGCACACATGGCATATGTCAAATATACCTTTCGTATTTAGCTTTTGTTAGCTTCAACCATATTTTAACTTAATTGTGATCATAAAAGATTCATAATCGTAGTCTCAAAACTTCCAAACTTCTAAAGCGCCACTCAAATGCCAAGAGCAGGGTACCAGCTTATTCACGAGCATTACATTTTCTTGACAATGTAGCCAAATATTAACAGTTTACCACTATACCTCTTAGCCATCTACACATTCTGATTGAGCAGACGAACACAGGACTGAATGAGTGAACTGAGCTGGAACCTGGAACACACATTGATTTCTTGAGATGAAAAATAGTCGATGGATTGATGACTTGTGCATTTCTAAAGCCGTGCAGCATTTCTATGATTAGATAAGAGTGGATATCAGAGACAACAATAGCCTTCCATTGTGTTTGTTGTCATTGTCGTAGATTCCTGTTATGAACTCTTTTTCACCAGTCGTTGGTCCTATGTCAGGTGGAACCATGGTGACCATCTACGGCAGTGACCTTGACGCTGGTTCCACGCAAAGTGTTCTCATCGCTCACCAGCCGTGTCAGATCCAACGGTTGGCAACCATCAAAAATATCTACATGAATAATTACTTAATTTATTGAAAATTATAACAATAATGATAAACAATAATAATAATAATGCCTTATATACGGGAGATTCTTTTTGAGTTGCTTTGTTATAACATGATTGCCGATACAGCGTGCTAAGAGATATACATTTCAAAATTGGTTCTTTTGTTGTGAGGAAGTTTGCTTGTTCTTGATTTATTACCAAAGAGTAATGAGTAATTTGTACACTGTAGTTGTCTTTACAAGACTATTTTTTATGACTGCTGTAGCATTTACTTTGTACCAATTCACAATAGGTCTCATTATATTACATTATGTAAGCTGCGGCATTAGTTAAATTAGATGTATAATGTAATGGATGCCTTGCATGGCTGCCGACAGTTAAATTCGACTCCTGTAATAACTCTTTATCGTTTGTTCATACTGTGGATTGTGAGTTTGCAATTAAACAAATATTATGTCATTAGTATACATAACATATTAAGCGTATCTGTATACATTACATTGTAAACATATTTCAGAGTCGCTGCTGGCGAGATCATCTGTCGGACATTAGCATTCGATCCTAACTCACATCATTTTCCCGATCGCCTGTCGTTCATCGATCATGCGATGCGGGGTCCTGTGAATGTCAGCATCGATAGCGAGATGCTTGGTCTCTCTGACAAGGTCTTCACCTATCACGAGGACCCTACAGTCTCCGATCTCTTTCCTCACATAAGTATCCTCAGGTGTGTTATTTCTTTTGGAAATTAGACCATACTGAGTCGAGTTAGGCCTTCGATGGGTCACCCCTCATCTGGTGCCCTCTCAGCCCTCCATTCATTTTTAATCAGTAAATGAGTAACAAGGGTTGGGCTTGTTATTCTAATAGTTCTGTGTATTGATTTCGACAAATTCCTTTATATGTTGAGTTAAGTTTCTAGTATGATAGATGTATACATACTGGTATGTATGTTAGGGATGAACTGAGTTTGAATTTCTTGCCGAGTCCGAGTACCAAGTTTTGCGAGTTGAATTTTGCCGAGTCCGAGTTTAGAATATTTTAAAGTCTTGAGATCATTCTATTGATTTTTTAGGCAGTTTGTGCAATTGTTAAGAATTCTATGGTTTTGACTCAGTTTACACTACAAAGAAGTGCCTTTTAAGCACTAATAGTAACAGTATTCATGTATTTAATTAAGTCAACTGTCATTTTGTAAATTTAAAAAAAGCGACTTTCATTTTTAAAACAGAAGATCGCAAAGATTGCAATTAATACTGGGACCCATTGTTTGTCCGAGTCCGAGTAATGCCGGATACTGCAAAACTCGAGCTAAGCCGAGCTTCAAACAGAGTTTTGGTTCATTCCTAATGCATGTGCAATTGTACATCACATGCAGTCATGCATATAATGTATGTAATGCATGTAATGCATATAATGCATATAATGCATGTAATGCATATAATGCATATAATGCATGTAATGCATATAATGCATATAATGTATATAATGCATATAATGCATGTAATGCATGTAATGCATGTAATGCATATAATGCATATAATGCATGTAATGCATATAATGCATATAATGTATATAATGCATATAATGCATGTAATGCATGTAATGCATATAATGCATATAATGCATGTAATGCATATAATGCATATAATGCATATAATGCATATAATGCATGTAATGCATATAATGCATATAATGCATATAATGCATATGTGCTGGTAGACCTTGTGTCCACTCGTAAAAAGACATCAAATAATTTGATTTTCGATTATGTTTTTCGAGTTGTTACTTTATTGAACTGTTTTGTGATTGACACTATTTTTGTTACTTTCTGGTTGATTTCTAGTGGTGGAATGCCAGTTACAGTCAAAGGATCACGTCTCCACATCATTCAACAGCCTCGGATCATTGTTCGATCTTACAAGGGACGATCATTCTATGAGGTTGGTTTAAACAGTTATGTGTCAATTAATGATGACACTGAATGTAGTTCTATTAATGTATTTATTAAATTATAAAAAATAATGTCAACATCGATTCCTTTCTGAAACAATTATGTAGATTTACTGATTAAAAAATTTACTAAGTTATTGTCTTTATAAATTTCCAGAAAGAGATGCCTGTAATGATGCAAGGACCATTCCCCACCCATGTCCTCCCAGAATTTGGGGCCTGGTAGAGCGTTGTATGGAAGTACTGGTATGGTTGCAGTCGGCTAGGAGAGGTGCCGGTATGCCATACCGTTTCATCATACCGTCCCACTTTAAGCCCTGATTTACCGATAATAGTTGTAATGACATGCTAGTATTTGAAGAACAATGTTAATTCTTATTTCTGTTTTCTACAGAACTGCAAGTCTCTTCCTGAGGGTAAAATGATGATGTGCCCGTCGCCTAATTTGACTGGTGGCACCCTCGCTGAGTCACTGTCTCCCGATGCACCCCTTAGAGTGCATTTGGATTTTGAGATGGATGGCGTCAAGGATGTTCTTAATGTCAGTACAAATCTCAGCGACTTCACTTACGAGGTTGATCCGGAGGTCACCAAGTTCGCTGGGGTAGATCGAGTGCGGGTCTTTCATCTGGACGAGAACTATCTGGAAATCCAGGTGAGACAAAGGACTTCAATGTTTCTCACCTGTACGACTGAGGTTTGAATTGCCATTCAATAGTGAGCATTGAAAGTTCCTTAAAGACATTCAGGGTGAATTTTGTACTCAGCTGTCTCAAGTTACTTACTCACCATAGCCCGAGTTCTAGTTTCTCCGATGTTAGAACTTTCGGGCATTCTTCTTTCTCCAATGCAGTACAGTTTCAGACTAAAGTGTCACTTGAAATGATCATGAATTGAAGCTTTGAACATGATCATCATTTCATGTTCGTTTTCATAATGACACTCTAGAAGCTACTAGATTGACTGGAAAGGCTTTAGTTGTCTGATTCCAAAAGCATAAAATTGTTCTATTTTACGTATACCTGACCTTTAAGACTTTACCTTATTTTGCCTAACCATATCTTTCTTACCTTAGTTGGTTATTGTAACTTAAACTAACTTTACTTCTGGTGTTTATTTGAATTTCACTTTTTGTACAGGGTCAGTTTCTTGACATGGCTGCTACTTCTGCGGACTACCATGTCTCTATTGGCGACTCCAAATGTGACATCACCCAACTCACTGCAAGCCTGTTGTTATGCCGCCCTGACAAATCGGACTTTCTCTTTGGCATGGATTCCGTCAAAGAGGTCAAGGTACTGAAAGGAGTGGCCTTCTAATCTATGTTAAGGCGCTGTATAAATATCTATCTAAATTTATCCAATCTGATCCAATGTGGAAGTTTTTAGTGCTTCGTTTTCATAATGCACAAAACAACAGTCGAAAACAGCCGTTTTTATTGTATACATATATGTGAGAAGAGGGGTAAAAACCCATCACTTGTCATTTTTGACTTTTTTTTATTAAATCATATTCTGCTATGCATCTGCTTCAAAATTCTTTTTACATAATCGAAATAGCTTTTATCTAAATAAGTTATACTCATTTGATTTTTTCATTAGTATAGTATAAACTTAGCAACTGAGAAAACCAAAGTCAAAGTTTCAGCATATTCGTGTCATCAATGATCTTAGCTACCATTACTTTATTACTCCGCAATTCTGCTGGGCAATAAAGGGCTATATTCTATATGAAATAAAGCACACGGCATAAAAATCTGTTTGTTTATGGCAGGTGTGTATGTGTATGGTGTCGGCATATGAAATCTATGCTGTTCACCTCTGAAAACATGCATATTTTAGCAATGCAAGTCTTGTCACCACGTGCATTAAAAGTCACTTTTCTCCAACTAAATATATGAATAATTATTCAACATTATTTTATTTCAGATATTGAAAGAAGACGTATTTATTTGTCAAAATATTCCACAAAACGATTTTCTGTGTTTTTGGCCCCTCTCACCTACTTCTCAATAACTAGGAGCCGTCACACGGCGGGTTTTGACCCTCGCCTCACATATATAGTCTTGAACTTCCATTGAAGTCCAAACTGATGGATCCACTATGTGTATGGTGTCAACAATGAATTTTCTTGATAAAGAGTTTTCCTTGGACGAAGATTTACTGGACATTCTAATGAAGAAGTGGAATTAAATTCTGAACACATTATCTATGTTACAACACTTGAAGCCTTCCTGCATCATATTATTCTGCATGTATTTTACTCCATCATATGGTTTTATGTAGTATTATAGTGTATTATGATATGAAACTATAGTTATAAGAACTGTATGTTGGGTTTTGTTTTACGTTATTTATTAAAATTTTATTTTTACACATTTTGCCAGCTACAGATTAGTAAGATCTAAATCTGTGATTCAATAACCATAGACTTTATTGCCATCTGTTCGCACAATTACTTTTTTGCTTAGCAGGAGGCAAAGGGAGAGTAGGACCCTTAAGGGACCTAGGTCAAGATGGCAACTTGTTTTATTATACGAATATCAAAAACATAAAAAATATGCGGTCTTTACTAGTTAACCAAGATTGAAATTTACCTGTGTTCAAACAACAGTCATTTCAGGTTATTGTGTCGTTGTAGGTGTTCGTCGGAAGACTTGTTTTCCATGTTGGTTTTCTCCAGTTTGCCGAGCGTCACAAGGAATCGTTTCTCATGCTGACTGCCGCACCCATCATTGGCTCATTGGCCCTCGTCATCGTCATCTTGCTCTTCTATTGGCTGCACAAACTGTGGCGTAAGAAGTACAACTCTGACTTCAGTGCCACTTTCCCACATTGTGCACTCAATCGCTTCGAATTGAGTGTCATGCCTAACGATGTTAGATTCGAAGACCTGCAGAACTGTAAGTTGTTAACAATAGAAAAATATTAATATAATGATGATGATGATCATGATAAGGATGATTAATTATTAATTACCTTTTATATTCAACAACGTAGCCTGGTCGATTTATAATACAATACGACTTAAATTTGATATTGCCCTTCTTACAATCAGCTCAGAAGTGCACACATGCCTCGACAGCGCAACTGCAGTTGTAATGCAGATCAATTGTGCGCGAAAGACTTGCTTAAGGTCCCTACACGATACACAGTGACTCCTCGGACGAGGGTGGAACCCACACACTCAGTTGATTTTCATGCTTGTTATCAGATTAATATATCTGATACACCTGTTTAGATTCATTAACTTGTTAGTCTACCTGTTAAGAATGTGGTGTACCTTATATTCACTTGGAATAATGTACCTGTTACCATTAGGAAATGGTCTACCTGTTTCTAATAGTCGTTTTGCTATTGATTCGGATTAGCCTACCTTTTCCAAGAGGGTCGGAATCGTCATCTCAATTCTGGCAGCAGCAGCCTCACTCCGGATGAGACCCTTGGAACCAATGATTGGTTGTTCATCAGTGACCTTGACATTCTCATTGCCAAGGAATGCATCGTCCTACAAGATATCATTGGCCAAGGTCAAGTTTAATACAAGTTCAACCCTGATTCTGTGATAGCCATACTATTTGGGCCAATTGGTTGCTACTGGTTACCATTGTTGGCCACTGGTTACCATTGTTGGCCACTGGTTACCATTGTCGGCCACTGGTTACCATCATTGGTGGCCACGGGTTACCATTGGTGGCCACTGGTTGCCATTGGTGACACAGAGAAGACCAAACAAGGACAGCCACTTCAGGCTCATTGTTATTTGGTCACAATGATCTAATGATTCTGGTCTTAATTATGATAGTGATTATGTCTGAACTGTTTGATGGAGATTCCTTTGCTTGGCTCATGAATGAGCTGGTGCCCTGTGCTTGTCTTTTGAGTGGCTTTTTAAAAGTTTGGAGATTATGAATGATTACGATTTGTTATGATTCAATCGGTGTCAAAATTCTGGTTATTTTTTAAATTTGGTCACATAATCATGAATTTGTTGCATGAAGTCAATTCCTGGCAAACGATCAATGTCTCAGCATTTACCTAACGTGTCTTCAGTGAGTTTGCAACCAATACGACCACCATCATCACATCACCGCCCTTTCCTAAATACTAACTGTGTACCCAATGTTTTCTTGAGAACTATGTTAAGCATAAATTTGCTTAATTTTAGATTTTTGCTATTTTTAGGTTATTTTGGCTGCGTTTATCGGGGCATTTTAAAGTCAGCGGATGAAAAATCGGAAGTAGAAGTTGCTGTGAAAACTTTAAAAAGTACCCAAGGTTCATTTTAAGATTAGTTTCTTTAGTTTTATGCTTACTGCCTCACAGAATTCAGTTTCATCAAGTTTATTTGATATCTGTTTCATTTCTCATTGCACATTATTGGTGCATATTGGTTTCAGTTTCGATTACTCATACATTGGATGAAGTTTCAGTTTCATCTAAACTTACAATCGATATAAATATCGTTTATTTTAGCTTCCTTTTTCACTTTTTCCAGACAATTTGGCCACTAACTATTTGGAGGCACGAAAATTCTATGAGGAAGCATTACGCATGAGAGATTTCGACCATCCTCACATCCTACGTCTGATTGGAATTGCCCAGGATGACGATGGATTGCCATTGGTTGTTCTACCGTTCATGCGACATGGTGACCTACTGACCTATATACGAAGCGAAAGAAGTGTAAGAATTTGTTCACACTTTTGCTTTCGCTGCTCTACGTTTCGTCTATTGACGTCATGTCATCTGTGTTTTTTTTACAAATTACTTATTTTAATGCATTAGAACATTTCTATAATAAAATATTAAATAAAAATATACCAGGCTTGTGTGCTCACTGATACAAAGTGTCTGGAAACTTAAAGGAGACGTAGAATTTATTGTTGCACCTGTTGGGTTGACGATTTACAAAGCACTTTCATTCTGAAGGTCCTGATTGGGTTAACCAATTGACACTTGTCTGCTGGCATATTTCCAGAGTCCGACTGTTCGTGAGTTGATGGAGTTTGGCATCCAGGTAGCTGAGGGAATGGCCTACCTGTCCAGCCTCAAATACGTCCATCGAGACCTGGCTGCCCGCAACTGCATGTAAGACTACGACACCTTGTTGCATATTCAATGTCTTTTGCGTCAACTCCTTTCGAAGTCACACTGTAGACTCGGACTTTAGATTGAACGTCTCGAGAGACAATAAAGATGGTAGTCTCAATGGACTATTTACTATAAGGGACCATTGACTCGAATACTTCGATTCAGTTAAACTTCAGGAGATTCAACTCAGGAGGCTTTTGACTTAACATTTTACCAACACGATATACTAAACGCAACTGGAAACCAGTGCAGCTTGTCGTTCAAGCTACTGCATAACCGGAAATCGCCTCGGCCGAATATTGGACTATTCGGAAGTATTCGCTTCGGCAAATATTGCACCCGCAAATAGCTAAAAAAAATTTTTTTATAAAATAATTTTTTTTTTAAATAATATTTTTTCATCAAATAAATATAGGACTAACGGACTTGCTTATAAGTTATCGATTAATTAAACAAAAAGTTTACATTCCATTGAATTTATTTTCTTTATAATAATGATGTTAATTTATATATTTTAATCTCTTGTGGTTGTATTTCCAAGATGATAACCAAATCAGTAATTTTCTCGCTTGAATTGGTTCAACCCACTTTCCGCTAAACATTAGAGAGTAAAGACCGTAAAGACGTCGCTGATAACTTCATATTTCAAATTTTAAAACAATGTTTTACATTTTTTTCACAAATAAAGTTTTTAAATGATAATATATTGTTATAGCCTAGAGTGCAACGATACGCTATATGAAGGATATTGCTATATACTCTGCATTGACAGCAGATAGTTCTCCATAACTGTGCATGTGGCAGGTTAACTATGCTTTGCCTAGGGATGGTACTCGCTGGTAGTGGCAGCGCTGCATGGAAGCAAAACACGAAATTGTGTACCAAAAGAAAGATAAAAGATCAATTTTTAACGAAATTATGGTACATCTGTTAATATGTTTTAAATTAATTGACGTCATTGTGTACCAAATTTTCTGATTTGCCACTATTAATTTTCGGTTCGTACCCGGATTTGGCAAATAGTTCATCCAAATACTCGGATTCGGTACTCGGTGGGAATTGTCTACTCGGTTATGCCCTAGTTAAAGCGTTAATGTAAGGTAATGTAATGTGACGGAGCACTTATATAGCGCCACTCAAATCAGAGGCGCTCGAAACGATCAAAAAAGAGGCTCTGCTCAGAAAAATTGTTGATCTGGAGACTTGAATGGCTAAAGAAGTTTCTTATTTTATGACCTTCGTTTATATTGTTCTTGACCTTATGTAGCATACATTTCAAAGTGGTTTTAAAATACACCTGTTTAGATCCGTTAGTCCTATGTACACCACTTTTTGTGATCTACTTAACAGGTGCTACATTTAAGTGTCCTGATACATATGCACATAATCTGTTTAGGCCCTATGTTAATTGCATTGTATTTTAATACTTAAAGTGTTTCTAGCAGTAATAGCTATGCAGAGACACTGCGGTCCTGATAACCCCGATGACATAACGGTGACAGAGGTGAAACGACTACCAGCCAGTATCTAAGCCCGAATTTGTGGGAGAATTGTTGAAGTAAGCCATCTCGTTCTTCTTTTGCAGGCTTGATGAAGATATGCAAATCAAAGTGGCCGACTTTGGTCTGTCACGTGACGTCTACGAGAGGGACTACTACAGCTGCGACAATCGCCAGATGAAGCTTCCAGTCAAATGGATGGCCCTCGAAAGCCTCGAAAAGGGAATCTACAATTCCAAGACAGACGTGGTCAGTCGCCCATTGGGCAATCTACCATTTTGTCCCTTTGCAACGACAAAGAAGACGCTTCTGTGATGTTGTGGTGATCATGGTGGTGGTGGTGGTGATAATGATGATGACGGCGACGACGATGATGATTAGGTGGAGAAGTCTGATGATGTCAATTACGATGAGATAATGGTGATAATGGTATGAAGAGGACAAGGTAAATGATGAAGGTGATGATATTTTGATGACTGAGGATTGTGAGAGGATGCTCTAACATGAAGCAGTGGTCTTACATGTAATAGTGTGTTTACATTACAGTGGTCCTATGGAGTTGTGCTGTGGGAACTGTTGACCCGCGGCGTCTGTCCTTATCCGGAGGTTGACAACTGGGACATCATTCGATTCCTCAAGTCAGGGCGTCGCATGTCGCAGCCAGCATATGCACCGGATGACCTGTGAGTAGACTTTGTCATTGTGACTATTATTGCAGATTTATATAGCTTCAAAGGATTATCAGGAGGTGCTCTTGATCTGACTATACACAATGGCCTTCTACAGCTGGCAAGATAATGGCAGAGAAAAGAAAAAGCGATGCAGGCTCACAAATGACTAAATTAGTAATTAGCCTATCTGTTCTCGAGTGACTTTTTGGTGTTTGATTAGTTGATAGAAACAATGTTAATTACGGCGGTTTTCTTTTCTGTTGGTAATTCTGCTGCTCTGGTGTTTCTTCTAGCGGGATTTCAATCCAGTTCGGGGCTCCCTTTATAGCTTCCAGTAAGAGTAAGACAAAAGTTTGTTGTGGCTAAAATTAAACAAATTGGTTGATTGATTGATTGAGTGATTGATTGATTAGATTGGCTTTCTTAGGTACAGCCAGATGCTGATCTCTTGGCATCCAGTGCCGAGTGTTCGACCGACGTTTGACAAACTGGTTGTCGAGATTCGTGAAATCATCCGTAGCCTGGAGCCATCTTCTCATCGACCTGTCCAGCTCAACACATCCTACGTCAATGGCCCTGTTGACCAGCCCTATCTGGACCCATGCACCTGTCCGCAGCCTGCGCCCAGTAGGGTGTCAGTCCTTGACCCTGAATCTCCGTTACGTGCTGGTTTTCGTGATACGCCTGTCTGACAGCGCCTAAACTAAAGTTTGTTGGAGTCAGCTGTGTGCGAGGCTGGAAAAGCAGAGCTTAAGATAGCAGCTATAATGTCCCACACTTCCCTGTGGTTCAGTTATCTGGCACTGAAGACACACATCTTCCATATGTTTGTTCTCTTCTGTTGTGTGCTACCAAGAAAAGTTGGTAGAAGTGAAGCTGCAAAGTAGAGGGCGGCTCCTGTGATGCACTACCCTGTGCCCAGAATTTGGGGATAACCGGTTCATCACTGAAGAGCAAATTGAGCACATCCCATACATTCCACTACGAGATATGGCAGCTTTACTTAATTTGATTATTATGAGTATACGTAGATCTTTACCCACCATTTCAGACATTTTCCATGGAAGATACATTTCTCATAGAAGATGCATTTCCCAAAAACGCTCTGCTTCTGTCCATTGGTCGTCGCCACATTATTTCCTACTATTCCCCACTGAAGGCACATATTCTGCATACATTCTGCACTGCCCCTAGCATGTGGTCTTCCATGCACTCCCTGGTTAAGGCTCTCTTTCATTGAGAAACATTTCCCAATACATTATGCTACATTCCGTATTTCTTGCCACGCTCATGATTACTATCCCTTACTGAGAGGCCTATACATATGATGTTGCATTTTGTTCCTGCACACAATTCATTGTCCCACTGATTCAGTTTATCTCCCATCCAAGATGCATTTTCCCCCTTTCTTAAACACATACAATGTCCTGCCAAGTGCAAGTTGTTGAAATCTTGTGTTTTTGGTTGTGAAGACATTGCTTGCCTTGGTAAACAAAGCTTTAGGTTCAAGCCACTTTCTGGATGGTTCGTAAGGAACCTGAATCAAGGTTTCAACGCACGATTGCTTAGCATCGTTGAATGATGCCAACACTTTGTACTGCGAAAATGTACAAAGGTTGAACAACTGAGTTTTTCTGTGTTTTTTTCATCATTCAATGATTTATGTATTTTTTTACATCGTTGGTTCTTGTCTGTCCCTGATCAGTGCTTTTAGTGGATTGGCTGATTGGTTATTGTTTGTCTTCATCCAATGATTTCTGTGGATTGATTCGGTTTGTTTATGTTTGTCGATTGTCAGAGATCTTTGCTATTCGTGTTTGTTGTGGACTGGTTATTTTTGCGAATTAACCATCTCTGTGACAAAGCTAGTTGTGTTTTTTGCGATTTTATTGTTTGCCTGCTTAGCAGATACTTCGTTCCGTATGTTTTCAAACAAATAGCGAGCCAAAGAGACAGTTGCATTCTGAGTTATTTTGACTTTGCCGAGAGTTGTAGTTGATAGATTCGTTGACTGATGACTGAAATAAAATGAGTTCATTTTTAATTGATCATTCATTATGCTTAATTTTCTTTAACGGTCGTCCTTGTGACAGGCATCCAATTTCACCCAAACTTTACCCGATGATTCTTGGCACCGAAAGTAGTCAAACACGCCTTCTCCGTACTTCCGTACACAATCCTAAAATTTTATGCATTTTTTAATTCTATCAAGCGAAATGAGAAACAACTAGGCTTAGGCGATTAGTGACTTTTACTAATGTCGATTAGTTAGTGCCAATTGATCGATTAGTTCGATTAATCGCACTAATCGATTGTTCGATTTAGCTCAATTGTTCGATGACCGCGATTGCTTGATTAGTACGATTAGCTCGATTAGTAATATCACAACTCGTATTCCTCGGTGAATGCTCCTTTACAGTAGCCTGTGCAGGCTAATCATGGAAATAGCATTGCAATCTTTTTTATGACGCGAATGACATAATTATTTGTCTGTGTTTCAGTACTATTTGCAACTTAGATATATAAGTCCTAAGTACTATAAGTAAGCCATATAACGTTTTGGCGATATCGATGCAGACAGTTTTCACATGACATTGTACTGTTCTCGCTTATGATAGGCGCGGCCTATGGTGAGGGGTTGGAATGACCCGTAGAGGCAGGCGGCGTTCCCATGAAGATCGGTGGTTCTTCAGCTTGGGAACGCCACCTGCGTAGGCCGCAGGCTGTCTACCAGTCGAACAATCGAGCTAATCGAACAAGCGATTAATCGGACAATTGCGTTTAATCGATTATTCGAACAAATGCGTTTAATCGATTATTCGAACAATTACGTTTAATCGATTATTCGAACAATTGCGTTTAATCGATTAATCGAACAATCGATTAATCAATTAATTTACCCAAGCCTATTGTTGGTATGTTGGTAAGTTAGTCGCGCAGAGAGAAAATGTTAATATTTGTAGGCTCATCATCGGCAGATTCAATAATAGAACGATAGGCGTACTTAGTTACAAAATTTGAAAATAAACAAGGAGTTTGGAATTTACATTACAATCCACAATGACGACTACAATCTACTGAAGTGCTTCTTTCAAAATTGCAAATCGAGTTCTGCACCAAGATGGATTGATGGTTGTTATTACCAGGGATGCTATTACGATGACTGGCATGACCAGGCCCTAGATTCTGTTTAATAAATCTTTGTTATTAAATTTGTTTGTTTGTTTTTCAGTTAGAATAATAATTATTGTTTAAAGTATCAAATTATACACACACATAAAATTATGTATGCATATATGTATATATTTGACCTATATAATATATATACGCACTGATTACTGAATGAATGAGGGCTAATATGGATAACTTTCATACTCCATGCAATTCATTTTACAATTGTTTGCTTCACTATTTCTTCACTCGTCTAGCACTTCTCATGGCGAAGGCGTCTACTGTAGTGGGCTACTTGCCGGTAAAAGCCATTCCAATGTAAATAATGTAATGTAAGCAAGCATTTATACAGCGCCGCTCAAATCAGCAGCACTCTCAACGTGGGAACAGAAAAGTCTTGAGACGTCTCCGAAACTGACAAGGTGAAAGGGTCAGTAACTCTAGGCGCAGGTACTGTGTAGGACAGTTCCAAGCTGAAGGACCGACATTATATGCAAAGTTCTGCGACTGGGCCGTGGCAGAGCGCATGCGCGGAACACCAAGAAGGCCGCGAGTGGAAGTTTGCAAGGAATTCCTTGCAGATAAAGATGTAGGCGTATGATACTTAAGTGGGTCGCTCGGTACAGACAGACAGTCAGACAGAGACACAGAGAGACATCGACAGAGAGAGACAGAGAGAAAGAGAGAGAGAGACAGAGAGATAGATAGATAGATAGATAGATAGATAGATAGATAGATAGATAGATAGATAGATAGATAGATAGATAGATAGAAAGATTGACAATAAAGATGACGACGAACGAAGTTATGTTTATAATGAGAAATTAGGGTGATGACGACGATGACGAAAACAATGACGACGTTCGTTGTACTAAACTACGCAACCCGCAATGGTAGACCTATACAATACAATACAACTGAAATTTGATATTGCGCTTCTTCCAACTTTTTGGCTCAGAACTTCAGAAGTGCACACGCCTTGACGACGCAACTGCAGAGCAATTGTGCGCGAAGGACTTGCTCAAGGTCCCTTACACAGTGACTCCTCGGACGAGGGTCGAACCCGCTCATTCAGCGCACATTGAGCGTTACGGGCCGACCGCTCTAACCAATCGACCACCGTGCCATACCATAGTAGGTCAAGAACCACAGTAGGCTTACTAGAGTCGTCACGCACTGAAACTGAATTCCGAATTAAGCAGAAAATAGTACGATTTTATTATCGCTGACCGAATCATATGACTTCGTGTTGATTAGGATAGCGCCGACATATCGAACAATAGCCTTATCAAGCAAACAGATGTGTGTCTAGATGTGGCGCTTTCCGGTGGACTTTTATAGATAGCCGTAATCGTCACTGTGTGTTGCGCGTTCAAGGTCGCTTCTGGGAGTTATGAACAATTTCGCCCCTCTAAGTAGCGCAAACAAAAGCTACTACACCCCGCCACTAATAACTTTCATTAGTTTCCAACTTTTTGATGTTATAGTGCTTTCAGTTGTATATTTTAGTAGGCTTATAGATTGTGGAAGGCGACAGATGACGTCAGAAGCATCTGCGTTGAAGAGACATCTGCCGGTTAACTGTTAAATATCCATTTTGAGACTTGGTCTAATTTAACAACGGATAAAAGCATTTGTAACAACTCAGTTAAAAGGAATTCATCTTTATTAAGCTTGCTATTACCAAGTAGGTGCGCAAAACAAATATATCTTTTCGATCTTGTTCGATAAGAAAACCACCTGTTGAATCCCAGGTATCGCGTTCTGCTGATAAGAGTCAGTACGACAGAGGTCACCAGATTCCACGCAATCGCCCGAGACGCCACAGAATATAAATAGAGCGTTTGGCGAAGTTTCAGTTCATCTTGGGTTTGAGGTGTCTGTTTGAAAACGTCGTCTGGTACAATTCGACAGAGAATGCGATTCCTAGTTGCCGCTCTTCTGCTAGCGGTGTGCGCCGTCGGGGCAAGTGCCCTCAAGCGCTACGATGGGTAAGTCGAACAAAAAAGGTATTGAAAAGGAGCTGGAATACCGTTATGTCATAAAGTGTGCCTATCCTGGCCCCTACTAGCGTTGAATCCACGTGCCAATCCCTAACTATTTATTAAGAGTTTAGAAAGGGAATGAAACATAATATGTTCTATGTTCTGCAATATTATTGCAAGGGGCTTCTAACCCACCCACTCCAAGTCATTAGTGGCAGCTTCCCCGTAATTTTGAAACTTCCTCCCAAATTGAGATTAGATCTCACAAAAAACTCTTCCCTCTATTTGCTCCGAGGTGTTCAAGATGTATGTATGTATGTATGTATGTATGTATGTTTGTATGTATGTATGTATGTATGTATGGCATACACACATACATACATACATACATACATACATACATACATACATACATACATACATACATACATACATACATACATACATACATACATACATACATACATACATACATACATCTTGAACACCTACATACATGCATACATACATACAGACATACATACATACATACATAGATACATACATGCATACATACAGACATACATACATACAGACATACACACATACATACATACAGACATACACACATACATACATTGTATGTACGCATATATGTTCATGCATACATATATATGTATCTATGTTTTCATGTATTTGTGCATGTAGTGTGCTTGATCCAGCTATTTATAAACGTTCTAGAAATACCTCACGCAGTAGTTCTTCTCTACAGCTGGTTCCTTAATTGTTACGTTAACTTTATAAGGAAGAACATGACAACAATAATCCAAGATGATCTTGTCAACAATGTGATGCAAATGTTCATCAGGGAAGGTTTAACTACTGACTTACTTACGCATTTGCTGATTTGCTACTTAGGTATCAGCTGCTTAGGCTGCACCCTTCGACGCCGAGCCAGAGGAAGGTAGTCGAGACCTTTGGACAGGATGACGATGTGAGTTTGATTAATTAAACAATCAATCAAAATCAAAAAATACTTGATATAGCGCCCCTTCAAGATATCTACTCAGAGGCGCTCATTAAATAGTGGTCGTTAACTTAGTATTTCCAAAGCGCTACTCTACAGACAGCTAATCGCAAGAAGCTTATTCTCATTAACCCTTGAATGCGCAAAGCGCACTCTGTGAAACATAAATTTTTGTTTAAGCTTTCTTCTATTCTTATAATAGTCTTTCCTTCCAGATGACGTAACTACATTTTCTGATTATCTCTGGCAGCAACTAGACATCTTGTTTATCTTTTCTTTATTTATCTATTTCTTATCATTCAAAGTTTCATATTTGCACATCATGCAGGTGCGGCGATAACGGGGAAGGGGGTCGAAAGTCCCCTACTTTTAACAGAGAGGGGAGACGTTATAGTTCGTCCTCCCCCCACATTTCCTACCCCATTCATTGGGTGTCTCCATCTGTCAAACGCGATCGCCGCCTCTGTGCACATGTGACTTCTGTCCTATTCAGCCATGACAGCTCTTTTCTATACGTCTTTCATCATATACCCGAGTTCATCATCGTCGTATTGGTATTGTCGTTCATCCTATTGTCGTTCATCATATGTCGTTTGTGTATTGGAATTACAGTTTAAAACTGATAATGCCTACTTAATTCTTCATTTGCATAACTTAGGCCTAATTATGTCGAAATTGTTGTAGTATTTTCATAATTGTAATTCAAAACTTGTATTGCGCCACTATACCACATTGACTTAAACTTCAGACAGGTCGTTATCGATGAGTGTACTGGTTGTCACGGAGCTCCCCGGGGGTCATACAGTTCACGGTGTCTGTTCTTCGTTGTAGCTGGACATTTGGGCCGAGGGTAGGACCTACGTCGACGTCTTCGTCCCACCTCAGAGACTGTCGGACATTCGGTCGGTCTTGGCTGAACACCAGATCAGCTTCGAAATGAGGAGTGACCGAATCCAACAGTAAGCATACACAAATTATGTTATTTTCGTATCAATATCAATGCATTATATGAATGTTATTTGCCGCGAATTGTCAACTTGTCAAACAAACGAAGATATAATAATATAATTAATTAATTATTATGTGTGTAGGAAACAAATGCAGCATTTGTTACTAAATATTGTAACACGTTCGCTAGCAATTACTTTTAACATCAATACCAATGCATTATATCATCATATATATAGCGCCTCTGAGTTCTAGACTCAGACTCCTCCTCTATTTCATCTTTCTTGTACACCATCAATTATCACTTAATGCTTTTCTAACCTGCTATCGGCAGTTTTATTATTCTGAGCTCAGTTTTATTCGAAACGCCGGTCGATCGATGATTTACGTATCATATAGTAACGACACAATCGAAGTCATTAGATGAACGACAGTGGGAACTGATGCTTCTGTAACAAATTCATCTTCTTCTCTACAGAGATATCGAGGAGGAAGCCGCGCGTTTGGCTTCAAAGCCACGAGTCGCTGGCAGAGCAATCGACTATGACGATTTCAACTCTTACGAGGATGTAATTAATCAGTGTTTTTCTTCCTCCGTTGCGCTTTTCTTCATCATTGTCGTCGTCGTAGTCGGTGTCATCCTCCTCCTCCTCATCATCATCATCGTCGTCGTCGTCGTCGTCATCATCATCATCATCATTGTCAACAGTAACAGCAACAACAACGACAACAGCATCATCATCATTATCACGATAGTCAGCGTCATCGTCAAAATCATCGCCTTCATTATTACCCCATTGCCATTGATTGATCATTTTTCCTTTATCATTCTTCTCCTCTTCACAATTATCATCATCATCGTCATCATCATCATGATTACTATTATTAAGGATATTTGGATTTATGTTAAGATCATCGTTGAGCTGGATGAGTTGGCGCAACGCTGCCCATCAGGATTCTCATGCACCACATTCAGTGTCGGAAACTCTTACGAGGGTCGCAACATCAAAGGAATCAGGGTCAGTTGAAGTATCAGCGTCAGTCTATGGAAGTGAAAAATCATCTACTTTTATGCCTTTTGTGCTCAACTTCTTTTGTATATTATTATGACCAGCATTTGTGTGGCTCTCTTAATAAAACCTATTATAAAATGTCCATTAAGTGAGTTCTTTCTAAAACATCCGAGTAGATCATCAAATCCTCAATTAGAGTATTCTCTGACTGCGCTTCAACTGTGCTATTCATTCATCCATCTACATGTATCCGTCTGCAAGATATGTAGTAAATTCATAGATGACTGACTGACAGACTAACTAACCTGCTGACTTAGTGATTAGGTGCCTGACTGACTGATCGATCTATTTCAATCATTCATTTCTCCAATGATTGATTCGCTGATTGCCAAGTTCGTTTTGATTGTGTTCTGGTCTGACCGATTGCAGATTACGGGATCTGGAGCTGGAAGGCAAGCCATCTGGTTGGATGCGACGACTCATGCCAGAGAATGGCTGTCAACTGCCACACATCTCAAGATCACGAGCCATGTAAGATTGTCCTACGTGATCATGATCTTAATTGATCGGATCTAACTACTTATATGGCGCCGTTTTACTGCCAGGGTGTACTTGATCAATATACTTCATTGACTTCTTTTTGCTCATTTGATAATTTATTTAAAATTTATGTGCAAGTTTGTTGATATGCTGCCATTCTTAATGATGCCTCCATATTGAGTATAAGCCAACAATAAGCAAAACAGCAATATAAGTTGTTTTTCTCAAGATTGTTTAGTTAATTGATCGCTTAATTGGTTGTCTGGACAAATAGTTCTTTGGTAGGTTGGTTTAAAGTTTGATTAATTAATGGAACAATTGAATTATTTATCTTTCTGATTGATTGATTGATTTCAGTTGATTGACGACTATGCCTCTGATTCGGAAGTCCAAGCCTTGCTCGCAACTTACGATTTCCACCTCGTACCGATTATCAATCCTGACGGATACGTGTATACTTGGTCTGATGTAAGTATATCTATTTATCTATCCAGATCAATGTGCTCCAGCGTCTGGTAGTAGGCTTGCTGGACTACCGGTAGAAGGGTCGGGGACAAGATGCCACTAAGACAGAAATTTATTCCGAGATTTCCTCTTCTCCCCTCGCGCCCACTCGCCAGTGGATGCAAGTGGAATGGTCGTGGAGTGGAAGTGGATACAACTCGCCATCACCATCATTAGCATTATCATCGTCGTCATCATCATCATCATTTCATCCAAATATTTCTCCAAGCCTTACTGTTAGATTGAAACTTAGCTGTAAAACTAAGTCTGCAATTGAGCTTTGAAACTGCTATAATTGCTTGCATTTTTCGTCCCACAGGACAGGCTGTGGCGTAAGAACCGAAGCCCCAACGATGGATCTGCCTGCGTCGGAACAGATATCAACCGAAATTTCGATCAACAATGGGGAAGTAAGTAGACCTATGCATACGTCATGAGCATGATTACAGTACCTAACACAGCATTGCTGTGCCTTGCTTACATCGCCTAATAAATACTGAACTGCTTTACTTTATGTTTGTATGTATGTATGTTTGTATGCATGTATGTGTGTATGTATGTATGTATGTATGTATGTATGCATGCAACGAAATAACGTTCTAAGAGAAACGTCCAAGACAAGAGTGCACGATAGGCTCTAATCGAATTGCACAAGCGGAGCAACCGAGTATCTTCACGCAGATGAGCGCAATGATGGCAAAACCGCTTCACTTGAGATTTAGGAACAGATCTCCCTGTTTTATGTTGGTGTGATGCCTACCAACGATTCCGGCAGATAAAGAAATTCCTGTAGTTGATTTTATTTTAAAGACACGTGAGGGCATCTGCAGGCTTGTTATTAGTGTAATGTAGTGTAATGGAGGACTTATATAGCGCCACTCAACAAGGGCCCTCACAACTCAACACACACAAAGTTGAATGAAGCTAAACAGAGAAATGGAAAGTCTTCAGACGCTTCCGAAAGGCAGTAGAGGTGAGAGAGAGAGACAGACAGACAGACAGAGACAGAGAGAGACAGAGTGAGACAGAGAGAGAGAGAGAGAGAGAGAGAGAGCATCTCTTTCCGAAGAGGAATGGGGAGACTGTTCCAACTGGTGGTAGCCACGTAGGCGTAGCTCCTGGATTGTGTTGCGGACGTACTGACTCATTCTGAATTCATCAAGGACTGAATAACAATTGTCTCAGTTGATGTAGCCCAGCTTCCTTGCCTTATCTCGCAATGCCTTGCCATACTTTACCTTACCTTACAGTAGTATTCTCTTTGCAATGCCTCATTGCGTTATCTTGCCTTCCAGATGCTGGTACAAGCAACTCGCCGTGCAGCGAGACATATGGTGGGTCTGGTCCAGCATCTGAGCCAGAGACCCAGGCAGTTCAGGCCCAGCTGTCGGCTGTCGGTGGCACCCTGTTGACCAGCTTCCACTTCCACACCTACGGTCAGCTGTGGCTCATTCCTTGGGGATCGGTCGACAGTAATGACAACTGCAATTTCGCCGACGACCACGCAGAACTGGTAAGTCGATTCCAGAAGATCAAATGGTCCGCAAGCAGAACTGGTAAGTCAATTCCAGATGGTCAAATGGTCCGTATGCAAAACTGGTAAGTCAATTCCAGATGGTGAAATGGTCCGTAAGCAGAAATGGTAAGTCAATGCCAGAAAGTTAGGCCTACATGTAAGTAAAATCTGACATCTACTATGAGGACTACAGGACTGGTAAGTCAACACCAGAAGGTTAAGTGGTCCATTCAGAACTGGCAAGTCACACTGAACTGGATAGTACTCATCATAGTAGATGTCAGATTTTACCCAGGATCCTGAACCTTACATATTTATTGGTAAACTATGCCACAGTGGCATTTGGCGCAAGCTTATCGAAAATAATGGGCTTATGGGTCTGGAAAATTAGCGAAAACTGATTATATAATGTGCCTCCGATGTTATGTAGTAGGGCCTACGTATGAAATGGGTGCGCTTTGTTTACTGGCAAATTTTTTCACATTTACGTCTTGAAGACACAGAAGATGTGAATAATTTAAATCCTTGCTTTCATTATTGAATTTCTGATAATATCTCGATTCCTTGTCTCTTTTTCAAGAAGTTGTAATATTTTAAGAAATCCTCATCTGGATTTTGGGGCAATATGACTTTAATATTGGGTAGTAACTTTCCCCGGCTGACCCCCAGAGTCTAAACCGATTCACAGTGGTACAATTCAAATGAGAGTTAATAAGTTTTTGCCAGTTTAAAATAGCTTTTTACCTTCGCAGATCGATAACACGACTGTTACTAAATCAGCCACAAGTGTCTGTTGGCAGAGGTTCACAGAATGTAAGTGACGACGATGATGACGAGAGCAATTGTGATTGGCCTACGAGTGATGATGACGACGATGACTATGACGATTGACAATGACGGGCAGACCTATTATGACGACGAAACAACGATAATTACGATGCTGTACAAGTAGTGATTCATAACCGATAGGCAGAGGACCAAATGACGTGGGGATCAATTGACTAGGGGATCAATTGACTAGGGGATCAATTGACGGAGATCGACTGACGGGGGATCAATTGACGCGATACCGGCCCACGTTCGTAGGCCTACACTGCTGCGTAGAGACTGTAGACCGATATATATATATGTAGGTCTATTATAACTGATGTCTTTTCTTGTGTGTAGCTCGCTGTGGCCAACGCTGGCGCTGACGCAGTTGAGAACACCCACAATACGAGGTGGGAAAGAGGAAACAGCTGTGCCACCATCTGTAAGTACCTTCCACGAAGTACCTTCCATAGGGGCACGTCCCGGCACGACTAGCAAGTTAATCTAATTTAAGTCATTCCCTTCCTTTGTTTCTGAAACAAATGAAGTCCAGTTTATTTTTTAATCGACTTCGGTCGGGAGCGCCTCTGAATTGACATGTTGCGCTTCTTAAATGTTCATTTGCAGTTATAATGTTGTTCTGTGTCTCGGCCTTAAGTGTCGAGATGTGCTACGTAGGTCAACATCGGCGAAAGGATCTTCCCACAGTCCACCATAGATATATCGCTGTGGTTTACAAGTCCATTACCATAGAATAGGTGGTATAACACCCTACGACACGAGCTCTTTGGTCAATTCGTTGTTTCTATGCGTAAGTGCTTGATAAGCATTGTTTTACACCAGACTGACCAGAGGACAGTGATGTTATAGAACTTGTTAATTTAAATCGCAATTCAATATAATGCAATCATATATGTCTCTGGCTTTCTATCTGACTTTGTCTTCGCACTATCATTATAGTTATGTCATAATGCTTTACTCGGTCAGCATTTTCAATAGACATCTTATAGCCGACGAGTGGAGCCCACGTATTGGCACTACAGGGCTCTTTCAGAAATACGGTTCCTATGGCCAACGAGTCCACGTTGACATTCTAGAAGGATAATTGGATTAATTCCTAAAATATGCATTGAAAGTAATCATCCCGCTTACGATTGCAGATCCAGCTTCTGGAATCACCATGGACTACTCCAAGGGAGTGGCCGGCGTCAAGTACACAACCACTCCTGAGCTGAGAGGAAACAGCTTCGTCATTGCCGCCGATCAGATCCAGCCATCCTTCGAGGAGGTCTGGGCTGGAGTGACAGCCACCATCAGCGCCATTGCATAGTGGACGACGTCAAGGAAAATCCCTCCATCTATCGTTAATCTGACCATCTATTCCACTACCACCTATGCAACCGCCATCGAAAAAATTCTCAACCACCAATATATGAAAGTCGCACTTCACAAAGAACCGGATTCTGTGCTTTCTTCAAATATAATTGAACCGTCTACGGTGCAATAAAGAAACCTCAACAGACAACTTCTCTTGACCAACTGATAGTTTTTCTGTTATTCTGTAACGACATTTTTGCCTCGTTTGAATTCAAAATAAAGAATGGTATCAACACAGCGGATACGTTTTTATAATGAACAGCTAAAATTTATTCGTGATGGTCTCTCACTTTTTTATTACACACAATTACTTTTCAACAATAATCGCTTGAACCGGTTGTTCGAGAATTTCTCGGGCGAAGCGAAAACTCTAGTCTAGAAAATAATTCTTCTTAAGGACACGACGACCAATAGATGGGTAATGGACAGTCTATGCAATTAAAATGAAGTCCAGGATTTGCACACTGGACAAAAGAGCACAGACATACCAATTCAGTTAGGAAAGTATATGTGCAAATAGAAGTTGCAGCTTTTGACAGTGACTTGTGCTACGTCAATCGAAACTTATACTGCGCAGAGGCAGATTGTATGACTGATCACTGCATTGCCTTCTGTCACGACTGAGCGTTCAGACGGAAACAGACCTAGATGATGTAAGTTTAGAGACAAACGAGTGTCTCGATAATAACTATACGAGTATAGACCATAGTCTATGCTCTATAGGCTATATAGCCGAACAACCAGAATTAGATAAACGGACAGAAACAGAATATTTCAGCTTGTTTGGTTGACAATAGACTGTAGTAATTAATTACTTTTGTCTTGAATGTCATAAGAACCGCAATATTTAATTCTGACCATTCTCGACGTGGAACAGAAAACCGCAATCAATCAATCGACCAATAAATCATTCCATCAATCAATCAGTCACTGTCAGTCAACCAGTAAGTCAGTAAGTCAATCAGTCAGCAATCAGTCAGTCAGTCAATCAATCAATCAGGCAATCAATCAATCAATCAATCAAGGTACCTTAAGCATTTCTATTAATAACCCAACGAAGCCAGGATGCCATCTGCATATTATGGGAACATAGAAGATGTCTCTACTAGGTAATCTTGATTGCAGTGTACCGGTAGAACAACAGTTACTAATCTCCGAAACTGCCACCATCAGCCGCAACTACATAGCCCTTAGGTCGAAACCAGTTGCTAAGCATTCAACTTCTAGCAACTTCAGTCCCTTAAATACTTTGTTTGCTGCTTGCATCCGAGTTTCAATGTTAGACGATTACATCTAGTTTACAATATCATAACTGTAAGAACGTTGTAAAGGTTCTGCTGCTCTACACCATGTTCTTTGTGCCATTCGATTATTGTATTTCTGTAAGAGGCGCAATATAACACTTAAATGTTAAATTTATACTATATTACAATAATTATTGGGCGTAGGATTCAACAAAGGAGAAGATTTATTAGAGCTAATAAGCTTAAACAACTTTAAGAGGAGAAGGTGCTCTGCCTCGAAGTGCAGATAAGCCTAGAAATCAGTTTGATTAGACACATACTTCACGACATCACATTGATCCTGTGATATACAGAGAAGAGGAACCCATAACTTTGTGCCCACATGTAGGGGGATGGCTCAGTCAAGCGGTTTGCCGCTTCTCAGCACATTTATCAAGACCAGGACTCGAGGGATATTATTTATGTTTTGGGAGTAACTAGATATTTGGTATCGGATACGTCGATATTTCATACCTACACAAACTCTTAAACATCTCTTGGCTGGACGTTCCTAGAACTGCATGACCCTATTTAAAATAGTTGACCTTTAGCTGCGTCGGCCTTGGCTCAGCAACGCGTTGCATCGCATCAAGTAATTATTATGAGTTAAATGGTTAACTCCATCCATAGTTTACCGAAAATACGCAATTGCAATCACGTGTCCAGACAAATGCAATTCACAACTTAAATAACTCTCATCAACTCATGGGCGACGTTGATCTTTCAAATTGTTAAATGAGTATTATTAGCTTAATATTTGATCAAGCGTCGATGCTGTAGACCGTTCGTACAATAGGCCTAGAGTGGCGCCGCTAGGATTATAGACCAGAGGAGGCAGATTGGATGACGAGGGGTAGGAGAGGGGCAACTGTATGGTACAGTCTGTATCTACCCTCAAACCCCGAGACATTTTTGTAAATAGCAATGCAATTTATGCAAGGAATATCACGCATTAAACTTCTGCCACTGCAGAATGATTATAGCAAGCTGTAAACAGCCTCTGTGGGTAACGCTGTCAATACCGGATGGCTCAGATTATTTTTCAGTGTGAACAAAATATTTAAATAAACAAATAAATGATAAAACCCAGGGGAGGCACGTGCCTCTGCGCCTCAATGACAGCGACGCCACTGTAGACCTATACTGGATGCGATCACAGACACTACGCATTCGATTCTTTGGGATGAAGTAGCCTAGGCATGCAGCCTTCATAGTTACAGCTCCTCAGTGAATAACAGATGAGGCGTGTTGAATTCATCAACTCATTAATCGATCGCAATTGTTAGGTGAAACCGTCTCGAATTTAGATTGATATCAGAAAGCCACTACAATCCTTCGAAGTCACTTTGCAGTTAGTTACGAAAGTCCGTTGAGAACAGTTTAAATCCGATCGTCTCACCCACGTCAGTCAACGGAGCGTCAAAGGATTCGCTTTACTGTTCTCAATTCATAGTACGACCATACTCCAAAATTTTTGCTCAAATCTGCCAAAGATAATGATATGAACATTGATTCGATCAATAGATTACTGAAGCCTTAATCTCTGTCGATTCATAGATCAAATGCAAATTCTAAGCTTCATATCGCGCGTTGAGCTGGTATAGTAATCGACCAGCTCCATAGCTCGAAAGCTTCGAATCTTCTCTCATTTGCCAGAGCCGCTCGTTATTATTATATAATAGTAATTCATTCGTCACGTTGAATCACGTCACTCCACGACATGTACATTTAAATTTAGGGGCGTCCACATAGGGGTGTCCGGAGGCAAGTGCCTTCAATTTCAGGTAGGGGGATAATTTTTTTGTCTTAGGGGAATATTTTGCCTTGCTAACACTGGCGACCGGGGGTTTGCCTCCATCATTCAGATTGACCCCCCCTGTGCAGATTACATGTCGTAGCGTGATATGATTCAAGCGTAGGTAACTACTTTGATAAGTCTGATAAATTCGCTACACGAACAATTCTCAAAACGAAAACTGATCGACTCCAACCTACGTCTGTAGCTTTGACAGAATGCTATGATAATTAGGACAAGTCACTAATTGGAAGTTTATTTTTACGACTTTCTTTATCTGCTTTATTAAATTTTATATTATCGGTTCACACATAGAATAAAATATATAGGGGACCTACAGAGTCGATTGCATAAACGCAGACAGATGGACAGGCACACACAGTTAGACAGACACGCTGGTAAATGGACAGACAGATAAACAGCGATAGGAGAACGGATATAGATAGCATATAAGACATGCCGCGAGACAGATGACCAAACACACAGGTGGACAGAAAGAGATACGGACAGACAGAAAGAGAGACATAGTGAGACTACCGGATGACGAAGTATGGGACCACCGATAAGAGGAGAAGATAAGCATCTAGCCTATAAGAGACCTACTCTCAGCGCAGTAGAAAACAGAGGAAGGAACCGACGCTGACTGACAGAACGTCACAAACACTGGTGAAGAAACCACCAGTTGGACACCTGTCACAGTGACCATGGCTATCCTATCTAACTCCATCGCTCTCTTGCTAATCGTCATCGTCCTATCCGTCTGCCATGGAAAACGAAGATACGATGGGTTAGTAGAACTTAGTACAAGCTCCAGGCTAGTTGCGGCTACAGCGTATATAGTTCAAGAATTTGTTTTTTAGTTGTCTTGTTCCGATATCTGATGGCTGACACCGAGGAAAATTGCAGAAAGAACTTGCTCAATGTCTGATGATAGCAATGATGTTGCCGCTACATGTATGTATGTATGTATGTATGTATATATGTATGTATGTATGTATGTTGGTGCCAAAGTAAAATGGGAAGTAAGGAGATTAATATGAAGGCGATGATGATGATGATGATGATGATGACGATGAAGGCGATAGTAATCATAATGACTAAGATGATGACGATGGCAACGACAGTCTTGCTAGATTATTGTTGCGATGATTATCATCGCACTTTCTACCAGAGATCGTAAAGCTACTTAACTGTCTGTCGATGAAGATATCAAGTTCTCCGAGTGACGACCACTACTGCTGAACAAGTGGAACTTCTAAACATACTGGAACAGGATGCGGAGGTATTCAAACCTACAAAACATATTTCGCGCCTCCTCCTCCTTTTTCTTGTTCCACTTCTTCTTCTTCTTCTTCTTTTTCTTCCTCATTGTCATCGTCGTCGCCATTTTCTTCTTCTTCTTTTTCTTCTTTGTCTCCACCTCTTTTTCTCCTTCAGTTTCAACCGCAATAGTACCTACCGACTACATCTTCAACCGTAATCGTAAATGCACGTTTTTCCGGAGGAGTTTTCAATCTTGCAACACAAGATCACGATCAAAGAGATTGAGTTTCAACTGACGCATAAACAGAGACTATACAGAAAGCATACTCAGACGATAGCATGACAGTCAAATAGGCCATATGATTTTTAATGGATTTCAATATGGCATTGCTACGATTACACAGTGCAGTGCATCATCCTTCGTCAAAATTATGCAAGTAAAGTGCTATATGAAATGACCTTCTTACCCTCATAGAGAGAAGTGGTCCAATTTGATTAGCAAATAAGAGGGGTGATACTTTGTGAGCATTGTGTCATTTCTGACTAGATCGACGTCTGGTCAAATGGACTGCATCACTTTGATATCATGGCGTCACCAGAGAAGCTGGTTCAAATCGAAACTGTGCTGGCGCAATATAAAGCGGCGTACGTCGTGCTACATGCGAATGTACAGAAGTAAGCACTATAAAATTTCTCTGCTATTAAAAAGTTAGTCTATATTAAAATATACAGCTGATTAGGCTTAATTTGTTACGTCTGCGGCTGGTTAAATATTTCACCAAGTGATTTAAAGTGGCGGTGTGTCTTTGACTAAAGTTATTGACAGACTTCAATTAACATCAGCTTAGTCTAAATTAAATAAAATAAAATAAATTGGCATAGCATTAACTGACATTAAACTGAATGAAATTACATTAAACTTGTTGATATTGCAATTAATGATGAGTTAAGAGAAACGTTGGCTGATTTAGTGATCTATTACAAGTCTGTCGGTCTGACCATATATCTTTGTTCCTTTATGTCTGATCTTGGGTGTGCTTGTATGCGCATGCTCGTACCTTTAGCCTATCAAATTGAAGGTCAACAAAGATTCTAGAAGTGTGCTTAATTTTTTTCATGAGATAATTGCTAATCTCTTGTTATCTTTATTTATGAAACGGCAACAGATGTCTGATAACAGACTTTTCCTAACTTAAGTGCTGTTCGACTGAGATGATCAGTATGTTGCCAACTGTCTCTGCTTCATCCTATTTACAGGGACATTGATGAAGAGGAGGCGAGGCTAGCAAACCGTGCGGTACCAAGTCCCTTCCTCATCGACTACGATGACTTCAACACTTACAATGACGTAGGCCATATCTCACTTGGCAGTTGTGGGCGCTATATAAATAACACAGCAATAACCACATGTAACCGATGATGGGGAGAAGAAGAAGAGAGAGTAGGAGGAGGATTCTGATGATGATGATCACAACGACGATATTGATTATGAAGTCAGAGGAGTTGCTGATTATCGATGATGATGATAATGATGATGGTGAAGAAGATGATGATGATCATGGTAATGACGACGACGGTGACGAAGACGATAACGATGATGATGATGATGATGATGACGACAATGACGATGACGATGACGACGACGATGATGATGGTCCTGCTGAACTGTTGCTGATAGATCATGGCAGAGCTGGATGAGGTTGTTCTTCGTTGTCCTGTCGAACTCGGCGTCAACTGCGAGACCTTCTCCATTGGGCAGAGCTACGAGGGTCGCGATATCAGAGGACTGCGGGTCAGTGTCCCTAAATGTAGAGATCGGCTCGCAAAGCAGTTGTCAGAATGCGTAGACCACCGTCTCATAATAGGTTCTTTGTAATTTTGACTGTTTTATTAATACGCCAAAAACTTCAAATTATGTAAGCAATATTTTCATGTCAAGACTAGTTATGCTCTGTTAAGTAAAGGTCAACTGCGTTAATTGAGCCTTGTTGAGTTATGATATATCTGTTATTTTAGCAGAATTCATGGCGCTAAATGTCTTCAGATTTCGGCTACACTTTTCACTTTTGCTACTTATCGAACTTAGCTAAAAAAATAAGTGCACTTAGCGCTCACTCTATATTATATAAGTGCTTGACCACCTCACTTTGCATTATTATTGAGGCAAATATCAGGCGGCGATGGAGGTGACTAGCCACGTTTTCTCATATGCTAAGAAAACTAGGGTGTTAACATTTGGTACCTATGTACGCATCTTGAGGCTACCTAATGGGGCTGCTATTCGATTCCGAATATGAGAACGCAAGCTATTATTCTATTTGGTGCAGATCTTTCGTTCGGATACAGTTCAGAGAGCCATCTGGATTGATGCCACCATTCATGCCAGAGAGTGGCTCGCTGTGGCCACACACCTTAAGATCCTCAGCCATGTATGTCTAAGCATTCGTCACAATCATATATAATCTTTCTCATCACCGCAACCAGAATCACCTTTAAATCATGTGTGTCGCATTTTAAGAATCACTCTTATAGTCATCATCATCGTCGTCGTCGTTGTTGTCATCATCGTCATCATCAACAGATCGTCATAGTCAGCAGCAGCAGTGCCTGTTCTTCTGCGTTTCATCTTCGTTCTCTGTTTGATTTTAAATATCGCCATTCAAGAAACCGCTGACACCGATTTACCTTTACGCAGGTTTTGCGTGGAATTGAAACATTTCGGACAGTATTAACATTTAATTCTAAGTCACATTCCCCCTTACTCATTTCTTCGTCCTCCCTTTTGTCCTTCTTCACCTCCTATCTCCTGGCTGCACTCTTCTCTTTCGTTTCTCTTCCCTCCTCCTAATCAACATCATCGTAATCATTATAATAGCTATGCTGCAAGAATATTCTTAGATTAAGTGGTAGGTCTAGCGCTAAATAAATTGGTGTTGTAGCTCATCGATGACTACGCCACAGATGCTCAGGTCCAGGGTTTGGTGGACAAGTATCAATGGTACCTCATTCCTCTCAGCAATCCAGATGGATACGAATGGACGTGGTCCGACGTACGTAATTAAATCAAAGCATATCTGTTCTGTCCATTTTCAGTTCGATATGCGCTAAGACAATTATTATGCCTGCTTCATTCTATATAATTTACGATTAAGACATATTATAGGAAAACGATAAACCATAATATTATTTACCCAACAATTGAAGTAAATATCAAGGAAAAAACTTAATATGACGAGGTAACGTACCGTTGTAACTATATTGCCACTCCTCTGCCACTTTCAATCACTGGTCAATTACATGACACAAAGTACTGTAACACACTGACCCTATCTTTTGCACACCTAACATAATGCAACACACTGCGACATAGCAGACGACTGTTAGGACACCACACTATGACTTGTTTACCTTAGAGTCTTGAGGAACATTCGTGTGTAATGTAAATGTTGTAAAACTGTAGGATAGACTTTGGAGAAAGAATCGAAGCCCGAACGATGGATCAGCTTGCGTTGGAACGGATCTCAACAGAAACTTTGATCAAGAGTGGGGCAGTGAGTGGTCATTCTTTTCAACGGTCGAGTTTATTTAATGAATAGTATTTCCACCGCACTGCTGGTCTTCATACACTGGGTCCAGTGCTGGTCCATCACATGCAGACGCGCGCCCGTCGCTGATTGCAAACTACCATTATTTATAACTTGTGGAGATTTTGGGAACGCCTGTCATCGTCATCATCATGATCTATGGGTTGAAGGCCCGTAGGTGTCCACTGCACATCTGACCATTGTTCTCCATGCTCCGCTGTCCTCGGTTAGCTGTAATAAGGTGTGTATATCGGTCCCACAACAGTCTTCTATGTCATCCAGCCTTTCTGTGCAAGGTTTCCCCCTCGTTCCGTTCCCTCCACAATTTCTGTCATGGTAAACTACAGTAAAGGGGCATTGTGAAGTTTCACTGTATTGCTTTGTAGCGTCAATACTTTAAGCATGGCAGATACAAGTTTTATATCTACCTACTCCTACCACACGCTCCCCGTACTATCACTGCTATTTCCCCAACTATCTCTTCCACTGCTGCTTTTACTACTGCAAAGTATGCAAATAACCCTCATGGATCTTTCTTCGGCAGATGCCGGGACAAGCACTTCTCCATGCAGTGAGACATACGGAGGGTCCGGTCCAGCGTCGGAGGTGGAGGTGCAAGCAGCACAGGCGGCTCTCACCTCCGTCGGTTCGAACCTCGTTACATCCATCCATCTTCACACGTACGCTCAGTACTGGCTCATTCCCTGGGGATCAGTCAATGCCCTTGAGAACTGCAACTTGGCAGATGACCATGAAGAAATGGTAAGCTGCAAACCACTGTCATATGAGTGTCGTAAGAACTCCGTATGCGTGGGTTGAGTCAGGTCGAAGCCAAATGGATCAAAGAGAAAGTAGGTTGGTTCGTATGCATATTTTATCGAACCGCGTAAAAACGTGAAATCTCAGAACAATCACAGCGGACAATTATTACAAACAGACGTCTTCGGAGCTATGAGAAAGTAAGGAGAAAGTTTCTAGGCCTACCTTTAGATTAAATTATTAACAACTTATATTCCGAGATAGGGCGGTTTCATAATCTATCGCTATGACGGGGAAATCCAATGATGTACTGGCATACTGAGCTGACCAGGTTCTGCTGGGTTCTAGGATTTCACGGGATTCACAGGTTTCAAGGATTAACTAGTGATCAAATGGGGCAGACGAGGCGGTACTATTCTATCAATCCGACCAAACAGATTGACAGTTTGGTCATCCATTTGACCTACGATCTCAGTTAATTTCCTGTCCATATCAGATCGTCGTTCGGACATGCTATCTAATATCTTATTTTGCCGGAACTGCTATCTATAATTACAGTTTCTGTTGGTTGTGACTACGTGTAGATGGTCGCGGCCAATGCTGCTGCAGACGCTACCGAGAACACTCATGGAACTACATGGGATAGAGGAAACTGGTGCCAAGTGCTTTGTAAGTGTACCCTTGTGTCAGATTAAACAGTTCAGTCATTTAAAGATAGAAAACTGTAAGATTGCAGTGCTAGAGCATATCTCCAATATATAATTTAGTTTTGTATATTTTCTTGCCATAATCAAATTAAAATTAGCATCCTCTGTTTTCGTTTTGCTAACTGTTGCAGCGTATTCGTTTTATAGAAATGACATTTAACGTCATAATAATTATGCTAGCGCAGCTAGCGCTTATGAGTAGATTTCTTGAAGAGGCGCTATGCCAAGTTTCACTGATTGATAATGTATTAATGTCAGATGTAGTTCACTCTAACATCGTATACTTTGTCAGTTACTTCTGCACATGAAATATCCTTTCCACAGTTCTGCTCATGTCGTATGATCTCAAATAGTCTAACGCTATGCAATGGGATACATCAAGATTATGGTGCAGTAGGCTCTATGTTATAAAATGCTTGTTCGTGTTTAGATCCTGCTTCGGGCAATGCTCAGGACTTCTCGAAGGGAACAGCGGGAGTGAAGTACACGTTCACTCCGGAACTTAGAGGTAACAGCTTCGTAGTTGCAGCTGACCAGATCCAACCGTCATTCGAAGAGGTTTGGAACGGTGTCACCGCCGCCATTACTACCATCGATCCATAGGACGGTCAGGTGATGACACTACCACGTGATCAACACTTCCGGATCAGCTGTAAAATTGTGGCTGATATCGAAAACAAGCAATGATAAAATAGCTCTACATATGAAGACTAACATCAAATATGACTTCGAATAATATTTATAAAAATAATATTATTACTATTTTAAATGCATGTGAAACTTAAATAAATCACGTTGCATATCTGTCATATTGACGTAATAAATTATTAATGAATGTCAAAAGTTACAAGACATAAAGCTGCATCCTGCGTTGTAGGCCTATATATCAAAATGAAGAACTGCAAAACACAAGTAAAGAGTGGCAATTTATTATTAGTTTCAGTGCAAAGCAGCGATACCTCACTAGGTCACTAGAGCATTATTAAATTCTGCAGCTAGAAACAAACACAGAGCAGTAAATCTGAGAAGCAGGATGTAGCTCTCACTCTACGTCAGTACAGTCCAGGTAAAGTAGTAAGCTATTAATTTATATAGCGTCTGAAGGTTTTCCAGAAAACTGTTAAACACAGCGCGGGAAAGGGAGCGAATTCACATAAGTAGTGGTTATGTAGATGTTTGAGGCATGCAACGCTCTGATTCTGCGCTGGCATGGCTAGTTGCCTAGGAAATCTCATCCTAGTAAACCTTCTTACCACGTGATGTAATACAAACTGTGATTGAACCTGAGGGCTGTTAGCTTGAGCAGCAGAGGCAGTGGCATCTGTGTTATTTGTATATAAAAGCCGATGTATGACAGTAACAGTGACTGCTTACACGAACTCTGTAGTCAAAAAAAGACGCTCACCAAAGTGCAGCGTCTGCTGGTTCAGTCGGTATGGCCTGTCGGTGAAACTTCATGATGTTAAATTCACAGACAGTTTCGGTCTAAGTTGGTACTAATTTTGGTCTTAGTCAGTCCCAGCTTCAGCAGCAGAAGCCACTATCGACTCTCCAGCTACCTGAGAATTTCTCTGAGATAATGTTTCTATTATTAATCACATTTAACATCGTTTAGGGCATAGGGCCCTACTGTGCACAAACAGCTGCACGGCGTTCTATGAACCACGAAATACAATGATTTCAATTACTTACAGAACAGTCCTCTTGTCAGAGCCGTGATACTGAAAACATAAATATTCAGGCAATAAAAATATATTTTCTTAAAGGTGCCTTGGATAGCGAGTTGCATGTATCTATTTCCGATGAAGCAAGTGGCTTCGAAACTTGGAAGCAGAGTATAAAACCATTAATCTGCTACTAGATTGCCTACACAACATTGGGTATAAGTGACTAGACAAGCACTCCTTCTTAACAGTATCTCTTCATGAAAATTGATTAACACCGACTAGCTTAGCCTGCTATTAACTCGAATTTTTAAACCCTGTATCACATCGGCCTAAAGAAATTATTTAAAATTAATCTATCAACAAATAAAACGAGTTATAACTGCTAGGTTTTATTTATAAACATATTTAAATATATATTTATATATTTTAAGGAACATATATGTATAAATATAAGATATATTTATAAACACGATGAGATGTATTTTAGTAACGTTGGAGGATATGCAATGTTGGTGTTCAGTGAAAACTGTTCATTCGACCAGTTCAACTGCTGCATACGAACATCGATGATTCTCAGAGGATTTAAGAGCCCTCGTTTTTTTCCGCACAGAACGTAAATCACAAAACAAACGATATTCGGAGGTCGCACGGCGAACGTAATGGCTATTTTATTATTCACTTTCCACCGCATATACAGGGTGGGTCGTAATAAAAAGTAAAATCACTGCTACGATAAACTCTCGCGTGGCATCTAAGAAATTTACGTGAGACTAACAAGATGTCAGTGAAGCGCATGAATACCCGTCTTGCCCTCCACCGTGAACTTCATCTCGAACCGTAAGAAACGCTCGATAGGTTGATTTGCTGAGCGGATTCATTTTGCGTCGCGGAAGGAGAAAACTTCAAGGATGTCTAGAGAGTCAATAATAATCGACGTTGAATTGCTGGTAGGAGCGGTCGATCATAGGCTACTGTAGTCGCTTGCGTTCCTCGGTAGGAACCGCTATTCAAGCGCTATATAAATCGCATGGAGACTCATGTTACGTTACGTTACGTCACGTAATACTAAATAGCGTGGCGAAATAATGCGAGGCAATATTGCGAATTCATTGCTGGCCTGGGTTGTAAGTTTATTAGCAAAGCAAACAGTGTATAATGGTTGAATTATTGAATACTGACCAGAAAGAAATTTGTAGAAAATCATCATTACGGACAAGTAGGTTCGGAGTACATGATTGTGTATTTTCGAAGCTTTCATAAAGTTTGTAGCTGAATAATTAATTCCACTAGGCCTACGTCATTGACATACGTAGGGGTAGAGTCTAAAGAAGCATTAATATACATGTCATATGTATCGAACATTCCGGAAATGATGCGTGGTTCATTGAAGAGAGTTCCGATCTTTCTAAGCGCCATCTGTTGGCTCAATTGTGCAATATATATCATTTATGATCCTAGCAACACACTTCGAGTCCAAGTGCAGATGAAAGGAAGCCAAGTTTAGCTTAGCTGACGCAAAGTAACCAGAACATTCATTGCTATTTGGTTCTAATATTACACAATCACTTCTGGGCACATTCATACAGTAACACTTTTCGTGAAGCAAATTAAAATAAAGAAAGGTGGAACATACGAGACTCAAATGACGCTCTTTGGTTCTTGAGTCAGTTGCTGTTTAACGACGATGTGTCATAACAGAGATGATGAACGTCGCCAACCTCCTTTATTCTGGCTTGGAACTGGCACTGTCAGAGTACGAACAGGCTCTTTTGGGTCGTGGACAAGAGATCAGCGCATAGACTTGGCCGTTCGCTACACTGATATAGCGACAAATAGACTTTCCGTATTATACAGCTTAATGGCAATACACAAGTAGTGCAGGATCATTGAACGGAGTTACACAACAGGCGTGAACTTACAAACAATGGATTACAGACCAAGATGGCTACCGAATAGATTATCTTTCCGCACAGCAAGGAGGACACTCTTGTGGATTAAAAGAGTTCGTTGTTGTGACGAATTAATTCATTGCATTCAAAGAAAAAACGTTTAGGTCCAATTAAGCGTCCGACAATTATCTGGTTTGCTGTTCATGCGGTTAAGACCAGGTTCAAAACAGGCGCGAGCAAGACTTCTCCATTGTCTGGTGTGAATTAACAATACCTGCGGCATTACACCGGTCTCGCACAGACTACGGAACAACACCGACACACTTCGCGACTGGTCAAAAGCGGGTAAGTTGTTTATCGTTGTATAGGCCAAAAGAAACGCAGAAGAAAAGAGAACACTAATATGTGAATTACTTCGCGAGCTGTGTTACATTAGGGCAGGCTATAGAAATTCTCGATTATCATTGCTATTAATTGGAACTGACTGTTACGACGTTGAGTAAGGCATTGGATTTGAATTTAACAGAAAATCTCGTCCAACGCCTGCGCATTTCTGCCAACGGTATTTATTTATAGGACCCGATATATATATATATAATATATATAAGCCCAGATAAAGATATTTATTTTACATAAATGACATGTGGGTTTTGAATGATGCGTCATTTGATCTCTTCATTCTATTGGATTTCAACATTCAATCAATCAATCAGCATCGGTCAAATACATATAAAGAAGATTGTTTACAAAAAGTTAATTTACTTTGAATAACTCTTGCTGATGCCTAAAATATGTAGACCTACACCCTCTTTTTCCTGACCATTACCCATCTTACCCTACCCAAGCCTAAGTTTTTGTTTCTCTAAACTTAATCTAGCCTATCTCATTTCCTGAATTTATTTAATCCTACCTTTAATCCCATTAATTGCTTATTTTATCTAACACCGACTCATCCTAAATAAGCTTAACGAGCATTACATTATATTTCGAATGTGACCGGAATGTAACCATTATTAACTTAACCTTAGCTTACATAAATCTAATCACATTGTGTTATACAATCATGTACTATAGGTTAGATGGGTTCAATTTTTTACTTCGGCTGTAAGTCACTAACTAGGAAGCCAGGATTACTAAGCACCTAGGACATAACGAGCTACATCGCCTATAGAGCTGTCCTTTTATAGCCCAAATAAATTAACGCTGAACATTTGCAAGTAGCCATCTCCAATCTGTGAGCTGTCGTTTGACCTCCTTGCCATTATATGTCCTGGTCAAGAAAAGGAGCACACGACCACCCTCTTGTAAAGGATCACAGAAATGCTAGGATATATATATAGACCTACGGAGACCATTCAATTTCTAGACTGGGATGATGATTACTGAATGGTGTGTTTGCAATTGCTGATATCCTATAGGGACAGATTTTCCATCTGACTTCGCCTGACTAAGTTCATTCGTTGTCAATCGACGACACTCGTCGTCTTCAACTGCATGGCTAATAATATTCAGTTTCAATTATCCAAACTAAGAGTTTTTTGGGTCGTTAGGATTCCGAAAGACCTGCGACATTCATGCTCTTCCAGCTCTATTCTTCACTAATCGCCTATTAACATTTCTAAGCAGCCGGAAACATTACTTTTTAATGTCCCTAACCTGACTCCACATCTTTCTCGTTGCCTCAATTCAAGATCGATTCATGGGGAGTCAGGTCTGCCTGTCGATCAAAAACGTTATGGATCTTGACTCCTTCTCTAACCTCGATCATCTCAGCAATTTTATTTTTGATTGGATGTCTGCAAGCAAACTGAAGAATTCGTGAAATTGCATTTATGATTTCATCTGTTCCTCCACGGTCTACCATTATTCGTTGAATAATTTGTAATTTCAATTAATTTCTATTGAGTTCGATCTTTGTCTATCATTCATTATTGCCACATCTGATCGCTTTGAAACTTATCATTTAATTTATTCTAACATTTATTTATTTATTATCTGCGCGTTTAATTAGTAGAGCTGGGATTCCTTACCTGCCAGTGCAGAGCTATTGCTTGTGTATATTCCGCCTTTGATCTGTGGCGCTTAGAAGCCGATCTCTTTGATGCGACCGCATTGTGCTGACAAGCACAGGGCATCACTGGAGAGTCTTGTGAAGTGCCGTTGCATCAGTAGACCTACTCAATCGCGCTACATCAATTTACAGTTTCCTATTATTGCATTACCTATTCTCTCTCTCTCTCTCTCTCCGTTTTCCTCTTTCCATCGCTTTATATATATATATATATATATATATATATATATATATATATATATATATATATATATATATATATATATATATATATATATATATAGCTCTTACTCTTTCTCGTTCTACCTACCACTATGTTGGAGCGGAATGACCTTTCGGAACCTAATGTGATTTTTTCGAAAATAATAATATTATCATCATTGTTATTATTATTATTTCAGTTTCATAGAGAATGAGGGATCATTTCTACCTCACCTCAGACACACACAAAATAGTAATAATAATAACAACAGTTCTGATATCATAATTGCATAATTATGCGTTGTAGACTATTACCATGTAACGTGCTGGCTTAGTGTACCGTGCCCATCGACAACCATGGACAGCGTCAGGCAGTAGGCGGGTGGGCAAGTAGAGTGATAGACGGACGGACGACGGGGCTGGACATGCAGGGCGTCCCTATAATTAATCGATTCCCCAGGGCGTCAGTCATCGGTTACGGGTCAATCCTTATTTGATTCGTACACAAGCCAGTGACGCTCAGATTTACACAGCGGCGTCGTTCCTTTCTCTATCTCCCTCTGTCTCTCGCCTTTGCTCCTCACACATTCGACGACAGAGGAGACGGACCTGCTTGATTCTGGCAGCGGCTCCAATCTGTCCGTTTCACTGGACCCGATCGATGGTGAAGGGTCCGACAAGAAATTGACCATCGGCTGGTCATCGAATTGCTGTCCATCTATTATTCATAATTCGGTGAAACCGGCAACGACACGTTTATTGCGCCTCCCGAGCGAAGCACAACACAGTCGAGTTTTTCTGTGGGAGCCCCGTCCGAGGCTGCGTCAGATTTTGTATCTGCGTGGTGGTTGCTTTCTTCGCAAATAGAAAATCTAATCGGCGTAAAAGACCGACCCGATCCTCGTCGGTCGGTCTAGATTTTAGGATCGAGGGAAAATATTTTGGCAGCGTGAGAAAGCTAATTGATCGTCCAATATTTTGACGAAGTCGCGGTTTGGGTCTGGTGTAAAAGGAGCACTAGGTCACTCACAGTTAAAAATTGTACTTTGTATTAGCCATTCTGAAAGTTACACTCCGGTTTAAAACGTTTTTACTCTCATCTAAAACTTGCCATCCAGTCGTGAACCTTTGCGATGTGTACACAGCAGCTGCTGGAAGCTGACCCTAATGCTACATTTGATCAGTGGTGCTCCACTCTCTTCTGACAGTTAAAAGTTGAATTCCGGTTTAGGACGTTTAAAGTCAAACTTCAAAGTCAAACTTCAGTTCCACACTCGTCTTATCCAATGTGCGAGTTGCGGAGGAAAATTTAGACATGCGCTATAATAATGGCCCAATTGAAGTCTTCAGAAGAGATCAGATTATAATAAATTATGTAAGATAATACCAGATTAGATTGCATTATAAAAGTAAGTAAGTAAGTATGTAGTTATTGAACCGCTTGCAAACGCACTCTGGGCACATCATAATATGAACGTTCAAAAAAGTTCACTCTCAAAATAAACATATCAAACAATTGCGTAGCAATTAGACATCGTCAAAGTAGTTAGAGGATGTTTAATGGCTTTGTAATTAATTTGTATTAATTAAATTGATAACATCTGATTAGATAACAATAGATTTGATTACATTTGATAAGATTGCATCAGATTACATTGGACTAGATTACATTACATTATACGTAATTAGACTAGATTGCGTTAGTATTTATTAAATTACAATATGCTAGATGATGTTAGCTTAGATCATATCGAATTACATTTGTTTACAGTAGATTAATCAGATTACATTGCATAAGATTAGACAGCTTTCTGATTATATAAAATTGATTAACATTAGACCGGATTACATCATGATGGATTCCACGATACATTCGATTACATCAGAATATTCCACATAAGATTTTTTTATAAAAATACTTCAGATTTGGTTACATTTATCTTAAGAGGGTCTCTTTTGGCTGCGCTGAGGTTGGAATCGCTTCTGAGTTGATCTTTTGAAGAGGCGATATAATAATTAAAAAGTGAATGAATGAATGAGATTATTTTGGATTACGTTAGATTTTATTGCAAAAGAACACATGAGACTAGATTGCAATGGATTAGTTTACATTTAATTGAATCACACAGGATGACGTAACATTGTATTACATAAGTCTGCATTAGATGACGTCAGATAACATTACGTTATACTTAATTAGACCACCTCACATTATTTTGAACTGCATAGTTTATTAGATTATATGTTTTCATATAAGATTATATTATATCATGTTATGTAAGATTTAATTAGATTACATTCACCAGATTGCATCACATTAGATTAAATTACATTAGGTTGGATCTGGACACATTTCTTTTGTGCACTGTTTTGAAAATAAACGAACTCTCTGATTCACTGAAACGATGTCATGCATGCTTCCTTCCAATAAGAAATCGAAGCATCCTCATGCATAAATTTTGCACTTACATTTATCAATAGACTTACTTCAATAGGCCTAATGTCCAGATGCTCAAACCTATTTTGTAACTATTCCAGACGCTTCACCTTAAAGTCCATTTGGGTCAGTAGTTATACCGTAACCGTTCTTACTAGATGCTAAGATTGAGCATTTTGGTATCAATTTTAACACGAAAATGTAGCTTTTGCTAGCAACTTTTTATCAACTTGATAGCCGCTCGATTAGCGCTTTGCAGAGGTATTTAGAAGGCTTGATCATTAATTACACGGGGCTAATAGTGACGTTTTGGAGTTAAATACCGATGCTTAAGTCAGCATTAGCGCTGGAGTTCATAAGCGTAAGCTTAATCATTAACATGATAGGCCTATGAGTTAGGATGACATTAGCATTAAACTCAACATTTATTACTATGGAGCTAATGGCGGCATCGGATTAATTTTACTAATTTTAGCAATGTCATGAGTAAAAGCAGACCAATTTCTCATAGAGACAACAAGACAACATCAGAACAGTTAATTGACAACCATGATGATTCCCAACGAATTTCGTGAGAGTCGACAACAGGCAACTATATGTTATTCCGATCAGGCTCTGAAATTTTAAATGGAAACAAGTATGACTTTGTCTGGACTCAGCTTTTCATGTTCTAGTACTTATCGGAATTTTCCATGTAGCCCGGATCATCGGATATCCTGTATACAGGAGGCAGTAACAGACAAAGACAATCTTTCTAAATACATTTTTAAATCGCCAAATACGTGGTCGTCAATGTGCCCATCAAAGTAGCTCGAAAAATATACATTTTCGTGTTGAAATTGATACCGTATTATAATGTGGCTATGTGTGCAATTCAGACACCGCCCAGAGGTCAATAAAATATGTCGGAGGTCACCGCTAGGCGTCATATTAACAGGATGCATCGGTCGATGAAAGTTATCAGAAGGAGTAGCATCGAACTGTAGTAGTGTAAGCTTCGTCTGGTGCGGGCGATCCAGTGCAGTGGTCGTAGTAAGGGGCGGTGTTGGAGTACGGAGGCATTGGTGCAAGGGGCATTAAACACAGCGATAAAAACGGAGTCAGATTTCACGCAATAATTATTGGCGGCGTCTCTATTGCGGATGCTCCAGTGTAGCGGCGAGTTTCTGGGATTCCTCTGAATCATTCTGGACTTCACTAAGGAACGGAATGAATGTAGTGGAACCGTAAACGTGTATTGAAGGCATGAGTAACTTTCCAGTGGTGTCTTATCACGCAGACACTTGTGTGGATTGAAAATGCACAGACATACTCATTAACTTATTCTGTGTTATTTTCTAATGTAGTTTATGCACTCGAGGTGTGTAAATCTGAGGCTTGATACGAATGCGAGCAAAGAACAATTTCGATGATAGTTAAACGGAGTCTGCAAGCATGTCTCGAACCACCAATCGATGGACTACTGACTCAGGGCGCTACCGAATAGATCTCGTGCAGTACATTGAAGGTCTCGTCGCGATATAGACTTGTCATTGTGTATTGCAGCTTGGCAGTACAAAAGCAGCTGAAAAGATTCAGTAACGCACTGTTTGAATAAAGATCTCAACGACCGTTTCTCTAATTTGGTAAGTAATCAATTATTAGAGCGTCTCATTTAATTGATGATGAGTGCAAATAGATAGTTATTGTCCTTTATAAAGCCTGACTCTGTAAACGACAATGAACGTGTTTGCATAAATCGGAAAGTTTTTGCATGTAGTTGATATGGTACAAGCTCGAGGAATGACTTATTAGCAAATTGGAATAGGATGCCACGTTTGAAGCCGCACTTAAGGCAGGGAGTGACACGAGGCAGTTTCATTAAGGCTAGGTTGCTTTAGTGTTCACAAGCTTTCGCATAGTTTATCAATGTGAATACATATAAATATATGTATAAATATATGTGTATATATGCATGCATGTATATGTATAAATATATGTATATATATGTATATATATATGTATATGTATATATATATGTATGTATTCACATTGATAAAAAGTGCGAAAGCTTGTGAACACTAAAGCAGCTCTAACCTTACTGAAATTGCCTAGTGTCTGAAACACTGCAGTGAGTTACAAGACGTCAGTGTTAGTAATTCGAAGTTAGATTGTCGGGGAGGGTCATGAGAGGTACTGGTAGGCCTACAATATATGCTTAAGTAGAGATTTAAATTCATAGAAAATCCTAGAAATAAAACTTCTGTCGTCTTTAACTGGGAGGCCAAACGGATGTGGTCTAGGCGCAGTTTATAGCGGCTGTGAACTACCGACGGAAGAGGCATCGGTAATATAGATTTTACGATTACGATTATAAGTGGCACGACGCCTTTGCTAAGGCGATCGACCAAGAAGAACAATCGCTCGGTAGCCTCAAATGGGAAGCTTTGGTAACCATTTTAAGGATAATTTGACACCCATATTCGAGCAGCGTTTGATCACTGCACCAGTCTAAGGTCAGAATACTAAAAGAAATTCGTACATTGAGCGGATGCTTGTTTAGTGGCAGCGGTTGGATGACCGATGAGTATTAGCGAATTGTGGGGGAAAGACAGTCTGCGTCGGTGAAGGAAAGATTTATGGACAGGAGCGATATTCATGAGGAGGAATGCGTACATTCAGAGAAGTCTATAGTCTGAAAGAAGTGCGTGAAAGACCTGTGGGTTGAGGTGAAATGAATGGGAAAATGTATCAACAGTTGATGGTAGATGAACAGATGAAATGAGGACTTACAGTCAGAACCAATATGCATGCATATATGATGTCAATTGTATATAGTGCAAACCAGCAAGAGAGAGACTGGAGCAAAATATAAACTTATGCGGAGTTGTTTCTTCAATGAGAGGTATAGTCTATAAGCTTTCCTTCCCCCCTCTGCGTATCACAAAGTACCGTGGCCTAGCTTTGTTTACATTTAGTCATTACCACCTGTTAGGCGCGTCGATTAAACAGCAGTAAATCAGAGAAACATTGTCTGCTTCTGATCTGTAACTGGAAGCTTCTGTTCCTTTGGCCAATATGCTTCCAGAACAAATGTTAAGGGCTTCACGTTCCAGTCAGTCGGGGTCAGAGGTCACATATTCGATGAGTTGTGTCAGCGTTTATTAGCAACTTATGACTTTTAGAAATGTATGTTTATGTCGACCTCGTTTGACCCGCACGTGAAATTAACTTTTTAATCAACCCGTCAAATAAGTATAAGCCAGTTTTATAACAGCGTTTGACATCAGAGGTCGTTGAGGTCGAGAAATTTGTCTTCCAGAACTCTTTCTATCGCTTCTAAATATTTTTTTCAATCTATAGGCTACTTCATCCCTAAATTTTCTTTCAGCGTCAAGTTTAAGAAAAACTAGCTGAATATAAAATGCATCTAATACCCATGTAGAACCAGTTGGAAGAGTTTCAAAGTTGTAAAGAGAGAGATTTTCATTTTCCAGTGTTTGGCGACATCACATGGTTGTCAGAGCGTTTTAAATCGATCGTGCTGAACATTTTCAGTATCGAAATTCTTCCACACGTTGGCTGGCTTTGATCTAGCATTCTGGCTAGACGTAGCTGAATCAATGCGATGGCATATTTATTGATAGCCTGGGTATATATGCAATAGAAATCGTTGATTTGTGTGATGACTTCCACAACGCCCTCGTTGTTTCAGGTGGCTGGTCTGATGTTAGCCGTCGTGACTTCTGTTCCCAACATTCAAACTGGAGTTAGCTACGAAATATTGTGCTTTGCTTATAATATTTGTCCATCGTTCCAGAATGAATGAGTGACTGGTAACAGCTATATTGTATCCAGGTGGAGATCGACACTGGTTGACACGTCAGGTTGTCCTGTAAGAGTATGATAGACTGAGGAATTTTGAAGACTGGATTAGGAGAGACAACGGACTCTGAGCATAATTCAGAGGTTTGCTTCATAGACAATGTGTGCCGCTGATAGATAATCGCAGTTTTCTCAGTTTGTAAATTTCAAGATACAATACAATATAACCCTTGGGTATCACCCTACTTCCAAGGTTCCCACTCCTTCCTAAGTTCTAAGCTAAAAGTGCGCAATCCTTGTTGGCGCAAATTCTGTTGCATTGCATAGCAATTGTGTTCGAAGGACTTGCTCAAGGTTCCTTTACGGCGATTACTAGGGATCGAAACCGTACACTTCGCGTTACTCGTTCTAACCATTGCACCACGGTGACATGATGGCGGCCCTGGCGTTCAACTGGCAATAGATCTTTCTCCAGAACTACTTGAACCATTTAAATAGATGTATGCCTCGTTCTAAAAAGAAATTAATGCACTTTGTCGGGAATAAAAACATCCGATAATGTGAAAATTGCGATTTAAAATTCATTGTCAGAGCTGGTGACATAAACTTCGCGTTTTAGAACCGTGCGGTAATGTCGATTGCTGGTTGTTTATTTGCTTATAGGACACGCAGGTGATTTAGACACTTTCCGAATATGATGCCAAGCTATCGGGAAAGTTTATCTCTGGTCGGATTCGCTCTGGCAGCGCATTTGTTCACGCGATTCAGGTTCACAACAGGTACGAGGCAACTATACTAGTCTGTAAGTATACTCTTGCCTAACACAAATCAGCCTTGCATCACTGAGCCTTCAGTAAGTATGCCCAAGTCCTCCGGTACTTACTGAAAGTCAGCATGATCTGCACTAAGAATTAGCAATCAGGACAGGTCAACAAGCGGTCAGGGCAGGTCACTTAGCAATCAGGACAGGTCACTCAGCAATCAGTACAGGTCACTTAGCGTACCTACCATTATATTACTGTATAACTAACTATGACTTTTATTTTTGTTAAACTTCTATAGCGCCTCCGTAATAACGCACAAAGCATCAAACGACGGCGCACCGAAACAAATCCAAAATTCGGTCCTATCCAAAGTCAGTCCTAAGAGACAGTAAGACAGTCTAAGAGGATAATGAAAGGAGTTCTGAAGACCAGTGGATGAGACAATTACCACAAGGCATGAAGAAGACCAAGACTCTATAGTTAAAATACATCGTCTTCAAAGAACCCGTTGAGAAACTCAACTGGATCGACTTAAAGAATCACTGCTCAGACATTAGGAGCAATAAACACCTTTCTCTTTGTCATTCAACAGCAATCTGTTGGGCCCGGTTTAACCTACAAACCACCAGTTATGATCTCGCATCATGACTTCTTGCGCGTCATTTGAGCATCGTGTATCTGGTCTTGAGTTGGCGCCTTATAAATGTCAGATTGCAATTAAAATTAAAATTGCGTCCGTCCCAGTTGTCATGACACCTCACTCGTCAGCGCAGAAGGAGGGCACAGCAGCCGAACAAAAATTACCATATCGATATCGCGTTGCATAAGCCTACTACAGCAATGACGGCACACCTCGGCTCTCTGGGCCATTGCCCAATTCATTAAACATGATGCATCTGGGAATATAACAAGTATGTTTGGCATGGTGGGACGAGTTGGTATAAACCAGCGGATGAGGGAAACCATTTCCGCAACGCTGAGCCGTCTGTCTATCCTCTAGGCCTCGACTTCCCTCAAAGACTCTGTTCTACACTGATCCATACCGGACAGAGCAGGGTTGCTCTGTATATAACGTCGTATAATTGGCACAAGCCATCCTTCGTGTGGTGCAGTGTAGTCTATAGAGCGCAAGTGTCGATATCTATCAACAAACACGTTTCAGTGGATGACTATTGGCTCCTCATCCACTGGCAACTGGATGGGCACGAACCTCATAGATTAGAAGGCTGATTAGTGTGTGCAGAGGCGCATCGGCCTACTTAAATCAATATATTGTACAAAATTATGAGCCAGCGAGTGTCAGAAACCAGATTTGCTTCACAATTAACATATAAAACACTTTAGATATCGATGGATATATTTGCTAGTTATTTTCGTAATAGTTCAAAGGATCTTGTTTCCCGGATATTACATTGACCTTTTTTTTATCTTGACACAAATGTCAAAGATTGCAATTTATGATCTGTTCCGTTAAAAAGTAACCCATGTCAAGGTGACGTCTGTAATTTGCAGGTGTTCGGCCTATAAATAAAACGGTTTGGGAACAATGTTGTCACGGCCGAAGTCTTTCTTGCATACCATACAATCAGGCATACACACAATGCAGTTACATGCAATATGAGGTTATGACATGTTATAATGTTATGCGGTGTGGCACAGTGGCCGATCGGTTAGAGCGGTCAGCCTGTAACGTTCAGCGTGTGCCGAGCGCGCTGGTTCCAGCCTCGTCCGAGGAGTCACTGTGTAGGCCCCTTGAGCAAGTCCTTCGCGCACCATTGCTCTGCAGTACAACTGCAATTGCGCCGTCGAGTCGTGTGTATGCACTTCTGAGCAAACAGATGTTGGAAGAAGGGCGGTATCAAATTTCGGTAACAATAAGTTATGACATTGTAATTTTTTTTAAACAAACAATGCTAAAATTCCTAAACTTTTATTTAAACAGTGATCAAGTTAATCCATGCAGGCATTAACCCAAGTTAGCCTGGTAACCTAACAATGATTATGACCAATTAAACCTATTAAAGGCTAGAATCATTTAATTAGCTTCGAATCAGCAAACTACTTTAAAATATTGCTATATTTTTATTCTAGAACAGAACAATACGAAGTATTAGAACAAGGTCCTGGAACAGAACACTGGAACGAATGACTACTATATAGAGCAGGGTCGTACAGGGCAGATTAGGCCTAGGCCTACTATAGAAGCATGCTTCAAGAACAGAATTGATAGAATCAAGTCGTGTATACGACATATTTTTGTCCTCTGGAGTCAGTTTGTGTCAGAACTTATCAAGTTGACGCGCGTCCTCTCTAAGGGGAAATTAATCATCTCGTTGGCACTGTCCTCCCTTCCCCAGATCCTCTGGGCCGATTCTTTGAGGGTGGGCGAGTAGATGGGTGAGGGGAACGAAGGTGGGTGATGCTGCGGGACAGCATAATCGACTCATCACTCATGCGGGGCATAATTAGATCGAAAACCTATAATAGAAGAAGCAGTTCATGATAGAGTGAATAAAAACACGCAGACTGACCAATAATATATTTCATTATATAAAAACATACAAGCAGCCAAATGGCTATGCTTACACTGCAGCTATAACATATTTACACACATATATATATATATCATATATATTTATGTATAGAATACAATGCATACGTGCATTTATATTTATATATATATATATATATATATGTGTGTGTGTATGTTCATAAAATATATATTATCTTAGATAACTATATTTCAGAAGGCTGCGACCATTAGGGTTTCAAACATTTACGATTCGATTGAATGTAATCGTAATAGTAATCTCAAATCAAATTTAATCATGATGGTGTAAACTTCAAATTTATGCAGTGCTCATAAAATAATTTGGAACAGCCTATTTGCAGGTAACACAAATTATTTGCTATATTAGGCCCATTATTCTTGTTATTTTTATTATAATTAGGAATATTAGTAGTGGTAGTGGGAGTGGAAGTAGTGGACGTAGTAGTATATAGTTGTTGTTGTCGCGGTAGCTTTACCTTAACCTAGAACCGAATCCGACCCTGCACGCCTGTCAGATTATTAGGTTGGGCCTGTGAATAAATTGGTCTCCGCGCGACAGCTCTCTTCGGACGCTGTACAAATTTCTAAGTAGTATAGATCTACGAGTACGCTCATTCCTCAGTAAGTTTGGAAACGATACTTGGATTCGTTTAAAGCCTCAATAGACACGATTATTGGGTTCATGTAATAACCCCGAAGGTCACCGTCATTGTCTCAGGAGCGAAGCCAGACGGAGTGACGCTGGCAAGTCATCGGGCGGGTGCCACGGAGCAGCGTCTGATTCGGCGTCTACTTAGAGACTACGACGTCGATGCCAGAGGAGTACGAAAGCTCAACTCAACGGTGACTGTCGAAATACAACTGCTGCTGCTTCGAATTCAGGGACTGGTCAGCAACGCTAATCTACTCTACTCTAATTCATCCTCATTCTATCTTATTCAATCTTATATGATCTGACTAGAATGACCCAACTTAACCCTTTAATTGCGATCAGCATTTGTTTCCCAGGCAGTACGCGGTTTTCGTTAGCGGTTAAACTAGCCTAGCATAATCTATAGCGAAAGCCCGTTCCATCCAGTTTATGGTGCAGTCCTCATCGTTCAAGTCCAATTCAATCGCTTCCATGGCTTCCGGATGAAAGCAATAGTCGATTACATGTCAATATCAGTTGCGATGATAAGGCAATGAAGTGGCAGTTTGATGGAAGATTATACATATATATAATATAATATATATAATGTATCTATGTATTTTTCCAATCGAAGATAGGAAGATGTGGCTTAGTGTCCCGGATTGTGTGATATAGGCCTATGTATTGTTTCTGTATCGCAATCTGAGCATGGCCCATCACAAAAGTTAATCATCTCATCGTTGCAGTCTTAACAGTTGTATGTAAACTATAGCCTAGTCTAATTTCTTTAGCTTTCCTTTCGCTCACTGCCAGTAAATTCAAAAAATCATATCGAATATATATCGCCATAAATTTATATATGGGCATAGGCGTAGTTTTAACTTTAGAATCTCGTGTACTTTCAGTTTGGATGTGTGTGGTAACTTGGGACTAGTTTGTTATAATCTGTTAATGTTTTAGGACGAGCGAAGTCAGGTACTAACGACAACCGGACTCATCATCTGTGTAAGTCGAATCTAAACATTTATGTAGCTCTTGATGTTAAACCCATGTAAATACTGACTATAGATTTCGATGGAACTAACCTTGAGTTCACGCTATGACGGAAGTTTAAACTTTAGTTCAGATATAATGTTTACTCTTTTCCTGAGCTGCCAGATAATTTGACTGAACTTGTTTACCGGATTACGATTTTCGACCAGGATTTCTATTGGAGCAATTACCCAATGATGCCTTGTGCATTATAAAAACTACAATGAAGATGTACCAGTAGCAAATACAGGACCGTACCAATTTATAATTACGCCCTGTGCCTAGCATCAGGACCTAATCTGGCGCTCCCACATTTTACTAGAAAGTGAATTAATGTAATGATTAAAGTTACTCCATCCTGAAATTTGCACCCCTTCTATATTTGCGCCCTGTGCCACGGTTCCGCTGGAACCGCCCTCGGTATACGGCCCTGAACAAATAGATGATTATTAGATAGATACTAGGTTTGATCTGATTAGTAGAGTAGTCTATGCTGGATTAGATACAATCTGAATATTCTATGACATCATCTGTATCCTCTCGCTTGATGTGCCTCAGCGCTCGGGAATATGCTGGTGCCCCAATCTTAGCTTTTAGAACGGTGCTCAAGAAATTTGTTATTTGCGATTTGGAATTAACGATTATTATAATGTACTATTGTGCGCCTTCAAGAGGTTCATATAAGGCGCTATACAGATAGCCAGATACATACGTACTAGACTAGATTACGTCAGATTGGATGGGATTGAATATATCTGAGCTGGGTAGGAATAGATTATATTTTAGAGTTGAAAATGTGTACAACAAATTTAGCGAAGTGTATAACTGTTGTCTGCAAAGGATTGGCTGGATGAAAGACTTCGGTGGAATCCAGACGAGTATGAGAACCTCAACGACATCGTCATCAAACCGGAAAGAATATGGCTGCCAGAATTGGCTCTTATGAACGGGTGAACTACGCCCATCCTTCCCTACATTCAACCATTCGTCGTCCTTCCTTCCGTTCATTTATCCATCCATTCATCCATCCATAACCCATCCATCAATCCATTCATCCATCCTTCCGCTCATCACTCCATCCATTCATCCAGCATCCATCCATCAATCAATCAATATATCAATTCATCCATCCATACGTTAGTCTATTCGTCTGCTCTTCCTTCCGTTCATCCATCCATCCATCCATCCATCCGTCTATCCATCGATCCATCTGTTCAGCCATCCAATCGTCCAATTTGGAAAGAATATGGCTGCCAAAACTGGCTCTTATGTACGGGTGAACTACGTCCATCCATCCGTCCATTCGTATATTCGTCATCCATCTATCCATTCATCATCGATCCATTAATTTATTCATACATCAATCTGTCTATCCGTCCATCCACACATTCATCCATCCATCCACCCATCCGTCCATTCATCCATCCATTCATTCATCCGTCCATCCATCTGTCTATCCATCCATCCATCCGTCCACTATCCATCCATTCATCTGTCCATTCGTCCGTCCTTCCGTGCATCCATCCATCCATTCATTCATTCACTCATTTATTCGCCCACCCATTATTCTCATATATTGCACTTAATCGCAACATATTGTATGGCACATCTATTTGACTTTGGGATACACGTCCATTGCTTTTCAGAGCTGATGAATTGGCGCCTGACTTCCGCAAGGTGCGCATCCTGATCCACCACGACGGACGAGTCCACTGGGAGCCTGGAGGTGTGTTCACGACGACATGTGACATAGACATACGCTACTTCCCTTTCGACGACCAGTCCTGTCCCATCCAGTTCGGCGCCTGGGCCTACTACAGCGCCCGCATGAACATCACGAACTCATCGCACGAGGTCCAAACGCACGACTTCCGTTTGAACGGCGAGTGGGACATCTACCACACGAGGGCCCAGTGGAAGGAGAACGTCCTACCCTGTTGCCCTAACACGCGTTACCCCTACGTGGAGTTCACCCTGTTCCTGAGGCGACGTCATACGTTCTACGTCATGAATATCATTCTGCCGTGTACGCTGCTGTCCGTCCTCGTCATGATGGTCTTCTGTCTGCCTCCGGATGCAGGGGAGAAGATCTCCTTAGGCATCTCTGTCCTACTCGCTTTCACTGTCTTCCTACTCATGGTCGCCGAGAATGTTCCACGCACGTCGCTACATATTCCAATCATAGGTATAGTACAGGCCTACCATTGCTGTTGCTAATATCTTATGCTTTACCCCCAGGCACCTCAGATTCCTCAGGCATGTAAAAATTACTAGTAATATTGTTGTCATCATTGCCATCATTATAATTATTATTATGAGTAGTATTACTAGTGGTCGGAGGTATAGTAGTTAGGATGCGAACCTGGATATGTCTTCAATCGTTTTATTAAAATTATTTTATTCTACTGTTGATAAAAAATAGATTTTTGCATAAATATATGTTTCTTAGCATTTCTTTCATGTGTAAAAAAATCCAACGAAACCTAATTTTTCAATAAGTGACAATATGCCCACATCTTGTCTTGCAATTTTAAAAAGCTGGCTAAGTTTTGCCGCTCCCCGCTCACAAAAAGACTACTGGCCCTCTCAAAAAGACCGAAATCACATCCATGGTAGTAGCTGTGGTAGTAGCTATTTTTATAGTAGTAGCTGCGATCGTGGAAGCAGTGGAAGTCGTTGTAATAGCATTAGCAATTAGCAACTTTTCTATGCCAATTGATATTGAGCCATCATTCATGGCGCACCAAAGTGAAGCCGTAGTCCATTGAGACAGAGACGTAAAGCAGGATGAATAAGCCAATCAAAAAGACAAATCTTAAGTTGAGAACAACGTAACACAGGAGACTGAGCAGAACGATTGGATGCTGTAAGCGAGTCCCAACATCAAGGTCTAGCAACCGAAGCAGCGTATACAATACCGTAAAGAAAATTAACTTAGTAATGAGCGTCCTATGAATAAGAAAGATGAAGGGAGACTTCACGAAACATAGACGGACTGGAAGAGGTAAGTTTTAAACACAAAACTAGATATGGTTTAAGTTAGAGGTCTGCGAACATTAGAAGATGGATCATTCTATTTTGGTACCAGCCATTGTGATTCTGGTCATTCGTATTATGTGACGACTTATAATATTATCAGCAATAGATAGAAAAGGGTGAAACAAATCAAAATTGTAATAATTTAAATCTGTTAAGAAGACAATCATTCAGACAGACAGACAGACATGATGCAGTTATCAACCAATAGTCGTTCAAGACAATTTCTTATTGCTATCGCAAAACCGCATTTCAAAAACGTTACTCTTTGTCTAAAGGGCACTTAGCGCAGGGCAGTAGTTTATTCACGAGCGCTGAACTCTTTAGAACACGTGGAACTGATATCTATCTCGGGTTAAAAATAACTAAGTTGCTCATTGATTGTTTATGATTTCTTATGATGATTTCAGTGATATATCTGACGTGTACAATGGCGCTTGGCACAGCCTCCGTCTGCCTAACCGTCCTCGTTCTAAATCTTCATCATCGCGACGCCGAGCGCCCCCTACCGAAGTGGCTGCGAGTAGTCGTCCTGCACTACTTGGCCAAGGCGCTCTACGTCAGCGCCCGCAAGCCACGTACGATGGCCATCAACCTTCAGCATGAAACGCCAGATGGCGAAGGTATCGTCATCGTTGGCGTGCGCGACGGTCTACGTGCCTTGGCGCATGACGGGGCGCTGATGCACGCGGTTGCCACGCCCAATGGACACGTGCTCGCAGATCGACTCCTAGCGACTGCCGAGAGAATTAAGAGCGATCATACGCACGAATGGAAAGAGGTCGCTCACGTCTTAGACAGACTCTTCTTCTGGATTATATTCACTTCGATGACGGCTTCCGCCTTTATTATCATACTGGTGCCCTGGTATAAGGAAGTCTTGCATGTGTAGCTGGTGCAATGTGGCCGCCATCTTGGATGTTGAGTCTCATAGAATGGCGCAAGACAGCGTTGATAAACACCCATCCTATGCATAATATAGTCGCAGACTGGTGAAGATAAATCTTCTGCGGCTGAAAATAGCGTCACAATATGATTCATGAACGACAATAATAATTCTGCGGTCGAAATAGTGCACAACATCGCAAGTGAAGTACCTTGTCGCGTGAGCAGCCTTTGGCGGCGCTTGCGCACTGTCAATAACGCCTAAATTCTATTAACATGCGTCGTGAGGATCGGTTAAGGTCAGGTCAGACATTGTGAAGATCGTTTAGGGTCGTGGTTAGGTGTCGTTAGGGTCGGTTAGTTTTGGGGCTAGAATCGTTTTAAATATATGCGAGAAACCTTCGGCCGCAGAACCGCAGAATATTCGGCCGCAGAAGCACCTCTCAATTTGAAAATTTATAAGGCGCTAATTCTAAGTTCTGAGGGCCACCCTCGCTGTTTTAGGAGCTCTGCGCCAAGTTAGACGTGTTGTCCGCAGATGACGATTACCTATGTTTTCTGAACTGCTTGAAAAAAATGCATCCAAAGTGGAAGCGTGGAAATGGGAAGTTGGAATCGAGGAAGGTTCATCAGATCGCTGAATGCATTCGTGTTCTTGCCTGCGTTCAGGCTCCAGCAGTGAGACCCTTTGGTCCCTTGAAACTAATGTCGGGCATGGTTATTCTATGCCGCACAAAAGTGCCTCTGGCGTGGGTGGACATTTCACGTGTAACACCCCGTCCCTTCTCCAGTATCCCTTGCCTTTGAAAACCCAAAGACGACTGTCTTATTCGGGTCCAGTGTCTCGCATACGATCCGACTCTCGGACGCCTAATTAACTTGTTCGTTAATTACGCATATCCAATAATCTCCAAGCTTCTAAAGCACCACTTGAAATCCAAGCGCAGGGCAACAGCTTATTCACGAGCGTTGAATTCAGTTGAATCTCATTAATGAGCTCGTCAGTTGCAGATCTAGTAAAACAAATAATTGTAATTCAGAGTCGTTTTCAAAAGACATCCAGAAATTCGGATTGATGACTAAATATTCTGAAGAAGTGCTTCTCTTACAAATTCGTTATCCCTTTGCATGCTCTACCCTGCCCTGCCCTGTGTTCACCGTAGACTTTGGCAGGCAGGCAGGCCATCATTGCTTTGTAACGACCTTTCAACGAGGCGTTGAGCATTATTATAGTGGTGCTATATAAATTTTTATTTTCAACTTAACTTTGTACACCTCTATATAAACAAGGACCTTTAAACAAAAATCAGATTTCGTCAACGCGTTAAACTATTCTTCAAGCAGAAAAATATATATAATGATAATTATGCGCATCCAAAATAATTTTTTATGTTCGGCCAAGCGCAGCACTTGGCTCTAAAGATTATACGGCTAATGATCTGCATGTTTATCTTTTTCATCTCTTATATTTATATAGCGCTAATTTCTATTGACAAGCATCGACCAATGACCCTGAGCAATTCTGCCAACATGACGTGATCACGTTGCTGTATACGCGTTGACCGCCTCCAAGGAGAAGAACCGAACCCACGACTTACATACATAGCGAACACATCAATCTACCATACCGTATGACCCGTCGCTACTCAACAAATGATCATGTTTGGGACGTTCTTTGATCGAATGTACGGCAGAATTGATCCAGAAGATCACAGGTCGATCATTCTTCAGTCACCTTCTGTTTGTCAATTACCGCCGAAGAAGGAACCGATGCGGGGTGTATGGAAGATGGATGACAACGGTTGCAGAGGCTGATGGAGAGGCCATTCCATCGTGTCCACTGGGGCGTGACGTGCCGGATGGACGATGAACGGAATTTAGATGACATAAGCACAATTTATGTAGCGTCTTCCTTTACAGTCTGGCGAAGTGAGAGTTTGTGTCCCTTCAGCGCCTTCTTCCCATTATCATAAGAAGCCGTTAGTTGAGAAGCATGCTTATGATGGTAATTTATCATACCACGTGTAGGCCTATATAAATGCATGATTAAAAAATAATAGACATGTGTGAATTTTACACGCTTAAATTATACATAAGCAGGAGGAAAGGTACATGCGTGCGAGCTCTTGTGTGATGCTAATTTTTTGTTACACAGTTGAGATTTTGTCGACAGCATCTTGTCATTGGTTTACGTGACTGATGACTTGAGATATCACCTGTGACGCTGAACTATTAATAGAAATGCGAGATCTGGTCCAAGGTAAACATAAAGTATACCAAATAAATTGCTCTGTGCACCAAAGATACGAAGTTAAGTATAAGTAAGTATAGAGTTTAGGTGTTCTTGGCAGTGGCATGCGCCGAAGGTTGCGCACGTGCGCGCAAAGTCTTCAACTGCGGTCGCAGGAGTAAAATTGTCATTCATATTACGACCGAGCTTGACTAGTCATAAGAAATATACATTAGAAGAATGGTTACTCGTAAAATTTCCGTCTACACGCTTTACTCTTAAATATAGATGTCGCCCCAATCTAAATTGGGCTACTATTTGAAAATATGGTGTTTTAAACCTACAATTAGATTTCTTGTATTCTCTTTACATAACCGGTAGTTATTCGTAAATGTTGCTTCATGACTAAAGGCTGATGAACCAGCTTGTCATTTTAGAAGGATTTAAATTTTCTGGTTTCTAAATATCTCAAAAAACACGACGTAACATGGGACTTTTCAGTCCTGTGCATATTGGTCATTGGGATAATCACAATGTCTTTGAAGTAGCCTTCCGGAAAGCTGTTCGAACACAATGCTCTGATAGACCTATCGCACTGGTAATCTTCGTTTCGTGTAGGCCTACAGGCTACATACCTAAACTTATCAAAGCGCAACGATTAACTTCTCTTATTTCTTGAAAACCTCATAAATTTCAGTGAGAAAAGGGTATTGGTATCGCGTGTCGATGACAGGCTAAAGAAAAGTATCGTGATACACATGCGATACCAGCGAAATGAAACAATAGCGATACTCGCTGCGATACTGACAAAAGTATCAGCGATACCAAATATTGCGATACTTTATCGCGATATTAACAGCCATATGCGCTACATAGTTCCATCGCTACTGTCCAAAATGAGGAATTTGCTTTTAAAAATAGAACTCTGGTAAATGCCAAGTCTCATAAGGAACCAGTTGCTTCGCTCTGCTGGACGATCTTAGGGCCTCCGTCAGACAAAACCTTGAAGGAGTTTGCTGATTTGTTGGAGCCTTGGAGGCCAATTTCACTCCGAAGCCTTTGGTCACCGCAGAACGGTTTCCGTTTAAAAACTGGATCTCAGCGGGATGGGGAATTGATCCCTCTAGCTGTCCAGACAACTGGTCCATCTATAGACAGCCTTTCTCCCGCATTATATTGTATAATGCCCTGGCAATGGTAGCCGTGGCAGAGTCGGACAAATCTTCACCTCGGACGCTGTGTGGCACAAAACCGGCTTTAGGCAAGGATGGGATGATGAACCTTGGTGACATCTTGCGAATAAGTTCAAAACAAGAAAATCCGATTCGATTAAGTGGTATAGGCCATACCATGCTATGGTAAAATTCTCAGAATCAGGACAGTTGCTTTCAATTCCCCTTAGAGCAAAGATGTGGCTCTACACAGTGGGTAAAATTTTCTGAAATAGCGCGAATATGATCTGCGCGGAGAGACAAATAAGAATGCCGCTGTTAGTATACGAGTAATTTGGAACTATTTCGGCACCAGACACACACACGTATACACACCCACTTACATACACACGCCTACACACACGCACGCACACACACGCATATGTATATATGCATATATAAGCTATTATATATATAGGCTATATATATATAGAAGCCCTGTAGAAAAAAACGGTCAGTGTACCGGCAAACGCTCGTAGGCCTAAACGGAAAGTTCTAACAGCGACATGAGCATTTTATAAAACGCTCTTATGCGAATTTCCTGGTCAAAGCGACAATTTTCACGCACAATTTAGTTTGGATTCCCATAATAAATTGGACAGCTTAATTTTCGAAGTGCGCACATATTACGGACATTTCATGCAAATAACGTCGGACTGTACCTGCATTTCATCATATACGAAGACTTTGTTAACTTAACAAGCAAATGAGGCGCACTAGTTAGTAGACGAGTAATATAAAATCTCACGGCGTCACTTGGAGAAATAACGCTCGTCAATGGAACCTAGAAATCGAGTAGAGCTATCCGGAAACAATTTGAGGGGCGAAGGGGCCCAATCGCTTCGTAAAGCGATCATTCAAATCAAGTATACCTAGGCGAATCAATGTCACTTCACCCTCATCCGAACGAACACTGGGTCAAGTAACGCAGCAGCAGAATGCATTCGCAATTTCGCAGTGTCCGGGACATTAAACTCAAAGGAGTGATGAAATAACTTACGCGATTCTAAATCCCAGGCGAAGCTGGTATAGTATATATATATATATATATATATATATATAACTTATATTCATATTCTCAATATATACTCGTTTATGCACAGCAGTGTATAATGAATGCAAATAGAAAACGCTGATGGCAGAAAATCGTACCAAATTATCGCTCACCGCGACTGATCAAGAGCACGCACGTATAACCATTTCCATGGCAACCATATGTCGGTTCACGATTGACGAGGCAATGACGTATATATATATGTGCATATATATATATTATCAATATATACGGGCTTCCATGGCATAAGCAGACTGCTGGGGATGTCCTTTGTGTTGTCTGTGTAGGCATGTATGTATGTTTGTGTGCTGTTGCATGTATGTCCATCTGATTGCATGCTTGTATCTTTCGCAGTTTCGTGTTCCTATGCATTAATATATAAACACTATATTAAAAATGTATCAAGAAGATACGAAGGCACAGTGCGCATACTTATAGGCGTTGTAAATACATGTGTTTGCATGTACACTTTTATAATGTGCCTTCTTACTTGTTTTCTATGTTCATGCGTATGAATTATGTACGTCTACATGTATTTGTGTTTGTATATGCATGTATGTATGCATGTATGTATGTATGTATGTTTGTATGTATGTATGTATGTATGTATGTATGTATGTATGTATGTATGTATGTATGTATGTATGTATGTATGTATGTATGTATGTATGTCTGTATGTATGTATGTATGTATGTATGTATGTATGTATGTATGTATGTATGTATGTATGTATGTATGTATGTATGTATGTATGTATGTTGGTGTGTATGTATATGTGTGTGTGAATGTGTGTGTGTTTGCGTGTGTGTGTGTCTTGCGATGGTGACGCAAAAGCCTACGACACAGACAGACGCATCTACCGCATCACACATGATATATGTGATATACATAGGCCTATATCATGTGACATAGTTATATTATAACTATATCACATGATAGGCCTATATATCACATAATTATATACATTTATAGTTTTATACGTCATACATATATGTATCATATATAATAAATACATCAAACGTATACACTCGTATGTATATAATATATATATGATATATTTTATGATATATATATATATGATATATATATATATATGATGATCATGACAAGGTCTTGGAGGAGCACTCTCTGCTCCAATTCACCGACGTACGAGAATAGCAACAAATGGACGTCGCTTCTAAGAATAGATCCCCGACAAACAAGGCTTTGATAATTATAGAGTACAATAAGGCCAATCTTGTGCTATAACGAATCAATGATTTATATAAGTGTATAATATGTATAATAAGAAATATATGCACGATTTGCGACATGCTGACATATGTATGTATGTATACATACACTGTGTCCGGAAATAAAGCGACCCTCTGTATACGGGCAATACGAAAAAATAGTAAATATTCGTAGATTTTTAAAATTCCAAAATTTTTTAATCTAGACATATTTCTCCACAAACTTGTGATTTGTGAAAGTCCAAAAAAGTGCGTCATAGCGACGTCTTTAAATTACAAAGTTAATGCCTTGGAGTAGTTTGATCAGCTCGTCAATAATGCTTCTACTGGGCAATGGAACTCGCATCTTGAAGCTTGTCTTGAGGCCCATATATATGTAAGGCGGACACCTTGAACAAACCTTGTAGTCCAATATTATTCAAATACAAGAATAACATTAATTTGAACTACATTTATGGCTGCTTATAAATATATAACACTTTCAAAAATTTAAAAATTCGATTGATAATTTTTAAGCCGTCCCTAAAACTTGAATGTCGATGCAGTTGACGTCATTATGACTTCGTTACTGCATGTATTACCCTTAGGAGTCCCTTGGCTCACTTTATTTCCTGACACAGTGTATATCTTGAAGGTTGAGAGATTGTAGAGTATATTTAAGTGTTGAAAAAAAACAGGAAACTATAGCTTAATTGCTGAAGGCATATTGCTGTAAACTAAAAAAACTACTAACCTAGAACGAACAACTATAACAGGGAGGGAGGAAGGCTCCCAGAAAGTGAGAAATTCATCAGGCAGATCGTTCCAGAGAAGTTGTGCAGTGATGGACTTGGCTCGGTTGGAGAACTTGAGATGAGGGATGACTGGTGTCGAATGAGTCTGAGACAGGAAGATGACCAGGTAGAGTAAGTTGGCTGGATGATGAATAGTTCGGAAAGATAGTTGGGCTGGAAGTATCATAGGGAATTGTAGATTAGCGATAAGACTTTGAAATCGATGCGCTGTGGTATTTAAGCCAATGGAGTGATTTTGAGGATATAGGAGTGATTCATGTGATGGTGCTTGGGTGTTCTGGTCTCTTTTAGTGAGTTATAGATAAGTTGTAGACACTTTAGTTGTGCCATTAATGTCAGCGCAGAGCATCTCTGAGTAGATCTTGATGGGGCGTTATATGAATCTTTGATCATATTACATTACATTACATCACATTACAATGAATTACATTGCATTGTGTGGCTTCGAGGTTGAGGAAAATGGAATTGCAGCAATCGAGCTTAGAGTGAACAATGGAGGTCGCGATGGTGGAGGCAGTTCTGAAGTCGAGCATGGACCGAATGCGGCGAAGGTCACGAATCCGCATGAAGCAGGAGCGCGAGACGTTGGAGATGTGGTTAGAGAAGAAGAGGCGAGGATCAAAGGTGATGCGGACTGGGACATCAGAGGTGAAGGGATGAAGAGTTAGTTCATAGGTGTATTGTAGGACCAGGGATTTTCTTGATTCAATCAGGAAGTCCTCTGGTAAATATGGTGATGAATTCGAAAGGTTTTGGAAGGGTTGAGGCAGAGGAAATTGGACAACATCCATTGAGAAATTAGGCGAATTAACCACATTGAGTAACTGTGCTATAGATATGAAGGCGGAGAAAGAGCTTGGGGAGAAGGATATGTAGAGTTGGGTGTCACCTTCTTACAAGTGGTGATCAACAAGGAGGATTCTATGAGATGACTTAATGGCGAGATTATAGGATGAAGAGGAGTGAATCCAGGACGGAGCCTTGAGGGAACCACAAGTGAGTGAGAGAGGCTGGGAACAATGCTTGGACAGAGAAGGATCAGGAGGATAATTAGGATTGGAACCGGAGTATATAGAGCATTGCCAGAAACGCCAAACCAAGAGATAGCCTAGTCAAGGAACGTTGTGGTCAGTTGCATCGTAAACAGCAGAGATGTCAAGGAGACAGAGTAGATTTTCTAGTGGCTGACGGCCGAGACATGCTTGTTGTATAGAGAAACAGGTAGGGCTTCCGTGGAGTGATGTTTAGTGAAGCCAGATTGGTGGGGGCTGAGGAGTGAATTGGAAGAGAGGTAATCGTTGAGCTGAGTGTTGACGACTCTTTCAGTCAGCTTAGAAGCCTTAGATAGAAAGGAGAGATTGGATATTGGAGAGCAGTTCGAGAGGCTAATCCTTATCGAGAAATGCCTCCTCTAGATTGGAAAAGACGAGAGGATGTGAAAGACCACAGAGAAGTTGCCAGTAGAGAGCGAGAGATTGATGATTGTGGTGGTTGAGTTTAGAAAGAAAGAAGCGATTGGACGGTAATTAGATAGGAGGTTTACCTTGTCAAGATTCCTCCTCTTCTGCTTCCTCGTCATCGTCTCCTTCGTCGGTCTTGGTCGTCTCCGCTGCCGATGCTCCTGGCCGATCGCTGAAATCCCTCGACCGTCGTCTCCTCCTTACGTACGATGTAGTCCTCTCCGTCCCATTGAGGTCTTCTTCCTGCACAACCAACGACAACGCACATCTCTCCCCTAAGAAAACGTTGTAGAGTAACCACTTCCAACAGTCTAATGCCTACGTTCTATCATTATCCAATATTAATCAATTCTAATTGTTCTTGTTATCTAGTCATAGGGTTAGGCCCTCTACCATGTTCCCTTGTAAGTTTGACCATGTGCTCGTCGAAGAGGGGGGTCCTCGACACCCTCTCTCCGGCCAACACAAGAGGCTACAGGTCAAACCTACCTTTTCGAGATCTTCGTAGCCTTCCATCTTCTTGTTCTTCTTCTTGTTCTTCCCGTCCTCTCGCTTATTTATTCACTGTCCGTGAAAAAGAAACCGCCAGTATCCAATCAGGAGCCACTCTGAACACAATACGTTGCCATAGCAGAATATTTACATAGCGCCGGCATGCCAGTATCTAACATTTTGCCTTGTGACGCAGTCAATATAACTGAAGGTTATAATATAATATATGAAGGTTTACATAGCAACCACATACTGGCTTCTACGCAACCTGTGAATTGATCTGGTGGACTCCTTCCAATCAGCTGCCCATTTGAATGGGTCCAACACCCCATAAATTGGGGCATCGGTAGTGTGGGCCCAATGTGCAGTACGCGAAGTGCATTGAGAGTGCAGAGTTTGCCAACCGATGCACTTTATTCGATTATAGTGACATTTTGCACCATGTGCTATAATAATGCTCGATTATAATTATTACATTGAGCAGATAATATCATGCAAAAATGAATCTCCAATATCTCTCAGTATCACATCCTATACGTATATCCGCATCAGGGTGACCAGCGTCCCTGCACGTGGTGGCTCTGGCTTTTTCTGACCCCCTGTCACAGAGGGTTAGGGGAAGCGGAAAGAGGGGTCAGTTGGGTGTCTAGTTTCGTGAAAACTGAAATTAGATTAGAATTTGGAGTGGCACAAACATAGTTATGTGGATACTGACCCCTTTCGGACCCTCTGCATAGCCGGCACTGGGTGCTATAGATTCATCTGAGATTAATTCGAGATGTATTGGATATTGTTTGAGATATATTGGAGATTTATATATTTCTCTGTCGATTTCTGCCAGAGGTGAGGAACAACAGACGTGTCAATTGCGGCTTAGGATGAGGTACACATGAGGAAGGAGAACGACCTGTTATCATTGAGTTGGGCATTGACAGGTGGGGTGAGTTAGAAAACTCCGCCTGTGTAGTTCGACAATACTCGACACCAAGGGACTAATTATGTAGCTATCAGGTCTCTGATTTAGCCACAGAAAGTCCGGGCCTCTAAGCAGAGCAGTCTAGGGCCCCTACATGTAAACTATCTTTATAAAATCAGCTCTTCTGGGTTTAGCTACAGATTATCGATTATAACACCATCGTGAGTTGGATTTCAAAAATCGCAGTGCGTCTGGGCATTTGTCTCATCCCCTCTCGGTGGGCCTGAGCGTAAAAATTATAGGGCAACACTGGATTTGTTCCTTTTTACACCGAGCTCGGCTCAAGCTCTCGCATGGAATAATCACTTACAAATTTATGAAAAAAGTATAGGTCAGCGAATTTAGTACAAGCGTGTGAATTAGCTGAGGAGGCAACGCTGGGACATACGGACCAGACTCTTACGTCACCAATAATATCCGGAATTCATTTGCATATATCTTTATGGAGACAGTAAGTTTAGGCCAGAAAAACAGTTAATAAACGAAAGGTATCTTCTCTGATACGTCCTCACAAATTAACATTATGATCATATATGGCGGTATGAATGTGCTGCGTTTTTACGACATTAGAATTTGACGATAAATGATATTAGTAAAATTGGTACTAAAGGCGAGTCGGGTCGGGTCGGATTGGGTCAGGTCATGGGTCGGATATTTGGCTTTAAAGTCGGGTTGGGTCCATTTTCAATGGGTCGGGTCGGGTCATGAAAATTGGACCCATGGATAACTCTGGTATACACAAATACATAGATACGTCAATACATATCTGAATGTAGATATATATATATATATATATATATAGAATGTGTAATAATACCATGTAGGAACAACGTTAGTGTGAGATACAATGTGAGATTAGCCTATTTATAGTTTATATACAATCAGAGCCTAGACAATTCTATTCATAGCATTGTAAAATTGAAAGCCTTCTTCTACATTTTTGACACGCGCTTCATTCGTTGGCTGTCACGCTCATTCAGGTACGTACACATATTTACTTGGCTTCTTAAGATATATATAACCCGTTTCTTAAGATATATATATAGAACCCATATTCTTCTTTTCCTTCTCCTTCTCCTCTTCCTCCTCCTCCTCTTCCTTATCCTTCTGCTCCTTCTTCTCCGTTCTAATTTCGTGGCTCCGTTTATTGCGCCAGCTCTTTTCTTCTTTGCACTCAGATGGCTTGTCTTTTATTCACTTCTTTCCGTTCCTCTTTCCCAATATTTCTCCCATCCTTCTTTGCATTCTCCTCATTCTGCCTCCCTCCTCCTCCTCCTCCTCCTCCTCCTACTCACCCAGTCATTCAGTCTTCAACCTACGCTGATTTCTTGAAAGGATGCAATATTAAAAAAGAATACAGAGAACGAGAATAAATCGTTTGTCTTCTGATTCGTTGTTTTTTTGGTTCTACAAACATTGGCCTGCATTTTGACTGAACTTACTGGCCCAGTTATCTCGGGTTGTAGTCATAGCGTCGACGAACT
>OY365815.1:16636165-16737203 GCA_959347315.1 Bimastos eiseni
AGAGAGAGAGAGAGAGAGAGAGAGAGAGAGAGAGCACAACTGGGTCCAAGGAACGAATCGATTGCACACTCGTAAACACTGATGATCAGCAGTTGTCCTAATTCATCGCATTGGAACCAGCGCTTCAGTCGTAAACCAGCTTTTCTGCGTAGGATTAGGTCTCCTGTCCGAAAAGGATCACAGATGACGATAATGTCAGGATCTTTTATCGTTCCCGTCCCATTTCTCATCTGACATCTCACACCCTCTCCCTCAGCTATCCCCGGTCCTCTACTCCTCCGCACTTCGCTTACCCTCCAGTTCTGGCACCCACGCACACGTCACAGCCAATGACCCTTTCGTGGGTGACACAGTCTATTCATTCCTCTGCCTTCGCCCACGTCATTCGAATTCCGGCGCATCATGTGTGAAATTGATAACCCTGTCTCATTGACAACAATGTTGAACCGCGAGTTGTCCTATATGCAGTTGCAACTGCTGTTGTCAATTTTACGCTTCGCCGAATCGCCAGAGCCTCTGAGATGAGTAAAGAGGCGTTTCATTGTATTTAGTCGAATTTTTCTATGTTCGCAGTGTTGTTGACAGAACGCAGCAATTTACATAAATTATCATAACATCCAGAAGGCCGATATATTATATGAGTTCAAAACTGAGGGGAAATTGATCTAAATAAAAGGTCAGGTTAGACAAGAGGTGTATGTATGTATATATATGTATGCCTACTTATCACGTAGAACAAGACTTAGTGGCAACACCTGACGAGCAGTTGCCATACCTTACTTCATCTTACTTCGCCCTTGTAGCTGCATGGCTGCGTTACAGCGCTCTAGAAATTGTCAGTTTTTTAAATAATAATCTTGCCATGCCATACGATACAGTACCATATGTTACCGTGGCACACAAATGTATGTATCTCTTTCCATGCCTTAGCACATCATATCCTATCTTACGACACGACACTCTACAATTATTAAACTTAACATGCTTGGCATGCAAGACCTCATTTAACTTTGCCTTCAATTAGTTATTAACTTGAAAGATACAATTGATTGTCATTATCTAATGAACTGCCAAGATGTGGCTTATTAATAGATTTACCTTGGGGCTTGTTAATAATTACCTTGGGGCTTGTTAATAATAAGTAACGAGTTAGACAATAAGAGCTCAGAGCATAAACATCATATCACAAATACCTTATCTTATCGTAATCTTCAAACTTCAAAAGCGCCACTTGAAAGCCAGGCGCAGGTAACTAGCATGGCATACGATAGGATATACGATAGCATACGACATATTATACAATAGTTATAACTAATGCCGTGCTTACCTCACATTTCCATATTATGCTTCACAATTACAATATCGTTTAATAGTCTACAGGTAAGTAAATAAGTAATTACATATGTATCATGTATGCATAAAGACCACAACAGAGCTTACGCATGATGACATATAATTATATTCTTTTACAGCTATAAATGTAAATTTATAAATATACCAATTTTTATTATTTATAGAAATAAATAGATTTAAAGATATAATGTATCGCTTAAATATGAAATGATGAATGCAGTCTTGTTGGCAGTTGTCATGGAGAGCGAATGAGAGATTATTTTCAGTTCTTAGCATGTATCCAGTGGAATTGGCGGCGTAACCATGGCGACCGTATTAACGGCTGCCTCTGAAGCAGTCCGTCTGAGTTATGGTGGCAGTTGAGAACGGACGCAGATCAGACAGACAGACAGACGGAACGATAGAAGGATAGAAGGGCCACCGGATGAAGAGAGGAAATGAGAGAGGGACAGAGGGGAACCTAGGAGAAATGGCAGTCCTTATCTGCGTCTTTGTCTCTCTCTTTGTCTCTGCATTTATCTGAGTCTTTGTCTGTGTCTTTGTCTGTGTCTTTATATGTGTCTTTGTCTCTGTGTCTGTGACTCTGTCTTGCTCTGTATCATTGTCTGTGTCTCTCTGTGTCTTTGTCTGTTTGTGGCTTAGACTTCGTCATTGCAACAGAAGTTAATGCGATGCGTGCAGCAGATATCACATCACAACTCAATACGCGACGAATTAATCCTTCCTCCATTTTTATCAATTTCTTTCCTCGACTTTCCGTGCGTTGTTCCTCGCTTTTAGCATTCTCTGACGTCACATTTTTTGCCGTCTATTGTCAGCCATAAAAAAGAACTAGTTTAGCTTTGAAAAGCTGCCACTGTTGTATACTATGCATTACTACTACCAACAATTGCTACTAATCACTGTATACATGATCACAAGTATAGAGGATAATGATGATGATGATGACAATGATGACGCTGCTGCTGCTGATAATAATAATAATAGTAATAATAATAATAATACGGTACAAGAAATCGACTCAGACTGAGCAACAAAGCTAGGAGGTTGCCTGACTTACGTGGAACACTTATGCAACCATCAAACAACTCTCTACCACCTCTCAATCTTTATCATTATCATCATTATCATCGTCGTCGTCGGCGTCGTTGTCGTCAGTTGTCATCGTCGTCATCATCATAACCAGCACCATCATCAGCTCATCTCCATCACCATCACCGTCATCATCATCATCATCACTCCCTGTCTATGTGTGTATGTATGTATTCAGGTACGTAGGCATCTGGTTACTAAGGGGCTCCAGAGAGCGTCGTGGAGTTCCTTTGAAGTAGAAATGCTGAAAACTGGAATGCGCCGTCTCTTGTCGAACGAGTGGACAATGCTCGGCTAATAATAACTGTTTCCCTCTGATCCATGTTAAGCTGAAGCAAACGAAAGGACGCTTAGAACAGCGCGTGCAAGCTTCGAGCGCTGACCGTAACCGTTTCGTCTGGTTTATCTACGTCTCGCATGGCCAGAGCAATTAGCCAGAGCTCGACCCAGGCAGTGGACCAAGGACTCCGAAATTCACCCCCGATTGAAAGGAGCGGGGATGGGATGCAAGATGGGACCAATGGACGAAGCGAGGAAGGGATGGATAAAGAGCAAAGGAATGAAGGAAGGAATGGAAGGACGCAAAGATAGAGGGACGCATTAAGAAAGGGACGGATGGACGGGTGGATGGGCGGACGGATGGAGGGAAGGAGGAAGAAGGGATGAAGGACGAATTGGAGGAACAAAAAGACGGAGGGACGCATTGAGGAAGAGACAAAGTTAGGAAGGGGCGGATCGAGGGCCAGACGGACGGACGGACGGACGAAGGAAGAGAGAGAGAGAGAGAGAGAGAGAGAGAGAGAGAGAGAGAGAGAGAGAGATGGGGATATGGTTTGGGGACAATGAGAGTTGGAGAACATAGAACATAAAATGATAGAAATGAGTGAGGAAGATGGATAGAGGTTAACGATAACAGAAAATGAGTGGAAGAGATATATGGAGGCAAAAAGGCAACGAGACACACAAATGGAAAGGCAGGATATAACAACGGAGGAATGGTGCATGCGTGGAGGGGAGGATAGAAATGGAAAAACGAAGTGCAATAAAGGACATAACTCGTGGAATGATTTTATGTAGGAATTCGAAGAGTTGAAGTTCAGAGCGTTGTCCGAAGAACGTGTCTCAGAAAGATAAAAATGCTCATTAATATGCATGACGTTCCACGTTATGCTATTATCTCCATCTTTTACGCTCTATTAATTGTTGTCATCGTTGATGTCGTCATGAACTCAATAATGCCATCGCAGTTCGTAATCGTAGTCTTAAAATTTATACAACGCCCACAAAAGCGACGTCGCGGGAATCAGCTTATTCACAGGCGCTTAATCAAAACAGAATCGATAGGCAGAGGGTCAAAATCCAGAGAGTCAGGCAGGTATACAGACAGACGGCTAAGGTGGATGGTGTTTGGAGTTGAAAAGGCGATGGAGAGAGGAGGACGAGGAGGAATCAGGATAGGATTTGCGAAAGAGCAGTGCTTTGAGTTGTGAGTGAAAGCCCTGTGGAAAGATAACAAGAGGTGAGGTGTCTGTGAGTTCGTAGGACGGATCGGATATTTGTCTTAATGCTGGAGAGAGTTTGTTCCAAAGAGGCGGAACAGCAATGGCTATGGAGCGATTTGCAAATTTGAGTGATGAGATGACGGATGTTGTAGTCATCACTTGTTCATACACTCCTCTTCCTACCTCCTTCTCCGCCTCCTCCTCCTCCTCCTTTTCTTCTTACTCGTCTACTTTAGCGTTTGTATTCCTATTCCTTCTCTTTCTCTTCATTTGTCTCTTTCCTCGTAATTTTTTTCATCGATGGCATCATCATCATCTTCATCATCATCTTCATCATCATCTTCATCATCATCTTCATCATCATCTTCATCATCATCTTCATCATCATCTTCATCATCATCTTCATCATCATCTTCATCATCATCTTCATCATCATCTTCATCATCATCTTCATCATCATCTTCATCATCATCTTCATCATCATCTTCATCATCATCTTCATCATCATCTTCATCATCATCTTCATCATCATCTTCATCATCATCTTCATCATCATCTTCATCATCATCTTCATCATCATCTTCATCATCATCTTCATCATCATCTTCATCATCATCTTCATCATCATCTTCATCATCATCTTTATCCTTTTCGTCGTCTTCGTTATTCGCTTCATTTCTCATCCTCCTCCCTCTTTCTCCTTTCGTTCTCTTCTTCTATTTCTTGTTCTAGCGCTTTCTCTTTTTGCTCTCGCTCTTATTCTATTTCCTTTTCTCTCTCTCTCTCTCTCTCTCTTTATGTCTCTGTCTGTCTCTGTGTGTGTGTCTCTCTGTCTGTCTCTGTCTGTCTGTCTCTGTCTGTCTCTGTCTGTCTGTCTGTCTCTCTCTCTCTCATTATATCATCTTCATCGCTCTTCTTCTCCCATTTTTCCTTACCCCCTCTTTTCTTTTCAATCTCTTCCTTCGCCCACGTAAACCTCCTTCTCCTCCTTCTTCTCCTCCTCCTCCACCACCTTCCTCTGTTTTCCATCCCACCTTTCTCTGCCGTCGTCAAAATTAATAGCGACCATCCTGCGTTGGTCACCGGCGATGAGCGGCTGTGAGTCGGGCGGGCAGACGGGCGTCGTGTGGGACTGGCAAAAGCGGCTATGCAGCCGTGCTCGGCGCTCCATACGGGGGCCCGTCTAAGTGAGAGTATAAAGCCGGACCAGGTCCTGCGCCTCAGTTCAACAATCCGTCGCCAGGAGGAGGAATGGCCGCTAACAGACGAGTATCGATCGACGAAGAGTGGTGACAGAAGAAGTCGGAAGTAGATCGTCGGACGAGGTGGAACGATGCGCACGTCGACGGTCACGTGGTCGTTGGCCGTCGTCGTTCTATTAGGAATGATTATCGACGCCTCGAACGGTTTCCGCATTGAAAACCTGACGGTGAGGATTCTAATCAAATCTAATCCAATTTAAAATCCCTTATGATCTAATCTGTAATGACGTAATCAAATGGAAATTATCTAATCTAATCGTGCTGCTAAGACTGTCTCATAGAACTGTATTAACGTGCTGCCATGTGATCTTAGCAAATCGAATTATATTAATCTAAATCAGTCCAATGATGACTCCGATTATTACAAACTAATCTAATCCGAAGCTGCGCAATTTGTTTAGAGCTGCAAACGTTTAACTTTTCTAATAGTTGACTTCCGCAGCACTGTAGCAAAAGCATTCTTCAACAAATGGATAATTAACGATATTCACACATATATGATATTATATATATATATATATATATATATATGTCAATGAAGTGGTCTTCTGGTTTATCGTTAAAAACAAATTTAATCATTAAAAACAAAATTAATCGTTAAGATTAATTGACTCTTGATCGATCAACTAATTAATCGTCAACTTCCGCAGCTCTAATTCTTTTTAAAACTAAAATATTCCGTTTCGACATTTTCTGATATGGTCTTCTTTAATGAAATTCAATCAATTCTATTAGTTCCTATACTAAGTTCCACTAAACTAAACCAGGCTACTACATTCTAGTCTAACAATTCGGTTATACATATATAGTCTACATGTATATATAGTGTAGTAATCTTGGATGAGCCCTTGGTAAAACGTTTAGTTACATGAACCTAACTCTACTCAGATATTAATCAACAGGAGTCCAGAGCTGATATCCGGGGTTGATTCGTGTTATGGAACAGAAAATTTAATAGTAAATATCAGATTTCAAAGTTGTTTTCAACTTGGTCGCATCCAAACATTTCTTGCAGTACATTATCCACATTGCCTTAAGATTGTTGTTTTGTAATTGTAATTGAAAACTTACATAGCGCCACTCGTTATCAGGGGCGCTCACGACTCGACACACCGCTAAACAGGTAAGTCTTCGGGCGCCTCCGGAAGGCAGCAGAGAGAAGAGAGAGAGAGAGCTGCTCCTCCCGAAGAGGAAGAGGGAGGCTGTTAGAGCTGGTGGGACCCACGAAGGCTGGGCTTCTGGATTGGACCGCGGCAGAGCGCAAGTGGGGAATCACCAGCAGTCTGCTTCACATTACCCACCTTGTCTTACCTTAAGTGCCTTACCACATGTCATATTACTCACCTTGTCTTACTTTACATTTCCATATCGTTTCAACGTGTCACTAACTGATTATTGTAAGGGCGTTAGAGAAGCCATAGAATTAAGCCCAATTATCTTACCATACCTTACCGTTTCTTGAATCCGTCTTCACTTTCATTTCTTACCATACTTCGATCTGCCTGTTACGCATTTAGCACCTTGGTATTTTAGACGTATACGCCAACAACGATTAGAACTGGATGGCTACCCCTTATACACAAATACATGCACCTACATAGTTACATTCACACGTTCAAACACCGTTAAACACGCATGCACTCCCTACGTTTCACAATTTCTGTTCATACCGCAGCGTACCTGAAAGTATGAACATTGGAAAGAGTCAAGACCGTAATGGTCGCCACAGAGAAAGGCGCTTAGGCAAGGACTTACATTTACCTAGTTTCATCACACCTGCGCTTATGTCAGTCTACTTGGTTAATATACCTCGCACTCTTTTCCTGCCATTTTGCATTTGCTTTATCTGTTTAGCCCTTGAGGCGAAACAGATAAAGAACTCGTCTTACAGGGCTGACGAAGCAGACGATGAAAATAAACTGGCTGTAAAATAAGAACTGATGTGTCGTCTTAGCTTTCCTTATTACCAACTACAGTGATGTGACCGCATTAGCACGCCAGGATACCAACGTTGCATTAGCACCCTGGGGCACCAGCGTTGTATTGGCACGCTAGGGCACCAGCGGCATCACGCGCTGGGTCGTAAGCGTTTATGACAAGTTGCAAATCGTTACCTGAGGATATTTGTTCGAGTCAAGCCATAGCCTTTTAGTTTCGCTCACACAAAGATATTGCCCTGTGATTTAGTTGGCGCACGAACCAAGAAAGTAATGTATATCTCCGGTGAAAGATGACAACTCTTAACTAAACGAACTTGTTGACCTCGTGGGGATACGCGTTTGTGGATAAAATATCCCAGTTATGAGTATGACTGAGAGACTTAATTAGGAGATCATGCTGAGGAAGGCGCGACAATTCTTTTCAGTTTAAAGGTAATTTTCCCGCTGCCTTAAATTCATCTCTAGTTTAAGCATCGCGTTTAACTTTATTACTACTAATATTATTACTGTGTCAGTGAACTCTAACTATGGCCAGCTAAGAAGGTTTACAGTATTTATTTATCTATCAATTAGCCTCCAAGATGTAGCTTTTACTAAGACGTGCAAAGAATCAGCCCGCGGGCCATAATCTGACCACCGGCGATGTATTTCTGACCCACAAAACTTCGCCTAAAGACGACTGTGATGTCCATATCTGGTAATAAGGATCAAAATCAAGATTCTATTAGCCTCACTTGACTGCTCGTATGCTAAAAATACTAAATTTAAGATATTGTTCTTATACACATAATAGTGGGTTTACCTAGCCCCCTGCTACCTCCATTTTGCTCAGGCTCCTTCGGCACCATAGTCCGTCACTTGCTTTAAAATATTGCCACTGGCCCGCAAATCAAAAGACTTACTTGACACGCCCACAGGTTGTTGAACTATGGAGGATGAAAAGCATTTCTAAGATTTGCAACTCGTAAAGAAACTTGGTCAATTGGCGATGCAAAACTACTGCAGAGACATGTATATAGCAATGGGTCTGGTCTTCTTCTGTCTACAGGAGAGGCTACGAAAACGCACCGGCGACATCGTCGACACAGTGATACCCATACAAAAGAGATAGTAAGTCCATCACGTATCAGATTCAATTAGCCATTATCTCGGGTTTCATTTCTATCAAGTTCAACATCTTAGCAAACGATGACGTAATGCCGCTAATAGCTATTATACACTTCCTACATTTTGCTATAGACACAATTGTAAGATAATTCTCGTACAGTTCTTCTGTTTCCTTCCCACCCTGGTTATTCAGTTTGCTGGACTCTCGCACATGAATAAGGTTTTGCCAAGTCCTTAGCTACTAAGTAAGGCTTAATACATATTTCATTTAAATCTTTCGATATCACACGAAAAAATTCGCCCGTTACCGCTGTATTCAAACGGGAATTGTAAAATGTATTGCCAGCCAGCCATTCGTCGTAATGAAACCTGCACGCGACAGAATAAACCAGACAGTGCGAGGAAAGGATAAGATGGAAGACAGAGCAAGATAAGGCAGGATGAGACAGATCGGTTCATGGACAACTTTATAAAACAGAATATACGATCAGTCTGAAAACTAAGCTTCCGCAATAAGTTTTAAAGCAGCGTCAACATCATCATCGTTGTCGTCGCATTTGTCTACGTCGTCATTATATGTATCATATGCATCTTCATCATCATCATCATCATCATCATCGTCATCATCATCATCACCATCATCACCACCATCATCATCATCATCATCATCATCATCACCATCATCATTATCATCGTCATCAGTTTCTGAAACCACCTGTTGGTGACGCTGCTTTAGCACATAATTACCTTCTCTTGAATATCACTACTTCGCCTTAATCCACATTAAATTACCTTACTACCTGGCCCTGAACGACATCATCTAATTAGTGTCTTGCATGCTTATGCATCTGAGACTATATTTAGACACGCCGGGTGACGTCAAAAGAGCAATCATGACTAATCCGCTGTAACAAACGTCGTCATGGCAACATCGTGCCTTTGACTGGACGTGATTCCCATCTGTACTGCGGCTGCAAAGGCTGCAGGGTGCATTGGACAAAGAACGACAGAGACGAAGACAGAGACAGAAACAGAAAGAAGGGCATAGAACCAGGCATACAGAGACAGAGCTTTACGTCGCCTTCGCTGGTCGACCTAATGGACGGATAATGTTTCTCGGCATGCTATGCACTAATTCCGAGCGACTGTTTGTCTCGTTTAGCCGACGACTCTCAGAGCAACTTCCGGCTGTTCTTTCTTCGCCATCTGCCGGATTGTTTTGACGTGACAGCCGACTGAATACGAACATGCGAGTAGATTCCTTGGAACCACACGACTTAACTATGTCCATGAAGTTTACATGCATGGTTTGCATGCATACATGTTACATACATACATACATACATACATACATACATACATACATACATACATACATACATACATACATACATACATACATACATACATACATGCATACATGCATACATGCATGCATGCATGCAATCATACGCACATGTGGGTGTATGCATAGGTGTTTGTATACAGACGTATATACATATATTCATAAATACATGCATCACTGCTTGCTTTGGTCTTTACTGCTGATCTAGCGACGTCTTAAAGACGTTTCTTCTTTCCTGTTATTACACACCGCGATTTGCGTCGTCTCCTTAGTTCCTCCTTCCTCAATTACCTCGTGAACCTAATAGCCTACCTAACTGTGCCCTTTCCTCGTCGCTCCCAACCTTACCATACCTAACGTAACCGAGTCTTATCTTACCTTTATCTGTTCCTCACCTCGACCTACCTAGCCTCGTCATCCTACCTAACTTTGCCTCATATTGATGAAACATCTTTGATTGCAGCACCGAATATCAGGACAACGCAATTGCATACTGCACTGGTAGCTGTATGTACAAAGCAAGACTACTCTACGGCGACTGCTATGATTTATGTAACTGGTTAGTACTATGCGCATGTATGTATGTATGTATGTATGTATGTATGTATGTATGTATGTATGTATGTATGTATGTATGTATGTATGTATGTATGTATGTATGTATGTATGTATGTATGTGAACCTTTATATCTTTACCGAATCTAATGTGACTACGCCTTAATTTTTATTAGCAAGCAAACAATAGTATTGTTCGGTAAAGATATTCATCTCTCAATGATATTGCTCAATATCATTTGGTAAAGTAATTTATTGCCTACTTCTTCTAACAATTAAATTCCTCAGTAATGCAATCTTGTGGAGTGGAAGGACCTCTGAGCGCATGAAACACAAACACCCCAAGAAAATCTAACAATTGTAATCAGATAATTAACAGTGCATGGCAGCTCTACGAAACTTTATACCATTGTCTGTTTAAACTGCTTTTAATACGAAATAAAAACGAAATTTATGCAGGCATCGCATACATCAATGGGACATTTATACGGCGCCCTTTTTACAAGATCAAGCAGGGATTTTGCTTACGAAGTAGGCCCCTCTCTCCTATGAAGGTGTGGTGAGCTGGCAACCCGTTTCCCTCCACTACTCCCTGAGATGACCCAAGACTGGTCAGTGGTCATTGGTCAGCAAAATTATCATCACTCGCGTTTGTTGACAGTCTCTTCTTCCGCTCGACCTGAGTAGGAAGCGCCTCTGACAAGGCATCTTGTAGGGTCGCTATATAAATTCTGATTGATCGATTGATTGATCACAGATAGGACACAATGCACTCGATGACTGGGCGCTGTCTGATGCTTAACCTTTCTTTTACGTACCAAGACAACAGCGGGCTCTCGATCTGTGTCCTCGTCAAGATCTCTGAAACACATTGTCTGAGTTGGTTGCGGGCTCACAATTATGTATAATATTAAGTGTTTGGATATGTATTTATACAATATGTATAATATACAGCAGTATATTATGCAGGCGACGTCTGCATTGGCTTCCCATCCTGCAGCGCATTGTAGAATGGGCTGGTTCTCTGGTCAGCACTCTGCAGCAGTCTCTGTGGGGCTGGCCTACATGTCTGTTTACCTCTAAGAACTCACAGGGCATCAACCTCTGCTGGTCAGGACCTTATCGACATTCCAGTCGCACGTAATCTCACGTAATCTCTCTCTCTCTCTCTCTCTCACTCTCTCTCTCTCTCTCTCTCTCTCTCTGAACATTATGATCTCACCTAGAAACACATCATCATCTTTTGACTCATCGCTAAGATCTGTCCTCTATGGCTCTGGTTGGAATGGGAGCACCTTTAAGTAGTTTCTCTGAAGAGGCGCTATATAAGATTTCATTTATTGATTTGCTGACTGATTGGCCTAAAATGCAAAGACATTTGATTATAAACGATATACATTTTATGAACGCATGGCATGGGCCTAGTACATTATTCTGAATTCTATGCAAGACATGACGTAAGAATCTACTAATTACAAATCGAGCGCTTAATGACAATGTTAACTAAGCGACTGAACTGAGAAGTATAAGATTGATACGTTCGCAGAACCCCACGTGACCAGCATCAGGTCAGCTGTCTTCTAATCCCATTGGATTTTCCCCTCATCCCCTCAGTACCCCTCCCCATCCTGTGCTGCCTTTCTCACTGAATCTGCTTTGCCGCAGCAGCAGCAGCAACAGCATCCTCTGCATCCACTCGTAACTGCTGAAGCGCTTATCGATCCACTGGCGATGATGCTAAGCATAGCTCCGCGCGGTGTTCATTAATTCAACGGCTTCGGCTTTCATGAACAAAGGCCACTCCACCATCTCCTCAACTCGATCCTCATCAGTCTATCGTTTAATCCGCTTCCTTTTCCCTTTCCTCCTCCTCTTCTTCCTCTTCCTCCTCAATGTTCATTTAGTTCAGCGGCTTATACCTTCGTGAACAAAGCCCATTCCACCCTCTCCTCAACTCGATCCTCATCAGTCTATCGTTTTATCCGCTTCCTTCTCCTCCTCCTCCTCCTCCTCTTCCTCCTCTTCCTCCTCTTCCTCCTCTTCCTCCTCTTCCTCCTCAGTGTTCATTTAGTTCAGCGGCTTATAACTTCGTGAACAAAGCCCACTCCACCATCTCCTCAACTCGATCCTCACCTTTTCGTCGTCTTCCTCCTCATACAACTCTTCCGCCTCTTCCTCTTCTCCTCATCTTGTTATAATTTATATGGAGCCTTAAAGTCATCCTCCTCACTCTGCTGCTTGCCATCTTTATTTCTTATTCCTCCTCTGATATATGTCCTAATAACACTCTTAGTCCTTTCATTATCATTCTCTCGTCCTCTCGTCCTTTTATCCTCTCATTCTCTCATCCTTCTATTACTCATGTTTATGTTTCATCTTCATCCTCCTCGTTCTATTGTTTACCTTTTAATCCTCTTATTCCTCGTTAAGCGCATTCGAACTCCAGTGCCTCTCCGTCTCTTGTTATTTTTGTCACTGCTCTTCTCTTTCTATTTCCATCGCATCCAACTCATTCTTGTATTCCAACTTCAAATTCCTTAATATGTAATTTTCCTTCTCCTCCTCCTCTTATACCTCCATATTCAACATTCCAAATTTTTCTTCTCTCCTACTATTCCACCTTATTCTTCCTATATATCCATTGCCCTCTTCCGCATTCTGTAGTTTCACTTCCCTTCTCTCATTCTCTTATTCTCTGCCTATTCCCTATGCTCATCACACACCAGTGTCTCTCCATATTGTTATTTTTGTCACCGTTCTTCTCATTCTGAAATGGCTTCATCTTGTTTCTCGAGCGTCAATTGAGAGGCTTAGGTATCGATTGCACGTCGTTTGAGAGGTGACCAGATGGACATATATTCAAGGACCGGTAGGGAACGTACAAAGCGATCAAAGAGAGATAGAGAGAGAGAGAGAGAGAGAGAGAGACAGAGAGAGAGAGAGACAGAGAGAGAGAGAGACAGACAGACAGAGACAGAGACAGAGAGAGACAGAGACAGACAGAGAGAGACAGAGACAGACAGACAGACAGACAGACAGACAGAGACAGACAGACAGAGAGACAGAGACAGAGAGACAGAGACAGAGACAGAGACAGAGACAGAGACAGAGACAGAGACAGAGACAGACAGAGAGAGAAAGAGAGAGACAGAGAGAGGCAGAGAGAGAGACAGAGACAGAGACAGAGGGAGAAGCAGAGAGAGACAGAGAGAGATAGAGAGAGACAAAAAGGAACAGAGACAGAGAGAGAGACAGAGACAGAGACATAGGGAGAGACAGAGAGAAACAGACAGAGACAGAGAGACAGAGAGAGAGAGAGCGAGGCAGAAAACTACCTCTTTCTCTTTAGGAATAATTTAGTACAATCACCTGCAATTTGTGTGCTTGTAATAATAGGCTTACTTCACGATTCCAATCATTTGATTTCAATCACCCATCTAGTCCTGTTCCTCACTATGTGCTTTCATTTGAGGTAAAATCGAGCTGTTGATGGCTAGAGACAAACCTTCACCGAATCACTTTTAGATCGAATTTCTTCACCTCTGCGCAAGTCAAGAACTCCACAAATTAGATTAGTTCACCTCCATTCACTTTAGTTTGCTCCGTGCTCGCAGTTGGCGAATTATCTACTCGATTCTACATGTCATTTTCGGAAAATTTACAGGCATTATGCAAATCAGTTCACGTTCAATTAGAGGATATACTTGTAATCCGATACGACATGCTCAGATTGATTTAGATATCGTTGACCAATGATCAGCCGAATGGATCAATTTGTAACTCAATTCTGAGTGATTTCCTCAAACAACAAATGGCCAAAATATATTCTCTGGCCACTGCCGTACAATATACTCCAAAATATTGCACTCGTTTATTCGTATGGTTGGCAGACCATTAAAGATTCCCCTAAAATCTGTTTTATTCTCCACGACGCTGAATATTTAATTCAACCGGCTCCTCTCAAGATTGTGTACTTCATGCAAGCAACTACTGCCCACGGATAATCTGCCTCTGCCTGCAATACCACGAAAACTGTATTGGCTCCCTGGCGTTCTCCGTATAGTTGGTCTGAAACTTCCACGACAATGCATTCTGTAGGTTCTTTGTTTAGTTTTGTTTGTTTGTCTAAACTCAAAACTCTCTTCTTTTAAGTTTCTTACTTGTCCTAACCTAATTCTCTGGCTTCTTGGCTTCTTTGGTTGCGACCTTGCCTCTACAGCGGATCAGTTTGATTGGCTCAACTACAAATTCACTCGAACCAACCCTTGATTGACGCCAATTGCATTATCGCCATTACATTACAGATCTCATTAGGTCGGATAACTGCATCAGACGACGTCAGTTCCGTATCTAGTCCTGTCGTTTGCCTAGGAATCTTCCAGCGAACGTTCCTTTCTAACTGTCACATTCCTTGTCTGTCATCTGATCTCCGTCCCTGCCTCAGTTTTCATGTTTGTATCTCTCCATATCGGTCTCTCTGTCACAGAAAGTCTGTCTGTATCTCTGTGTTTGTATCGCCGTGTCATCCGAATGTCTTTCTCATTCCTCGTCCCCAATCAAGGATCCCAATGTCCATTTAGCCAACATTGACGTAACATGTAACGTGTGAGAACATCCAGTCTTTGGCCATCGGCGAGTAATAGTTGACAATTTTCTGTTACTCAGGTCACAGACCAACAATTGGAAATACACGTAGGAGACGCACATATGCACATAGACGAACAAGTTTCTTACTGGCGGAATAACCGGAAAGGGCGTTTCGGCCCCTTTTTTCAATTACCAAAAAATAAAAAAATAGCAGTTGTGCAGAAACTCTAAAATTAGATATAAAACTTAAATTTAAATTATCAACACTGTAAAACTTTTAGGAAAGAGTGTAGTATTGATTGTGATCATTGTGTCCAATAAAATTTCTTTTATTGGGGCTAATTTTAGCCTAATTTCTTTCGACAGTAACGTTTGGGCTGAGAGAGATAGATAGATAGATAGATAGATAGATAGATAGATAGATAGATAGATAGAGAGAGAGAGAGAGAGAGAGACAGAGAGAGAGAGACAGAGAGAGAGAGACAGAGACAGAGACAGAGACAGAGACAGAGACAGACAGAGAAACAGAGAGACAGAGAGAGAGACAGAGACAGAGACAGAGCGAGCTAGAGATAGAAGAGATTGGGAGAGAGAGTGGGGGAAGAGAGAGAGACAGAGACAGAGACAGAGACAGAGAAAGAGACAGAAGCAGAGACCGACAGAGAGAGAAACAGAGAGACAGAGAGAGATAGAGAGAGAGAGAGAGTGCAGGAGTCTTGTGAGCGTGGATGGCAATTAGATTGAGATGAATGTAGTCCCTTCCAGACCAATCTCATCTACTCTGCTCACTTAGTGCAATCGAGTTTACTCTGCTATGTAGCAAGAACACGAGGGCTTCATAGTTCTGCGACTGCAATGTATTATGTATTGATCTGCACTAATAGCTCATAATTATACTGTAATGTATTATCAGACCTGTATTGTATGCTATTATATCGTGTGGTAATGTACTGCAATGTTCTGAAATTTCTAACTTCATTCATTGTTTGTCGTAGGAACGGCAGAGCTCCCTCACCGTGGCAAGGATTTTTCCAAAGTCAAGGCCGGCCGAAGGTGAAGGTCGATCAATCGAACGATGCGTCTAACAACTGGCTGTCTGTTCTGGCCAACCGGTCAGGTGGTCGCCAGAAGCCGTTGCCATGGGACCCGTCGTCAGGCGAAAGGACTGCGTCGTCACCTGTCGGCGGCCGAAAGAAACCACAGACATCTGGTCTGCGAGCGATAATGGGTAGAAAGAAGGGACACAAGAAGGACTGTACGTAGGCGCCGATCTAAAGCGTCCCCTGTGGACGGAATTGGGTGACCCGAATTGCGACGACGGCCACATACACACATGCGCACATACAGGCATAAGCTTAAGTGTTGCAAGTATTGCCTGACGACTACAGTTACTAATATGGTCATGTTCACACATCTATACCTGACATGTTTACGTTAAGCCCTCATTGAGCCCAGAGTTAACCTGTAATTATCGTCTTACTTGGCACCTTCAAGAGGTTTCATGTAGAGGCGCTATATAAATGTGAGCTTACTACTACGGATGAGGAACTGTAATGGCCTGGTATTAATCTAATAACATAGCCAATGTGGTCTGTAACCAGGTATCTCTTTATGGGCCGCAACAACGACAGTCTGGGTGTGTTCCACAATTGATCTACTATTTAACCACGCGTCAGTGGCTATAGATAATCTAACGGTCAACAATGAAACCCACGGAAAAGCTGAATTTTTGAGGGAATTTAGCGCCTTGCAGCCAATTATAGCTTATGGTGGGAATGAAGTGTATGCACTGAATATAATCGATGCTCAGACCAAATGGTGGAGAGCAGAATGCGGCTGCATACATTTCATACCCGTGGTTGTCTGTTTAAGTTGCCTAGTACCGCCACCAGGGGCGTCCACATGGGGGGGGGGGTGCGCAGGCAAATGCCTCCAATTTAAGGTAGGGGGGATAATTTTTAGTCTTCGGGGTGGGGGAAATATCTTGCTTGCTAACACTGACGACCGGGGGTTTGCCTCCATCACTCAGAGGGTTTGACGCCTCTGACCGCAGCTACTCGTCACAGAAACTCCATCAGTGCAATGGCCACAATAACAGGCTTACAAGATGTTTCCAGACATCACTTCGGACACAAGAGCACATAGGTCTATTAGAACACATCAAATTCCAGTTAAAGGCTCACATTTCACATAATTGTGTACAGAGTACATAAAGACTGATGACGAATATGCGGCAGTTTTCGCATGACTTGAGTTTCATTGCTATTGGTGGAACCGCTATAGGCGCAACTTTCACTTGACCTGTTTCCTCTGACCCGACCAAGTTTTATCGCTCACTGGGCGCTGCGCTGATGAATGCGTTCTCTTTGTATTTCAGTTTGTTGTAAAGTGAATGATTATTAATTAAACCATTTTATTACTTTGACGCTTAGGCTAAACGTGGCTAATCTTTCACTCGTTTTCTCTTGTGAACAATCTTTAACTCACAACGCTGTACTACATGTATTTGAGCTTTTTCTGGATAATGAAAGAACATAAGCGTTTCACTAAAATGTTATGTAATATTATTATAATGATGTTATTAGATATAGACAGTACGAGTCTAGATCTGGTGAGCTATAATAATGTGCCGTGTATTAATATTACGGCATTCTTCTTGGCCTCCACAAAACGTACTAAAAGTGATCTGCCACACGATATAGAATTTCATGCATCTTCTCAATAATGGTGTCTATTTGGTTGGCGCGCCTTCGTAAGAATGTCGTAATTATAGATTACTTTTGAAGCACTTTGTCTAACAATTAGGCCTACCTTTACAACGCTGTCAACAATTTGTCTAGCTTTTAGAAATTTCAATGCCTACAGTAAACTTAGGCACTGTACACGGAATCGCTCGATCTCGGCTTGTATAGCTTCCTGTTAGTATCTGCTGAGATAATACGGAGAGAGTCGAAAACTCGTTGTGAAGACGACGCCGTTTCTTTTCGATGACTAAATTTAAATCCATGTCGAGGCAGGAAAAAAATGTTTACAGCAATTATTTCGTCGTTATTTTGTGACGTTCCTGTGTCTTTTCATCGTACTTATGAGTTATTTCTTAAAAACGTTGTTTTCTAACACAGTCTTTGCGTGGTGCATTTTCATTTAAGTTTGAAGATCATTTAGGCCTATTCTGTCAGCTGACAAAAGACACCAACCGATCTCACTAATGGGATCTTATACATAAATTATCTGATGTCGATGCGATCAATGTGTCTTGCAGTCAGAGAGCAAAGGCTATCACGCGATATGTCTAGCTGCAGGCCACATTGAGTTTGACCTACCACCAGAAATTTATGTTCAGCAAGTGCTGATTGCATTATAATATCAATTTATAATAACATTATTAGTCATGTGAGACTGGTGTACAAATACCGTATACTGGGTTACGTTATACTGGCTGTGTATAAGATGGACATTCGTGGGTCTAAATATACTAAGTAATTTGCCACCATATATACCCGTCTACTGTCATGAAAACCATATTATATGAAACTAACTAAACATTGATTACAAGAAATAGTTATAATAGAAATCTTTGATCTATATCTGTATTTATCCATTAGAAGATTCAAACATTTATATTGCGCTGCTTTTGGGCAAGTGGCAATTTATAATTTAAATAGTAGGCCTACAGGTTTCCTTAAACGATGTGTTGTAAGCAACGGAATTAATCGTATTTGATGTTAATTATCTGACTAATGGGATTATTCTGTATTTATGAGCGACAAGTTACCCAGAGTGGAATTAGCAATTCAAAGTTTTAGGTTAATTGTGATTAATGCTTCTGTAGAGCTATCGCGAACAACCTTTATGTCAAGTTTAGTATCCACTTGTTATAAGTGGACGATTAAGGCCTATGGCTAATGCAAATAAAACGACGATAGTTTATAGAGCGCTGTGGTACGACTGCAGCGACCTAGGCCTACGAAATGAGGGCTTTACGTACATGGACACTTACCCCATTACCCCATCCATGGTCATCTGTCAAGGGAATGACATTATGGCCAAACCACGCGTTGCACATTGAGAAGAACTGCTCATTAGTCATCTCACGTAAGAAAAGAAGAGGCAAAGGCAGAAACGAAGTGAAGGGGATTTCGGAGTTGAGAATTAGCCACAAAATCGTGCTTCCATTCCTTATATAGCCTAAGACAGCGTATACAGAAGAATTCACTAATAGCAGAATTCGCTCGGTGTGTTGTGGTTTATAGAACGGTTAATGCATGTTCGGTGTACATAGACGTATGTATAGACTATATATATATATGACGCTATATATATATATATATTATATACATTTTTGCGGTAATGCAATGAGAAAAACTTGGCATAGGACTAGCGCTGAAAACTTAAAGAATCTTTAGCAACAGAGGTTGAGTATTAGTTTTCAAAACAACGTGGACTAAATACTAAATGAAAAGAGGACGAGTGAATGACTGCGACTGATGCTGTTGCGTTGTGTGACGGTGGATAGATATATGCAAATGAAGGGGAAGGGAAGAGGAGTGGCGCCATTTTACCTTGCCCAAGGGCAGAAGAAAACACAGACAAATTGAGACAACAGTTACTGTTGATTTTGCAAGACGTTATAGCTGAGATCGCTAAGGGACGCCAGCATTGTTAAGTGGAGCAGAATTTATTTTCCAACCAGCTTTCTCTCCCGGTGGGATTTGAACCCATGACCTCTGCTGAGGTCTACACAGCAGAGGTCTCCTTACAACACCGGAATGACAGTTGCAAATAGACACAAATACACGTATATACCCAAACACACAAGAGCATATTGAGACAATAATCATAATCAGTAGGTCATGCTGTAGTTTAGTATTATGTAAAATGCAATCATGGAGAGAAATAGAGGAACACTAGTGAGCCAATGGCATTGGCGAATACTCTTTTCCAGCTCGAAATTGCACAATCGGTCGCTTGCAAAAGAAGAAGTGACTTTAAGCGAAGATTAGTTTCAGAGAAATATCGAAGAACGGAATGAGATCGATGGAGTCCAGAGGCGGCGATTTCGTTTGACAGGTGGTGGGACACCCAATGAGAGGGGTAGGAAATGTTGGGGGGGGGGACACGTATAACGTGTCATCTCTTTGCTAGGGAACACCCCAACAGAACAAATATCATTTTGAAAGGTATCCTAAGCAGTGTAGCCCTCTATAAGATATCCTAGACAGTGTAACACTTTATAAGATATCAGTTTAAGAGGTATCCTCTAAACAAGTGTAACACTTTATAAGATATCATTTTAAAAGGGATCCTCTAAACAGTGTAACATTTTATAAGATATCATTTTAAAAGGTATCCTCTAAACAGTGTAACATTTTATAAGATATCATTTTAAAAGGTATCCTCTAAACAAGTGTAACACTTTATAAGATATAAAAGGTATCCTCTAAACAGTGTAGCACTTTATGTAAGATGATCATTTTCTTGCTTTCAGCACGACCTTACGAAGTTACATATTATAAACACAGTGTCACTTTATAAACGAATATAGTACGGACGGTTTCAACTTTTATGCACTTATATATTGCGCAAGACATACAATGAAGGCATGACTTTTAGAGATCATCACTGTTTATTAAAAGAACCCTTCGTATGTACAGCGGTTCTACCAAACTTCCGTCTCTAGAAACTGCTTAACAATGGATTGGCTTTCCCCGCTTTCCTCCGGTCCTTCCACAACCTTAGTTGTCCCGTTTATCCCATCCAGGGAAAGACTAGTAACTCCGGAAACCATTGTCTGCGACGTGGAGGTCGAATTCTTCTTCTTAGAGGGATTTGACTTTCTACGTACTTCCTCGGTCTTCCTTCTTGGCTTCGGTTTCGGTTGGTCGGATCCATCTATGCAGTCCTCCGTGATGGCAAAGACTTCGACGTGTGTGCGATCAACCACGACGAGACTCCCGTCACAGTTGAAGACCAGCGCCTGAGGCATGACGAGATGGGTGTCGTTCGTGGCGTAGTGGCAGCGCAGTCGACCGTTACGGGTCAGTCGTACTATCCGTCGCTTGTTATAATCTGCGATGTAAATGTCTCCTTCTCGGTCAACCGTGACGCCACAGGGTACGTTCAGCTTCCGTACCATTTCGTTGCGATCTCCGTACCGAGTCACGAAGCGACCGAACTTGTCGTAGATGAGCACACTGTGCAGTTCGAAGTCGGACACAACAACATCGTCGTTGGCGTTAACGGCCACGTACTCGGGACAGCGAAGGGAAGCGTCGGTTCGATCGGGCTTTTGAGACGGAATGGAGAACAAAAGATTTCCGGTGGCGTCGTGCACGAACACTTTTCGATGCGTGATGTCTGTGACTAGGATATTTCCAATGGAGTTTGTGGCGATGCCCCATGGATTGCCGAAGTGCGGCCCGAAGCTCAACCGAAACTCACCAGAGTCTGTAAAGACCTTAACGTCTCGGGCTCCACGGTCTGTGACCGCTAAGAGGCTGCCTGTGCCCGTCTCCCCTCTGAGGACTACGACATCCCACGGATCGATCAGGCGATGTTCCCCCGACGGGCACAGCTCCCGTTGTAGCGCCCCATCCGCTCGGAAGACCTTGATCTTCTTGTTGATGTCGTCGACAAGAACCACTTCATCCGATTCTGGAACAACAGCCACTCCCGTCGCCCTGCAACCCTTGTCGTCGCTCGCAGTCTTCGTCGGGAACGACCGCAGAAGCCGAGGGGTCACCGTAGACGCATCCGCCTCGGTGTCCCCCAGCGAGAGGTTCTTCGTGGATCCTGCGAGATCCGGTCGGTCGAGGGTCAGAACTCCGAACATCTGCTCAATGTCGTCTGCTGCGATGACTGTGGGACGGAAGGCGACACCGAGGGCTCCGACTGTGACTGGCGGAGAGGCCTTCCCCAGGGCCTGAAGACGTGACCTCACCGCCTTCGACAGCACAGCGATGTCCGTCGCTCGACCATGATCGAGAAGCTGACCGACAACCTTATGAGAGTGTTGCATCCCCATCCGGAACCTGTCCAGTCGTATCAGACCGTCATCGATCCGTCTCCGCTCTTTGGCGTACTCCTTTTCCACCTTCTCCACCAGCGATGCGCAGAACGTTTCCACAAGACGAGTCAGCGTCTCCTTCTGGACGACGATGTCACGCATCACTGCCATTCGATCCTCGTCGCTGCGCAGGCGGTAACTATCCAACTTGTTTCGTTCGAGTGTGACCTTGTCAAGGTTCCGCTTGACCGACTCCATCAGCGTTTCGATGTAATCCTTCTCGCGAATGGCGACGTCGTCAATGGGAGCAGCCCAGTGGTCGTCATGCTCCGTCGACGTCAGGCACTCGGCACATACGATTCTCTGGCAGGTGATGCACAGGAACTCAGCGACATTTTCTGTATGTTCATAACAGCGTGACGCAATCATGTCCTGCAGTTCGTTCTGGTGTTTGCCCAATCGAACGTCGAGCAGACTGACCACGCGATGGGACTTCGTGATCTTAAGCCAATTGTGAGCCTCCCGACATCCGTGACAGAAGTTGTGGCGACAGTCGAAGCAGAGGTAGGTGGCCGGCTTGAATTCGCAGTTGCTGCATCGGGTCTGTCCTTCCGTATAGAACGAAGACATTTCTTGCATTGCACCGACGAATGAGCACATCGCGAAGGAACCGTCTTCGGTCATCGTCACTGGTTCCTCGCAGACGGGACACTGGAACCTCTTACAGCGAATTCCGGACTCGTCACCCTCCACTGGAGGTATGTGCCTAACCTCGTCAACATGTTCAAGCCCAGTCACCGGTTGCACACGACTTGTAAAATCACCGGAGATCCGCATCTGCAGTTTATAAACGGCGGTCGAAGCCTGCTCTGTGCTCGTCGATCCGTAAAGGTCAGCGATCGGCGGTGAGCTATCGCCTTTCGCGTAGATGTCCTGAAGAGCAGCGGAGCGTGAAAATGGTTGCTTAACAGTGGCACCAGCCATCTCACGCTCTTCTTTGCGCAGATCGCTGGGCGCTGTTACAGACGCCACGGGAGGTGCAACGGCCCGGTCCACTACGTTACGACTTCCCTTTGGTCGTCGCACGAGTAATGGAGGTGCCGTGGCGCTTGAGACTTTCCACCTGCGTACATCTGACGGACTCCCACACTTGCGATCAGCTGTCGGGTCAATGGAAAGACGGGGAGACCCGTTACCTGTTCCAAGCGGGTCATCAATGTTGTCGTATATATCACTCGGGCATCTGTTGCAAGTACCTGGCGTGTTCCCCTCTCCACCGGGCTGCACGTACTCGCCAGACAACTCGGACATGGTTCTCATGGTACGCACCTGAATACCATCAACATTTGCAGATGCATTGCTTCTCTTGGACGACTTCTTCCAGCGTTTCGTGCGCTTTTTCGCCTGATTCGTCATGTCCGTGTAAGTCTGAACGGGATGCTGCACGCTGGGCGTTGTTCGGTTGTAGTACGATCCCGTGTCGACATCTTCGTTGTCGTACACAAGCCCGTCCCTGAAGGCGTCCTCGTCAGCAATCTGGTAGCCGTACTCATCAATCGTCCTCTGCGGAATCTCGTAGCTATCGTCCTCCTCGAAGGCAGGTGTCTCTTCCACAGGTGGCTGCTTCTTATTCCTCTTCTCCTGGGAAATGTCCGGGCATGTCCCATCTCGCAGGTCCGGTTTTCCATCGTTGCCGTCAAAGGCTGATTTGTCGTTAGAATCCGACTTGGGTTTGTCGTTGACGGTCTGTCGATGCTCCAGAACAGACGATTTGGCGAGGTGTCTGTCGAGACAGCGACCGCAGAAGACGTGCAGACAGGGCAGAAGCTTTGGGTCGACTGCCTTACGACAGCAGAGCTTGCATTGAAGGAGGTCGTCGTCTATGACCCGAGGAAGAGATGAGGCCATCTGTCGTCAGACGCTGACAACAAAAAACATCAGACAATGGTAACGCCTTCGAGAAGTTCTAATAAGAATGCAATGCAATGAATGTACGTATAATTGGTTGCTGTTGTATGCAGATGTGCTTGGCCAGTGGTGTTGTCTAAGCTGGTTGAGCCAGGTCTGAATTTGCTTCGTCTGAATCTCCTCTCTTCAACTATACTCAATTTGCATTAGGCATCAATGTATCCTGATGAGCACTACTGTAGTGCAACACGTCTTAATGCACATCTATCGCTCTAAAACAATGCTACTAATTTGGATTCCTCTTCGCCATCCAGTGTAGTCGACTGTCATCTAGTCTAATTCACTGTCATCCCAGCACATATGTCAGGAAGTCAAAACTTCGCGAGTGTTGAAAGATGTCTAGAAATGTATGCTCCACTTATGTGCTCCTAGTGGCTACTACCAGGCTTTGAAACACTGACCGCACACTGTCGAGGTGAAGGTCATATTAAAAACAGGGTCAAGAGTGACCACCCGCCCTAACGTGCCATACCCATGGCTGCCTCTAAGGGTTCGTATTACTCGGGTCTGGATCGGGAGCACCTCTGAGTAGTCGTCTTGAAGGGGCGCTATATTAAATTCATATAAATTTAATAGAATTAAATTCAATTACCTTAAACTATATTAGTCTTCTTCAGCTATAATCCTCCTCGTGATATTTTAGACCCGAGTACATTTCGGTGCATTTCAGCACAATGCATCTTAGTTCAATATATTATATGTTAAATGAACATTGAAGCAAACAAGTGACATGATAATATATTTTGGTTACAGATTGTTTCCGGTTTCACCTTGACGTATCACATGTTTCCACAACGAACTTGGCTTTCACATCTGCACAAAGAAAAACATATACGCCGTTTTACTTTTTCAATCACGCACATCCGCAGGTGTTATTCATTATATGCACATAAGACACGCGTGAGCGAATGAATGTATTTATTATAAATTGTTTTAAATTAGTAGGCCTAACCTATATCGCAGCAATGTATGCCTACGACTATAACTAAAAAAGCTACTATGGCGCCGCCATAATAACGCACAGGGCATCAACCGACGGTTCACCAAAACAAATCCTAAATCAGATCAAATGCATGGTCAGCTGAAAGAGACAGAAAGACAGAGAATTATTATAGAAGACTACCACTTACTCAACTTGCCCCCACTAGTAACTTGAAATCACGTACAGATTATCAGCATAGGTAGGATGAAATCCATTATATATATATTATATATATATATGTATACATTACCTTTGTCCTGTTAGCAAAATCCCTCTCTGATCGGTCCTGATAAACTCTTATGCTTAGGCCAACAACTAATGACACACATACTTATTGGATGAAACACGTGAAACATACAACATTGAAAATTGGCTTCAATGTGTGAAAAATTAGATAACTGAAATTAATATCACACCAATTTGCCAGATTGGCAGGATCTTCAATCACGTCAACTGGATTTGAACTTTGTAGGTTCCACCGGATTAAAACATTGATCAAGTAGATGTGACATTTAAATGACCTTGTTCCAAATATATTCAGCCAGCTTCTGACTGGAACTTTAAAAAAATCATGATCAATATGGGATACAAAATTGTATAATTCATTTTGGAAAATGCCAGTCTGTTTCGTAGTGTCTTTTCCGGTGTTGTAGAGAGTATAAAGTATAAAAACGAGTAAGTTGGCCCGTCTTAGAACCTGGGGCACGGAGGTTGAGATTTTGCATTGGCGACTATCCTTAGCAATCGAATTCACGTACATAGGCCTGTAGCAGATATGGAAATGACAGCAAATTGTTACTAACATCTCGACCAACCCACCTCTCCCGCTGACCGACCAGAGTCATGCATTGACTTCCTAAAGATACGGATATTCCAATCCTCAGCAACAGTTTGAACCATTGCAGCTAGGGTATATTGCCGATTACGGAAGTTACGTGATCCCTCGTATTGCAAATAAATAAGAAAGCATCGTTATTAGACCTACCGCTTATTGTCTTTTGTGCATATGTGTGTCCATGCTTGGGCCTATACGTGTCTGTCAAACGCCGGTTCCAGAGCAGCTGTCCCAAGAAATGATCTGTCCTTCTTCCTTATGTACACGCTCTGTCGGCATATCAAGCAAGAAGGTAGCTCAGCATTTGGTCGCCATTTACGGTCTCCATCTGAGCAGCTGGTAGATTACGATTTCCGTAGAAAGAAAATGCATCAGAGTTAGGATGAGGGCATTTGACCGACTCAGAAATGCTTACTGGAAAAAACGGTCAAGAATTTATTTGCGAGCTCATGCTTGGTTGGTCAAGAATGCAGCACGAAATGTTAAGTCAATGAACTCGCTTTTAAAAGGTACATTGAATATACACAGCCAGTTCATAAGCTAAACAGTTTGTTCAGAAGCAAGCCATACTGCCCAGCCAAGATATCACCCATCGGGTTTTAGGTATAGTTTGCTCCATGTGCAAAATCTATCTTTTGTAATTTTGGCAACGCTTTAAATGGGAAGTCAAATTCTGATTGGACATGATATCAACATGATATCAAGATACGACTCCGAAGGAGTTATCAAAACACAAATGAGTGGCCTTCATTGGGATAGACTGATATTACTGTTGCAGATAAAACCTTTCAAACAATATAAGAAATATCGAAGAGCAGTGATTATCTACAGTAATACGAATATCGAAGTCACCATGACAGCTATATCAGAAGAGATGGAAACATCAAAGTGATGACCAAAATTGACTCAGAAAGTCAGTCAACGTAAAGGATGCATGTTGGGCAGTGATTAAATTCAACCGGATCTAGCAGGATATTGGATCCGGCAATCACCATCGGATTTGAGATCCGCCACTTGAACCATATATCTTCCACCTAAGAGATGAGATCCACCTAAACGTCAGTTTTATTTTTTTAAACGACCATATCCACCTTGTTTTTTTACACATTTTATGCTTAACCAATAGCAAAGACCCACTAAATTGGTAAGAAATTCGCCAGCTAGGTTTAAGTTTTAGATTTGTAGATATTTATAGACATGACACCTCTGTATGAGCAATTTTATCAGAGATGTCTTGTAATGCACTTTCACAAGCAGTTGCTAGAATTGCGATTGGCAGTCACGACAACAAATGACCTGGGTCCTGAAAGAAGCTAAGTGAACCTAAGCAGAAACAGATACAACGTGAAAAGAAAAACAAGTCTTCACATGTACTACTGCATAAGACTTATTCAGCAGATAAGAAATGAATGCATGCGTATCAATAGGAGGTTCATTTAGAGCTAGGAATGTATACGCATTTATTTCAATCACTTCATATCGCACCTGTTCTCAAACCACACATTACTAATGACTACATTACTTGGGTACACAACCTTTTTTTGCCAAGGTCCAGAATGCATATTAGTGAAGAAAATCGAGGGCCAAAATAAGACTAATTTATTTATGTGTGTAAGTAATTATCTCGCCACTAAGCAATGTGTATTTAAAGTGCCAGGTAACAGTCTAACGACGACATAGTTATAAAAACAACATTGAAGAATTAAGCAGAATATAGAACAAATTTTGACTCAATTAACCTCACATAGTTCAAATTCAAATCTATGGTCATTTTGTGACATTTTACGTTACATAGCCAACGGAAATGGTTGTAACTGCATACGCTCAACTACTTTGTACAAATTTGACTGCAATTCATTTTTTTGCAATCTTCAATATGGAGAGACAAAATAGTTGTCAGTCACATTTTATTTTTTGCCCCAACCTTTGCCCCAACCTTTGCACTAACCCGAACTTTAACACTAAGCCTAACACTAGCCCTAACACTAGTTCTAACACTAGCCCTGACACTAGCCCTAACACTAACCCTACCACTAAGCCTAAAACTAACACTAAGTCCAGCAGTAACACTAGCCCTTGCACAAACCGTAAACCCTATATATCTCAAATCCTGACACAAATCCTAGCGTTTACAATTACACAGATTTTGACTTAAGCCATTACCCAAATAGTGACCCTAGCACTAACCCCAACCAGTTTTCAAGTATCTTAGAAACATACATAATTAAACGGTGTCATATAGTCATAGATTCCAAATTGTGAGTTACTATAGTACAGCATAGTTTCAATTTAGCTTAGATAATTTCGGTTAACCCACATTGAATATGTATGCTGAACAGAGGCAAATGGTCTACGTCTATGGTTCTATGCATCCTCTTGTCCTAGCTAGGTTCTGCAATTAGAAGCCATACCATAATAACTGACACGGCTAACAAAGTCTGCACAACATTACAAGTGACACTCAGTACGACTATTAGTCTAACTCAGAGGCGTCCAGATAGGGGCGAGGGATATTTTTTGAGTCTTAGTAATATCTTGACTACCTGACACTTGGAACCAGAGTGTTTGCCTCCATCAGTTAGAGGGGGATTGACGCCCCTGGTCTAACTTATATAAGAAATCGTGTCACAGATAACACACATACGCTCTGCATACACTCACCCTGACGCGTCTGAAAAAGCCGTGTCACAGGTAGCCTATAATAAATTACGACCGATCATACATTAACAAAAAAAAGACCAAGGAACTAATTAACTGTTTGCTATTTAACCAGTCCCAGATTTAACTATTGGACGACGATACCTGAGTGACTGCATCAGACTTTGAAATGACATATTATATGACACATGCTTTACTTCAGACTTTAAAGTATACACACGTTTCTAAATAATAAAAGTAAAAAAGTAACAAAAATTTAATCTTGGGGCATTTTCAGGGGGGCTTATGTCAGAGGGGTTTTTGTCTGAGGGGTTTTGTCCGCGACCCGGTTGACAAGGCGGAGTGGGAGGAGGAGGGAAGAGGAAGAGGAGAAGGGGAGAATAGGAAAAGGAGGAGAAGGGGATCCAATAGAGAAGGCAATGTCGAATTGATGTCTGCTATTTTTCCTCCTCTTCCTCATCTTCCCCATCTTCCCCAGTAGTTTGTAGTCACTTCCAATCCAGCCCATAATCCACAACCGATACATAGGCCTACATTTGAAATAATTCTATGGATCGGGCAATCTATAGAGGTAGGAGGTTTTGATAAGCTACAATAGCAAGCCTAAGCTAGGTGGGATAAGGTAAGAAAAAGAAGAGAAGGTTACGTCATTCTCTCCACGAGAAGAGTTTGTCAATTGTATGACCAAACGTGACATCAGCAATCCAATAACCGCAAAATCAAATTGAAAATGTGATTTATTGTGTAGTATTGGACTAAAATCAGACCCAATGCCGAAGGCAGCCAAGTCTCGCATCATGCAACCTATGCCTACTGCGGTGTCAGTTTGTCAGATAAACGAAGATACACCCGTACGTTCTTAGGAACTTCTTACCGCGTCTGTTCCTACGAGACATTTCTGTTGTGATTGGAACCTACACACATGTCTGCTAATCGTCAATTAAGATTGAATACTTGCGCGTTTATCCACATGATATCCATTCATCAGGTCTACCGCATGCAGTTGTATAATTGTCTGAGTCGAAACCAAAAGCCGATTATTTATGTTCCGATCTACGCACAATGGCATACAATATGTATGTATCACCCATAGGCCTACCGACCAATGACCTCATTAGGGCTTCTATAGGCCCAATGTAGGTCAACACGTCAACTTTGGTCGACGATTAGCTCGATGGACTAGGCTACGTGAGCTGTAGCAGATCTTTGTTTCACTAAGCTAGGATTCTTCTATGCTCCTTCGCATGCTTTAAAAGCATCTGCCGCTAAGCGAATTGAAAGTGGCATGCGGTTGTGAAGAAAACATTGTATATGTATTGTATAATATTAAATTATATAGGAATAATATATTACTTTAAACAACACAGAAATGCATATACATATTATAAGCATAATTAATACATATATTATTATAGATAACTATTATATATATATATATGTACAAATATGCGTATATATAATTTAAGTGTGTAATATACATACATATATATATATATATATATATAACGTCGCTCTAATCGGTCATGACAGTGCATTCGTCTGTCCATTGATTGCACGCCACGGGAGCGTAGGTCAACAGCGCGTATATGTATAGTGTATATTTATGTACATGTGTGTGTACTCGTACAATCAAAACACGTACACACATTGCCTCACCTGCAGAAACGATCGAGTCTAGAAGATGCGGTTTAGTCTCGTATTCGATCCAATTAGTCAAAGCCTAGGTATTTGTCGCCCATTATTTAATCAGATGGTGGTCCTAAATGTAAATCCCAGTGGTTTGATTCATCGTCTCCGATCCTACGGGCATAGACCAGCGATCGCGCCGCTGCGTTTCAACTAGGCTCAAGGTAGATCTAATCATGACAGGTATGCTGATGGTAACTGGGTCGTTTAGTTTCTATTTATAGCACTGCTGACAGTTAGACAGTCATAACGTCGAATAAGCGCATCCGCTTTGGTTTGATGATTTGGGTCAGGCTATGTTGAGGGGGCGGCAAGAATCTAGCGGGTAGTGTCCTTGAATTATTATGGGCAGTAGCATGTCCAATTGTACTCCCAAAGAAAGGTCTGTGGTTCAAATCCCTGCAACCGTAGAGAGGATTTTCTACTAAAATATCCAATAAGCCTATGTTACAATCTCTTCCTAACATGCAGTTCGAACAGGGCCGGATTTGAACAGAGTGAGGCGCTGAGCAATTTTAATTATGAGGCTATACTTGAGTATAAAAACAGACACAAATCATATTTCTAGATAAGTATAATGCATTGCATTATGCAATGCTTGATCAATACTTCTAAAGAAGAAAAGTATGTATGTATGTATGTATGCATATATGTATGTATGCAGTGGTTAAATTGCTCATCCATAGGTGGTGGATCTCCAAATCTTTTCAAAATCCAAAAGCCCAAAACCCTAAGTGGATAATATATATATATATATATATATATATATATATATATATGCTCAGAATGTTAATACAATTATTTATTTTATTGCATACAAAAACAACAAATACAGCAACCTAAAAATTTGCAAAACAATTTCACAAGCAAGCTTTTCAGCGCTCTCAATACAATCAATTCTACCAGCACAACTTGCCATCCGTTCTACAACAAGCAGATTTAAAGGCATTTCCATACAGCCCTGTGTGCATGACGATCCTTCTTCTGATCTGAGACGGTTTCTTTGTAGGTTAGATGACTCTACTAGTACTGTTAAGAGTATGAATTCGATCCTCCTCCTCATCTGAGACGATTACTGTTAAGGTATCACTTAGAACTGCTCAGCGACATCGATTGATGCTTCGTCGTTTCATTGCAGTGATTAATAAATTCCTTTCGTCGGCCGCTGGATGTAGGAGTCTATCTTATACACGCACACAAAACACAATGTTTTGTCAGCATGTATGTGTGTGTGCTTGTATGTGTGTGTGCATGTGTGGTTTGTGTGCCTGTATATTTGTGTGCTTGTATGTTTGTGTGCTTTTTGTTTGCGTGCATGTATGTTTCTGTGCATGTTTATTGATGTGCTTGTATATTTGTGTGTATGTATGTTTGTTTGTTTGTTTGTATGTTTGTATGTTTGTATGTGTGTTTGTATGTTTGTTTGCATGTATGTACGCATTTATGTATGCATGTGTGCGTGTATACATGTATTTATGTATTCATGCATTCATGTATTTATGTATGTATGTATGTATGTATGTATGTATGTATGTATGTATGTATGTATGTATGTATGTATGTATGTATGTATGTTCGACAACAACTTTTGATCAATGGGCCTTTTTTCGGGAGGTTTTGTCCGGGGGCCTTTGTCCTACACTCAAGATTCAGACCGTCTTGAGTTAGCCACATTGTCCTATTATTATTGTAATAACGTGGTTGAGGCGCGTTGATGGACGGATGTGTTCTTTAAGTTCAATTCATAGCAAAAATAAATCTCTTTTTTACATTTTGTGTATCCCTCATCGACAGCTGACTCGTTCTGTTCATATATCTCTGTAAAACTTGCAACAATCCGTCTCTCTCTTCAATCACTCATTTCAAAAACCACAATCGATCCACTTCCAGATACTCCCTTTACTATTCATGACTCTCCTCCTTCTCCTCCTCCATCATCAGTATCCGCCTTCGAGTCAACATCATATGACAGAAATATTTAATATGCTTCAATCTCTTCCTATCAAACAGAGCGAACTCGACCCTATACCATTACCCACCTCCATACTGAAAGACTGCGCATCTATCCTTGTTCCCGTCAATACCAAAATAATCAACCGCTCTTTATCTACTGGTAACATCGCCTTACTCTTCAAACATTCCTTAGTCACTCCACTCCTCAAAAACCATCGCTCCACAACGAAATCGACCTGTCTCCAACCTTTCATTAATTTCTAAATTAACCGAACGCATCTTCTTGTCCCGGATAAATGACTACCTGCCTTCAAACTCGCTCCTAAATCCACACCAGTCTGGCTTTACCAAGCGGCACTCAACCGAAATCCTTCTCACTTCCCTCTATAATAAACCTGTTTCGGCCATATCTAACCAAACAAGTCTCCTCTCTCTGTCTCCGTGATATCTCTGCAACCTTTGAAACCATTGACCACAGCATATTGCTTCAGAGACCATCTACCTGGTTCGGCTTCACTGATACTGTTCTTCTCTGGATCCAGTCCTATCTCTTCCCGCTCTTTCTCAGTTAAAACTTCGGAGACTTCGTCTCAATCATACCCACTCACCTGTGGTGTTCCGCAAGGTTCTGTTCTCGGGCCCTTCTTGTTCATCCTCTACAGTCTACACGAGTGTAGGACAAAAGCCCCCCGGACAAAAGGCCCCCCGGACAAAAGCCCCTCCCAACTAGTACAAAAGCCCCCCTCCAGTGTAGACCATAAGCTCGCCCAAATTATATATGCATGTTTGTATGTGTGTGCATATGATGCATGGTTGTATGCACAATATCACAATATGTACGTGTGCATGGATGTGTCCATGTCGGCTAAGTGTTACTAAACCTGTAAAATATCTATTTTGGCGGGTTGCCAAATTGCTTTGGTTCCAATACCTGCAAAATTTGAAGATGAAATGGTTCGTAATATGAGGTGTGCATGTTAGAAGTCTTCGTTTTATAGGCACACATTTCTAAGATTTTCGTCTATAGGGGTCTTCACCCGCTCTCAGAGAGATGATTATCGTGTCACTGACTGACTGTTACCAACTGTAAGCATACTTACTAGCTGACCTTCACCGCCTATATTCTTAGATTATCACCTATATAGAGGTATTCACCCACTCTCTTTTATTAACGGGAGATGATTATCGCGTGCTACTGACTGTTTGCTAACCAACTGTAGGTCTAGCTGCATACAAGCCGTCGACCTTCACCGCTTATTAAGGCGTGTCACGGATTGTTTGTAGTATTTATGCATCCAGCATGATAAATAAAGATTCAGAACTGGACTCACTTTGTCTCCTATACGACACGATAATTAGTTGCTTGCTTTCATATATTTTACATAATAGCAGTTAAATATATGACTTGTGATCATCCGTTCATATTTGACACTAGGGGGGCTTTTGTCCGGAGTGGCAAATCTCCTACCCAAAATCGGAGGGGCTTGTGTCCGGGGGCTTGTGTCCGGGGGGGGGGACTTTTGTCCGTTCCTCAATCTGCACTACTCTCCTCAGTTCGCTCATCAAATCATCCTCGGTTGACCATCACCTATACACTGACGACACCCAGTTACTCACATCTCTCTCCAACCAGCTTCTCCAACTCCATTGATCATCTTCTTCATGTGGTCGCCCAAATCTCATCCTGGATTACCTCGATTCTCTAATGCCTGAACCCCTTCAAAACCGAATTCATTCTGATTGGCCTCCGCGAGCAAGTAAAGAAAATTCCTGATCTGACTATTTCCCTCAACCTTGATTGTGAATCAACACATTCACTGCAATTTGTTCTGTCCGGAACATAGGCTAGGCATAATCTTTGACCAAAATCTTAACTTCGCTGGCCACATCACCCATCTTGCTCGCTCTCGCTTCATGCATTATTATCCGTGATCTTCGTAGAATCCGTCCAATTCTTGACTTCGAAACTGCATACGCAATCGCCACATCAATAGTTCACGCTAAATTGAACTACTGCAACATCCTTTTCCTCAATATAGACACCACCCAACTAAACCGCCTCCAAGCCATTCAGAATGCTCTAGAAGGACCCATAATAACAAACGTCCGAGGTTGGGCTAAGCCAGCCTAGTCCAGGGAAAAGATCACGACGATCATCAGAGCCCAAGGAACGAGATGAAGTTGCAGATAACGGCTTTTGCAAATAGTCAGAGAGACATCTCGCGGTACTGCCTATATCTGGGCTCTGGAGAAGGTCAGACAGACAGTCAAACAATCGGACGATTAGACAGACAGAAGAACGGAGGAGAAGACAGGCATGCAGACTCACTGACAGAGAAGCGTATCTTAATATCAACGTCACTCTACGGTTCCATCATAAACATTATAACGCCCAATTATAAACCGTGGCTATGGATGCGACCATATGGGCCGACACTACAGTAATTATATATATATATATATATATATATATATATATATATATGTATATATATGTATATACATACATATGTGTATATATACTATATACATATATACATGCAGTCATTCACATAACACACGCGGTGTATATGGTGATATATTTATAAACATATGGCAGGTGTTTACATATACGTTTATCAGAAGCAGTTGAGAGAAGGGCTTTCGGATGATGTTTCCAATATGATACAGCGGTCGGTATAGGGTGTCGATGCCTATAGTTTGTGTGTATACAAACCGTCGGTCTGGGCGTTGGGGCAGTAAAACCTCCTTGGCTAGGTCTAGGATACCACGGGGGAAGCAAAGGCGGGCAGACGAAGGCAATTAGACGCTGGGCATGATTGATCCTTCCACCTGCTGGACATTGGCTACAGCCTACAGATGCGCGGAGGAATAAAACTGACCAACAGGCAGCGCTAAATCGGTCAGTGGTCCAGCGTTGTAGATAGAGCCGCTGAGTGTTCGTTATAGGTTGGTCTGAGCGGGCTCCGTTTTGTTGGAACGTTTCGCTTGTTCTTACTGGGAAATAGAGACGGAAGAGTCTCAGTGTTGGAGAGCATCTGACTTTCTAGAGGAGGACGTTGGAAAGAAGACTCGAGCGTTGGTTTGGATGTAACAATTGCTCAACATGCATTCAACGTCGTCTTTTGTGCTTGTCTTATTAGCTCTGGTAAGACTCATTTCCTTACCTCAGCTGTCAGCTGTACATATGAATTAATCCAATGTAATGGCATGTGTTTGTTAATATCATATAAGCTACTACTTTGCAGTTGTATAACACTTTGACGACGAACTCTGTTGGTTTCCCAGTCGCTTTTATTTCGCTCTTGTTGCCAAAGAGTTAATGAAATGAGTTCTATGTAATTTTGGCACTTTATATGCATGGGAAGATCTCACCTATCTAATCTATATAATTTGATATTACTATTAAAAGCAATCCAAAGCGCTGAAACCATACTTGAAACTCGATACTGTTAATGAAACTAAAAAGTAAGAGATGGGCTACAAAGGCGTTATGCTGATGGCAGTTTTTTCTATAAAGCTGGGTTGATATACAGCAGATACACTTCTCTTCTGTGAACAGTGCCTGTGTTCTGACCATGAACGCACTTGCGCTAAGTAATAATTATAATGGTGTTAAATCGATTTACCTCAAAACTCTGGTAGGCCTATATGCTACTGATCTTTGACACAGCTTTGCTTGGCGTTGGGAATCTACAGGCATTAACATTACATCGCATAATAGTTATCCCTATGCCAATGGATATCATTGGCTGAATATCTAACAGAGAAGCTGTGTGGATTTGTTGTTTTTAGTGCTTATTACTTGGTCTGTGTCAAAGCTCTCCTCGCTCGAAAAGAACGAAAGCAAGAGGCAAAGAAGGAGGTAAGTTTGCATATAGCACAGGACTAACATATTCTATCCTCCCTCACCCTATCAAATATTGTCATATCTATGTCCTATCCTTCCCTGATTTCTTCTCCTGGAGCAGGATGAGGATTGGCTGGTAACACGCTGGGACGAAGACCAGAAGAGGGACGCAGGTTCGGTGTCCACCCGCCCCAGTAGCAGGTTTACTTTCCATTCCATTCGCTTGGAGGTTTTGGTAAAATGAACAGTACAACCGACGGGAGCCGTGCAGGCTGCCATGCAGCTAAATTGATCTTCGTGTAAACTTGTTCTCATCTGTTACTTCACAAATTTATCATGTAATTTTCTGCGTACTTGTCAGTTTATTAAATAAAGAATAGTATTGTTATTATCGACATGGTGGCCGATTGGTTAGAGCGGTCGATCCGTAAAACCCAATGTGCGCTAAGTGAGCGGATTCGACCCTCGTCCGAGGCGTCACTGTATAGGGACCCTGAGCAAGTCCTTCGTGCACAATTGCTCTGCATTACAATTGCAGTTGCGTCGTCGAGGCGTGTGCGCGCGCTTTCGAGCACGATTTGTCTTGTTAAAGCGCGTTATAAATGCCTAGTTGTATTGCATCGAGTCTTCGATAAGGCTAATTTTGGAGTCAGTCTGCTGTTTGTATATCTGATGATCTTTGAATCGGAACCAGATCTGAATCGTCGATTTGTGTTTGAATTAGCTGTTTCCCTCGACATAGCTTTTAGGCTTCATATGAATCCGAAGTTTACCATTGCGATTATCACGATGGTCGATTGGTTGACTGGTCGCTGAGTGCCTCTGACTGTGGAGCTCGTGTTTCGCCAAAGATGATCCGTGCATGCACTGAACTAATCTTCTCTTGCACCTACGAGTATGCGCTCATGTATAGGCTCTGTAATCGACAAACGAAATTACATATTTCCGTTTAATTACATTATTCATCTACACTTAATGCCTCAGTCTGTTGTATCCTCCCTCCCTCCCTCTCCGGTCTGCGGATCGACTTGATCTCCTCAGGGAACGACTGCCACGACTCAATGCCGTGTCTTTGCCATCGCCGTCCCTTCCAAGTGCAACGACCCACCCTCCATAATCCGTTGCAAGTTTTTAGTCTGATTCCCACGCTCATCACCTCGTTGCCTGCAGACGTTTTTGTTTCCTCGAGACTGCCAGAGATATGAGAGCGCTTCTGAAAATAGCTATTTATAAATTCTCAGACACGAATTATTAAGCAGACACTGATTTATTTACGCATTCATGTAAGTCTATTTGCTACATTTACACACGAATATGCATGTGGTATACACAATCCATCTGTATGTCTCACAAGGTTGCCCGTTTTATATACGCATACACAGCTCATACTTTCTATTATCATGTCAAATTCATTCTTTTGGGTGGACATGTGCACATATTGTGTTCTTCTGTGTGTCTTATAATTTATAATATAATGTGTGTTTATAATTGATGTACCAAACTTGACATATTTTTATAATGTCGTTTATATATCTTATGTATACCAGGCGATATAGGTTTGTGGGTCCGTGGTATAGGCCTGTAATGCAGAGAAGATGGATGACTGATCTTAATGTTGCGAAGTCGGCCAGCGGTTGGCGCCATTTCTCGCGCACCTGCCGCTGTAGCTCACATCTCAAGGTTGCCCGCATTATAACGTCGGCTGCATCTCTCGGCTTCCTAGACGTAGAAGAACGCATAGACGTAATTGAAACCAGTTATGTGTAGTAGTGTGGTGGCTTAGCGGTGCACGCGGTTCCTCTTTCTATAGTATGGTTGCAATGGTTATACCATCAGGCGATGGTTATACCATGCGACCTCTGACTCATTTCCACTGCCGACTTAAAAGTCGAGCCTTCTTCCAATTATTATAGTCCAGTCTCACACGATAAGACTCCTCATTTCCTTCGCCTTTCTCTCTCTCTGTGTCTCTGTCTCTCTCAGTCTGTCTCTGTCTCTGTCTGTCTCTATCTCTCAATATTTCTCCGTCTCTCTGTCTGTCTCTGTCTCTGTCTGTCTGTCTCTGTCTCTGTTTTTCTCTCTCTCTGTTTTTCTCTCTCTCATTGTTTCTCCTTATCTTCTTTCTTCTGTCTTGTCCTCCTACTCCGTAAGCCCACCTCATCTCCCCTCTTATCTTTACTCATTTCTACCTCACATGTAATTTCCTCTTCTCAATAATTCTCTTTGCTCATGCTCCTCGTCTCCCTCTTAATACCTCTCCTTCTTTCGATTTGTCTATAGTATCAAAGGGCACTTCTCCTCAGATTCTTCTTTCTCCTCCTTATCTGCGTGCTATTTTTATTCCTACTTCTGTTCATCTGCTTTTCATCTTTTTCTAGTCGTTCCTCTCTCTCCTTCTGCTCTGCTCTCCTCTCTGCTGCTCTTTTATTCCTACTCCGATTCCTTAATCTTCTCCCGGCTCCTAATTTTATTGACATTTCTCCTAATTTATACGGCATAATTGTTCTCATTTTCTTCTTCTCTTTTTCTTCTTCCTTTTCGTTTAATCTTTCTGCTTCTCCTTATTCTCTTTAAGTATTTCTCTTTTCTCCCTTCTTCTCCTCTTCCTCTCACTGCTCCTATACATGCCTCTATATCCACACTATATTCATATTTCTTATCTCCATTGCCCTATCCGACCCTCCTAATCCAGTCTCCTATTCTCTTCTTCTTCCTTCCTCCTATAGTCTTACTTCATCTCCTGGGATTCTTCTGCTTTTTTAGTTTTCTCGAGTTTTGAGTCTCTGTTTTATTCAAGTCCACCTTGGTCTTCTATAATTATCCTCATCGCCGTCGTCGTCATCACCACTACCAACATCAGCATCATAATCGTCGTTATATTCACGCCACATCATCATTTGCCTAATTTTATGTATAGATGATGACTTGCCACGTTTTCGGAAATCATTTCTGTCAATTCACAGATGCTTTTCCACCGCTATCTCTTTTACGAAACGCATATTACTTTTTGTAGCGCACTGTCAGCTGATCCCTGACTCTGGTTCATGCACTTCCAAGTACCGCAGATGGTATTACGATGCAACAACTGAAGACTGTAAAACGTTCATCTGGACCGGATGTCATGGCAACGACAACCGCTTCCGGTCACGTGGCCAGTGCGAGCGAAGCTGCAAAGGTCAGACGAACTTTACTCGCTTCTAAGATATTAAAGCTCTTGTATTTAGCCTACTCGAATATTATGTGTGTCAGCATATAAATATATATATACATATATATATATGTATATGTATATATATATGTGCAACGTGTGTATCAACATGTGCATATATACTATACCTTATGTATTTGATATATGTGCGCGTGTGGTCACGTGCGTACGAGTGAATGCACACGCGTACACGTATATATTTGTTAGGTGTTGACAAGTTACATAATCAGTATTAATGTGATCTTTTACTGTATACGAACAGTATACATTGCAAGTACGAATGTATGTATGCAAGAACGTATGTGTTATCAATGCGCTTCCAGTGTAAGCTCATGTGTCAATAGCTGCAATAGAGAGGAAATCTAAATAGACTTATGTTATATTGATTTTATGTTTGATGGATTTTAACAAAGTCCAGGATGGCCGCTGGTTCTCTAATGAATGATTTCGTCGAAGTCAGATATTGCCAAATGATTTTCATCTGACCATATTTGTGGTAATCAATTTTTCAGTGACCTTCAGTGACCTTTTTAGCATAATGTCTTCTTTTATGTACACATGCATGCCTAAGTCTGTAGGTATGTGCATATGTGCGTCTGTGTATTTTAGATGGTGTGTCAATAGGAGATCAGTCTGAAGATGATGTAAACGTCGCCAAGGCGAAGCCAATATCCGTTGTTAAGTGTCGCCGGTTGCCATGCAAGGGCCTGCGCTGTCTCCATGGATACGAACACAGCATCGACGACAACGGATGTCAGACGTGTCAGTGTCAGTCGTCGCAAATGGTGACGACAGCAGCACTGCCCATAGTAGAGGTTTGTCCCCAGATGGACTGCCTTGGGAAGTCCTGCCCAAAGGGGAGGCAGTTGGATGACCGCGGCTGCCTTACCTGCCGATGCCTGGGTTGTCCGCCCCTCAACTGCTCATCACTTCTGATCTGTCGCGACGGATACGTCGTGGACGATGAGACCGGGTGTGAGCGATGTGAGTGCAAGGCACTTACGGTTGCAGAAAAAGCACTTCCGGTTTCGGTGGACTCACTTCCGGTCTCACCGGAAGACGTGAACAAGGCACAGCGAAAGAAGAATTGTCCGAAGACAGCATGCACTGCGCCGTGCGTTCTGAAGGTCGGCAAAACCGGATGTCCGGTCTGTGCGTGCAAGAACGATGACGTCATCGAATGCGATGGTTCGGTGCTGATCACGTGTTCGCTGTACTGTCCTGGAGGATACGATCGCGATCATCGCGGATGCGAGATTTGCGAATGCCGCCCTCTGGCTGACGAGAAGTCTCCTGCAGAGGGCTTCACTCACCACGTGACCTGTGCCCCGTTGAACGAGATGGAATGTGCTGAGCGATGCGAGCTGTTCGTCCTACTTCTGAATGAGGACGGGTGTGAAGTGTGCCAGTGCGTTGGCGATGAGCCGGCCTTCACGACACCTACCCTGGAATACGAGTGTCCGGCGCTGTTTGAGTGCACGCTAGAATGCCCCGAGGCGCTGGAGCGTGACGAGAGAGGCTGCGAGATCTGCATGTGTCACAAACCGGAAGTGGACGAGCGACTGACTGAAACCGGAACTGTCGGCCCGAAAGTGAAGGAGGATTCGTGTCCTAGCAGCGAGTGTCCGCCGCCGTGGTGTCGGGTGGTTTTTGATGAAGAATGTCCCAGATGTCAATGCGATCGACCAATTGAAGCCAATGTGACGCAGACGGAAGTCACATGTCCCGAAGTGCACTGCGCCGACACGTGTCCCTACGGAAACCATGTGGACGACCAAACCGGATGTCCATCGTGCGCATGCGTCGACGAAAGTGAGAACGTTGTGACATCTGACCCCTTTGTAACTGGTGACAACGGATTGGTGTTCGATGGGGAAGTTGAACCAGAGGAACCAAATCCCACTCTTGTTGCTACCTGGAGTGACGCAATGCTAGAAGCACCAACTACCTTGGCGGCCCCAGTCACTGAGGGGTCAAGAACGACGGTGGCGGAATATCCGGCGGAAATTATGTGCTCTGGACGGAATTGCAACAAGAAGTGCGTCAACGGATTGCGGAGGAGTGAGGGCGAGGAGTGCTTCGTCTGTGAATGTAATCCTGAGTCAAAGTCGGCCAAACGGTTTGTCGACGTCAGTATCTTCCACGCCAGGAAAGGTTAGACATGGCCCTACATATTACTCTACATCACGTCAAGTGTATATTGGTTCCATGTTCTTACATTACATACCGTTCAACTGTTTATTCTGGAATGATCTGGGTTGTCAGTTGTGGTCTCGTTATTCGCTCGAGTGACATGAGTTCATCTCATTTGGTCTGGTCCGTAATTCCATGATACTATCATAATTACTGTGGTCTTATCTATTTGGGTCTGGTATAGTTAGATTTCATCTTGAATGATCTGGTATTATATGGCTGGGTTTAACGTTCTGGTAGTGGTAGTAGTTGCAGTTTTTTAGGGACACTGTGTGATAGCAAAGATCATTAGCGTCACCCTCCTTCTTTATTCATTCTTGGGACTAGCACTGTCAGGGTGCCAACAGTGGCGACAGTTTTTTTACGTTCTGGTCTATGTGAGCCAAGGTGTGTTGGTTGAGTTTTGAAGCAAGACATATATTTAAGTTTCGGATCTCATGTTTGCGCTTGTGGATATCAAATCCGAGGTTCCGAATCTCAGATCCGGCGGAATCAAGGTGAATTTAACCACTAGACATAACACCATCGGGATGAACTGACTTACTCACTGATACTCAGACTACAGTTTCACTGCACTGTAGTACATCGCGCTACTTTGTGGGGGGAGGGGGCAGCAATCGCCCCACTGAGCAGACTTTTGATTAGCATGGTCGGTTGCTAAGCCGAAGACAGGATTATATAGGTATCTCTCTCTGCAGGACATAAGACTGGCATTTCGCCAATCAGTAACCTTTGCGGCATCTGGCACCTCTGCCGTTCGCTTGGCCGAATCTTTGGTTTCACGCATATCTGGAATAGACTCCAAACTGTTTAACGACTTAAGAGCCGTTGGCAATGAATACGACATTTTTGGAAGAGTTCCCGCCGTTTGTGGGGTACGTGAGAGTCTGGTGGCTAGAGGTTGGACTGTCGACAGAGAGACCGAGGTTCAGGTTCTCCGTCAGGAAGAACTTTTGAGGGCGTGCTCCGCCTGCGCCCAGTAATCAACACAGAGTGCACTAACCACAAACTGTCGGTGGGAGGATGAGACGGTGCGTGAGAAGACTGGCCACGGCTAAGCAAATGAAGTGGCTGGCAATTCATACCCATGGTACTCCCAGAGCTACCCTGGCAGTGCCAGTCCCAAGTTTGAATAAGGGATTAGGGCGACGCAGATGATCTTTGCTATCACACAGTGTCGTTAATCTGATACTACACTAGACCCAGACCTATCTTCTTCTCGCCTTTCGTATGGCACGATGCAACTCACCGGTTGAAGTGGAGTCCTATTCTTGTCTCAGCGACCGAATGGCATCGTTGCTTCGCAATTTTGTAATCACTTTAATTTCTATTAAAATGCCGCGACAGCTTACTATTTATTACCGTACCAAAACCGCTGCTGATAATGATATTTACACCCCCACTGGTAGTGATAAATTTGACAATAATAGTGATATTCATAATAAAATTTTAGTGATGGTGATAATAATAATGATAATAATAATATAATAATAATAATAATAATAATAATTATAATAATCGTGATAAAAAATGTCTATAGTAGTAATGACAATAATAATTGTAATGATCAGTAATAATGATAACAATAGTAATAATGTATCCACCAAGATAATAGTGCTATCATTGTCACTAACCCTGTTATGCTACATTTTAATTTGCAGGGATCTGTTCTTTGCCGGCCTTTAAGGGTCCGTGTCATGCGACCCTTAATCGATGGTACTTCAACAATCAGTTGGGAGCCTGCGACACGTTCGAATATGGAGGCTGCCGTGGTTACGCCAACAACTTCCGGTCTAAAGAGTCCTGCTTGGAATTCTGCTTATCGGAAGTCAACCAAGACAGGGCGACGAGGCAGAAGCGTTTCAAGGAAGTCCTTGGCTTCTGAGAAGGAGACGCAGGGAGACACAGGGACACAGAGAGATACAAAGGGAGAGACTGGAGTAAGGACGCTCTACCAAGGACGCTATGTGTTCGGTACGCTCTTAGATTAGAAATATGTCTGGAATCATCAATCCTCCTTGTCCCGTGTCCAGAATGCTTGTAGTCATAAATTGCCTGGTAACAGTTGATAACTTCTTTGGTCTACATTTAGACGATACTGTGTTATTGCTATGAGGAAGAAAGAGTAACTTCTTGGGCTATAACCCGAAACGAAACCATGGGTATGAAGTGCTACTATTCACTTAACTATTCTTAGATTCTACAGTTGAGACAGGTTTTCTTTGGCTGATCTCTTCCCTCATCGTATTCTCTTCATGCCGACAGTGTCTGGTTGATGCAATCGTTTCATTTTTTTAGCTTAGAGATAATCGGGATGAAGGCGAAGCAGAAGTATCAAACAGTCTCTCTACTTTGGCGGGGATAATATTTTTTAATTACCGAAATTTGATACCGCTTTTCTTCCAACATTTTTTGCTCAGAAGTACAAACACACGCTTCGACGACGCAATTGCAGTTGTACTCCAGAGCAATTGTGCGCGAAGAACTTGTTCAATGTCCCTACACAGTGACTCCTCTGACGAGGGTCAAACCCGCTCGCTCGGCGCATACTGAACGTTACGGGCTGACAGCTCTAACCGATCGGCCACCGGGCCATATATACTATGTTATGGTCGCGCTATAAACTATTGAAAGCATGCTCTTAAATGCAATGCTATGCCTAGCAGTAGAAAAGATGTGGTCTGCAGTCAGACATTATGGCTTGTAACCCACGTGGCATGTAAACCCACTGCAGTCAAGCAAAGATTGCCTGAACGTAGGCCACTGACTGGGCTCGAATAGCAGTTAATCGAGCATCCAAGCAATCTGAAAGAATTCCATATTCAATTGGACTCTGTACTCTGAACTTTAACCTTGAAAAAAGCACACGTGCTTCTAGTCATTATCTACTCTTTATATCGGAATTCTGAACTTTGACACTGAACTATGACCTGCAGCAGCACCTTTACGGATGCCTGGAGACTGGTCTGTCTGCTCACGGACTCCTTTTCTCTCTCTCTCTCTTTATATATATATATATATATATATATATATATAATTAACTTACGCGTTCATTTAAACAAATTGAACGAATTCCGTTGAAAGTACTTCAAAGAAGAGGGATACGATAACAGAGGCGGACATAAGGAAGGATAGATAAACAAAGATAAGAGGACAGAATGGCACACGCAGGTGCACCCGTGAAGATAGGCAGAGGCACAAAGAAATAGCTACAGAATTAGATTGAAATATAAAGGGGAAAAAGTTGCAGAGAGAGACAGGGAGAGGCAGGCAGACAGACAGACAAACAGGGAAGTAGAAAGAGATTTAAGGAAAGAGGTATATACTGAGGAAGAGATACAAATATAGGGAGGGAGCTGGGAGATACGCAAAGATAGACACAGCGATACAGTATACGGGAGGAGAGAGATTGAGACGTATATACACAGAGATGCACTCAACGTCTCAGTCATCTGTTAATCTCATCCTCAATTCCACACTCCTCGACTTTTAATTCTAGAGAAATCCTTGTCAGCTGTTCGACAAATCTCGGCCACCAGTCCAAACAGCCACTGATCTCTCTGAATTTAGGGAGCGTATAAAGAATTGAGTACAGTACACTTAAAGTGGCAAGCGATAAAGAGCTCGTGAGACAAGTTCGTCGGGTGCAGACAGAAGTTGTTGAACGGAAGACAACGGGTGAAATGACACGCAGTCCAATTGCCCTCACCCTCAGTGTAAGTAAGTAAGTAAGTAAGTAAGTAAGCATATTCATTAAATCAAACGTCTGCAAACGCATGACATGTGCATATAAATATTTAGTGCCCGATTGTATTGGGGCGATTCAGACGATACCTGTTAATATGCATCTTATAACTTCTATCGGCGCACATTGACTCCCATCCCATACTACAGTGTATAGGTTTTCTAACTATAATCCTGTATGTATGTATGTATGTATGCATGTGTGTGTGTGTGCGTGTACACATGTGTGTATGTGAAACTAGCATATGTATAAATAGGCAATCTAGTATTTAGTAGTGTGTTTCATATCTACACAGATTTTTGGTTAGAGATTTCTAATTCTTCTGCTCCCTTGCCCACTCAGCCACACTGTCGGTGGGAAGATTAGACGTCGAAGGAGAGAAATGGCCTAGACCAAGATAATACAATCGTTAACACTTCCTACCCATGACTGCCTCGGGGTTAGATAGACTCTCCACTCTCTCTTCTTCTCTTCATTTATATCAAAGAGTTAACCGTGTGCACTGCTTTAGCGATGTGCAAAATCCGGTACTTAAAACGTTTTTATTACATTTCCGGAGGTATACAGTGAATTAATTCTGTTCACAGTGTTTAGAGTACGCTGCTGTTGCTTGTTGCCTGGCTGTTGTTGTTGCTTATGTGTCTCTTTGACTGTAGAAACTATTCTGACTCTGGATTCTAATCTACTGCTGATCTTCAAACGGAAAGATTAGACGCCGTTAGTTAACGTTTTTATCGGTTTCGATTTTCTCTTTGATCTGGCAACATAAACTATCTCGTCGTAGATTTTTAAATGTTTAATATTATTTAAACTGTAAGTATTAAAAGTAGATATTGCCCTTTATGAGCATCTTGTTTCGCCGTTGAACTTATAATAGGGCCCATTGAGGACAAGGATGTATATAGGTACCAGTAAGTAAGTATATTTTTATTAGCGACAAATCTGCCTGACAAAATGGCCCCGACGAAACGGCCTGCCAAAATAGTCTTCGTAAACATGGTCTCATCAAGACAGACTCTTAAATACGACAGCGACGTCAGCAGACGAGACAAGGCTGAGAGCAGTCAACATTCACATGCAAAACTTCCGGTCGTTTTTGTGCTCAACCACGTTGATCACTTTCCGCCAGAGTCTAGATGTAATTAAATCCAATACCGTATATATAGCGGACTAAACTAACCAGTTGACATTATACGCTGGTTCTCTGCATTTCCTTGTGCAGCTGAAAAAATGTCTGTTAGCCCAATTTCAAAATAGCTTTTCAACGTAGACTGTAAAATCCGGGATCATGGGATTCAGGGTGCGACGCCGATATTACAGTGGCGGATATTTTATTTATTATTTTTTTTATTACCGAAATTTGATACCGCCTTTCTTTCAACATTCTCTTACTTAAAAGTGCACACACACCTCGACGGCGCAACTGCAGTTGTAGTGCAGAGCAATTGTGCGCGAAGGACTTGCTCATGGTCCCTAGACAGTGACTCCCCGAACGAGGGTCGAACCCGCTCGCTCAGCGCACGCCGACCGCTCTAACCGATCGGCCACTGTGCCGACGGGTGGCCAATTTGAAGCAGGCCGATTTGAGGAGGCCTCATTTTGTGGGGCTCATTTGTCGGGGTCGATTTGACGAGTGCCTGCTTGAACCGGATGCGGAAGATTTGCCACCCGGTCTACAAACATCTAGTAATGCAAAATACGGGATCAGCAAAATTACGACATTCTCCCAATAAGAAGTGTTTCCTTGCACTGTTTTCTAGTGGAATGAGATCGAGCAGGGGTTCTATGGCAAAGCAAGAGGTTTTATCGTTGTAGACGTCTTTTCGAGTTTTTGCTCTGAGGTTTTAGATCATGACCATTGAAACACAAAACCCAACAAAAAGTCCGATAAATCTTTATTCGGTAGCCTACATATAGCTCATTAATAATAAATTCTCAATTTCATGGAACACACACAGAATTAAACATACCGTCATGCCATCTGTTGCTTATAAAAATCATGTAAAAATAAATTATTCGCACTAACCAAATGGGCAATTTAGGTTACTTGACAATCTGAACGTTTTAACTAAGGAACGATCGCTTAATGCTGTTACTATTACTGGTAGACATAGATCTATGCACGAAAGTCCATCATTGCAACTGAACTGAATATTTACAACACAAAATAATAATAATCTGAGCGAACTGTTATTATGACTACAAACCTGATTAGCTCAAGTCGCATATATAAGCTTACAGAGCACCACGTGTTTGAACCTATCTAAAGAGTCTTGGGACGAGGTAGCCTGTCAATAGAGCGCAGAACTGTCCTGCGTATAATTATGTTTCGTTCCCGCTATCTGTTCACATTGGAGCATTGCATGCATACCTACAATGCATGTTTGTATTCTCTGTGTCTTGACATAGAGCATTCTTAGCAACTTCGCCAATGCACTGAAGTTAACTATGCAGTTCTTAGATATGCCAAGAATGTTTCTTGAACTATTTGGCGAAAAAGTTTAAATTTTCGTTGGTGGTTAGACTGATTACTGCTAGACATGGAAGGTGCAATGCACGAAAAACGTCATGTTCCCTGAGTGAAGCTACATGCAGGCCTACATGTATGGCAGATTCCCAAGGGCCACTTGACAGGGCGTTGTTGATCTGGATGCAAGACAGTTTTTAAGGAAATAACAATTACAATTCAACTGCAGTGTTTCAACCAAAGTGTCAATCGCTAGTCTAATTAATCCAATTGAACGAAAAAGGAATCATTTGTTCTTTGAAGCTTCCTTCTTTCGAAGTTTTTCCTGAGCCTTCTCTTCCTTCTCCCGAAGTTTTTCCTCTTTTTCGCGAAGCTTCTTCTCCTTTGCGATGGCGCTTTGAAGCTCTTTGATCTTTTTCTTCAATAAGTCTTTGGTCTTTCCGTCGATCTCCATATCCTACGAGTGAAAAACATTTAGCTCCGGCTAAATAGTAGGTGCGGTTGGTACTGATTAACATAATCGATTAATCATCAAATTAACATCGAAAAATTGATAAAATTCGATCAATTTGGTATCTTTTATGTACAGCTTGAAAACTGTTAACAGTTACCGATCCAACTACTACTAAGTCTTTCCTTTTCAACAAAAAGGCTTCAAACATTTCACCCGCTGAAGGTGATACGTCAGCAATGTGTTTGAACCGTGATAAGCAAAATGTTCATTGCAATGAAGACAGTTCGGCCTAATGTTTCGCCATCTTCGACTTTCCATCAGCAACTACCTTAACCCTTACCCGTCCAATTATTATATCAAAAGCTTTGAATTTGGCCGCTCACAGCTCCGTTAGGAGGGTTAGCGGTTAAACTGACCTCTAAACCTTCTCACATTTATCAATGTTCACCATGCTGTTTACTAGAAATAATAATGTAGAAAATAAATTGAAAACTCCAAAATTTATCCATTAGGCTAGATTTTAAATCTATTAATCGATTTAGCAATCGTTAAATTTCCAGCCACATTAAATGGACATGAGACTTAATTGACAGAGAATGAAATTCGATCTCTGGTTTTAATGTAGACTCAATGTTTGTGTTTTTAACAATTATAGGCCCGAGGATTCTCCGACTAAGTGGTGATGTCAAGCACTACTAACACATAAACATTTATTTATACTACAATAACACATAATACTATCTAGTTGTTTCTTGAGCAGCCCCGATGATGCAACCACGTGCATGAAGTGTTGGTGACACCATTTTCTTAGCTCCTGTGCTAAAATATCTTTGATCGACCCACAGACAGTAGGCCTATTAGATCAGTGAACCAATTTTGTAGATGAGCTTGCGCGTGACGCAAGCAAAATATATATAGCTATCGTTATACCCTGGGTTGGGTTTCAACCCCATACCTCTGGGTTGCTAACCACTAGACTATACGTATACGGACAAATTGTGTTTTTTGGTCGTTTAGCTAATCACTGTTCGCGTTATTACCTTAAAGGAATTGGTCGATAGAGTAAGAAGTTTCTTCCCGTCAACGGAATGTCTCTCGAAAACTCCAATCAGTTCGCCTAAATTGATCGATACCAGCCAGCTGGCTACCTCTTCCGTTGACCACTGGTCAGCCAATGGACCGGTGGACTCCATCTGACCACTGCTGCTGGGATAACTACTGAACGACATCATCTGCCAACAGGATATTTTTCAATCAGACGAAACTTCATTACTGTATAAGCTTTTTAGTTCTAGCAACGGACTTTTGTCTTATAATGTGTCTTTATATACTCGAGCACAATATTTGTACTAAATCCACAAGAACACATTAGTTTCAAGTTATAGAATTATCTGTACAATGTGCATGCGTCTGTCGTTTTATTTACCATTCTGACGAACTTCACAAATATTCATCCACATACAATACATGTATTATACAGAAGCAAACATGACTGGTCGTTCAGGACTGCATCACTGAGGTAGGGCAATCGTCTACGTACTTACTTACCTGGCTCAACGTGTCTCTTTGTAATCATAAACTTCAAATTTCTCAGGGTTACTCACACGCTAATATCCAGGGCAGCTGCTGATTGACGAGCCCTGATTAACATTTATTCAATTTGTCTCATCTTACCTCACCTTATGCAATACCATTTCAGCTTAGTATGATGCTGTCGTTGATGACCATTCTTTTCATGCCGTACCTTAATTTACCGTATAATTTACTTCTAATTACTTTACGCTAGCTTTACGTCAATTTTCTTCACCTGATTCTCTTTTGCATAAGTAATTATATCAGAATAACACAACTTAAGCGCTGACCAGGCCACTGCTGACGTCTGAAGTGCTTTTCCAAGGTCGGATATTGGCTCCCGCGGCGCCCTGCCCTTCCAGGTGACTGCTGGGTGACCTCGAATGATCGCGATAGTCGTCGTCGTCCTTGGAGCCAGTCGATGCCCTTGACCCCACTGAGGCCGCGTCTGAACCTAGTTGCTTCTTTGACCTACATGAATATAGTTTCGAGTGACTCTCAAATGTGCAACAATCGTTAATAGTTAACCGCGCATGAAAGCCACAGCAGCCACCGGTCCATATATGGAACCTCGTGATGGCGTAATAAGACTCCAATATGCATGGGCGTGATATGCGATATCTAAGCGCAATTGTAGCGTCAGAAAACGTCATTGTAACGTCATTGCAACATCTCCATAAGGTAAGCTGTATAAATACCAACAGAATAAATTTTGACTACCAAAGGTCGAATCCAGGACAACCCACGGTAAGCCATCCGCCATTGAAGCGTATGCCACTACTGGACCTCGGCCTATAGCCACACAAGAGCTTTCCGATCAGCTGTTTCTGTGGCTACAGCTTCAAAACCCTTTAAAAAAGCAAACACTCACGACTTTTTCTTTGAGGCTTCCTTCTTTCGCAGTTTAGCCTGCGCCTTCTCTTCCTTCTCCCGAAGTTTTTCCTCCTTCTCTCGGAGTTTCTTTACCTTTGCGATGGCGCTATGAAGCTCTTTGATCTTCTTCTTCAAGAGGTCTTTGTTCTTGCCGCTGATCTCCATCTCCTACGAAGGAAGGCATCCATTATTTAAGCTTACTGTAGCAACAAAGCATGCTTTCCTAACAAATCTATGAGAATATTGTAAGACAAGATGCGAGCGCATTAAGCTGTTTTTGCAGCTGCTTTTATACCTTAATTTCTTATTTTCATTACAAGTTGTCTTTGGAGTCTAATACAGCGCTTTGCAAACGGTGGTGTGTGCGTATCAATATCAATCAATCAATCAATCAGTCAATCAGTCAATCAATCACAAATAATATAGCGCCTCTTCAAGAAATCTACTTAGAGGCGCTCCCGGTCCAACCACGGTCATATAAGACTATGTCAAGTATCGTTAAGTGGTACAATACAAAAAATTCCCAACGACATTATCACAGATCAAGCTCCATTTGTCGTCAAATGCTTCAAAATGCGTTTTCGGCCGGAGATTGGCCCCAGGTCCTGCAAGAGAATTTAATACGATGTTTCCCTAATAATTGATTGCAAAGGGGCACGCACCCTCCTGTTGCCATTTTGATGGGGCCCTTGTTGATTGATGGTTCGCTAATTCCATTTGCCTATCCGATGGCACAACGCAAATAAAATTTGAAAATCGTTGGCTTCATACACGAGCCTAGGGATACGAGTCATCACACGCAAGCGCGTCTCAAACAGATCTCCATGGGCTAGAAAGCGGAGTAATTGACAACAATGCTGGTTGAAATTTTTGGTGAACTCCTGGAGAGCATCGACCGTCACTGATCGTCACTGATTCAATCGTAGTTCTATTACTTAAACCATTTTTAATTGTTTTTTGCTTAAATTGTTGTTTTCTTAGTTAAATTGACGCATACGATTAATTACCTTAAAGGAATTGGTCGATAGAGTAAGGAGCTTCATCCCGTCAACGGAATGTCTTTCGAAAACTCCGATTAGTTCGCCTAAGTTGATCGATATGAGCCAGTTGGCTACCTCTTCCGTTGACCACTGGTCAGCCATTCGACCGGTCGACCCCATGCCGGGGTAACTGCTGAGCGTCATCATCTGTCAGCATAAGTGGTAGAAACAACTGGTAAAGCGTCTCTGGCGCAAGTACTGCAATTGTAATAGAGGGTAACGCCAGTAAAACTGTAAAATTTCATGCGAGTTTATCTTGCTATGTCTAATCGCACCTTCTTTTTCTTCTTCTTGTTCTCTGCCTTTGTCAAGCTGATTAAGATGTTCAACGTCGCCATTCCTCTCTCCTCTGTGCCTCCTCTTGAAGCCTCTTGTACCCCTCTGGTATTATCCAGTCTAGTATCATTCCTCTCGGTCTTCCTCTTCCGCGTTTTCCTTCTACGATCGTTTTCATAGTTGAATTTCCTCTTACACGTCAAATCGTACCGTACGGTAGTTAATACCATTTCATAATAATTTCTTGAATTGTCACTGGATTCATGAACTCTCTCACCTATTTCCCTTAAATTTCCTGTCTCTATCTTACTTACCTTATTTAGTTTTACCTCATGCCTTGTCTTACCTTCACCATGTAACGTAATAATATTATAGAATGTAGACGCTGACCGTGTCCCTGTTACCACTGACGTCCGGCGTGCTCTTCCAGGGACGGAAGCTGACTTCAAGGGTCCTATGCACTTCCATGAGGCTATTCCTTGGCCTCGAAGGGTCATGACCTTCATTGACATTGTCCTTGGAGGAGGACGAACCTCTTGATCCTAATGAAGCATCGTCTGAATCTCGCTGCCTATCAATCCTACAGAGGAAGATGTCATAATAGTTGCAACACAACCGAAACCCTTAAACCTTACACAATATCCTAACCTATAACTGAGCCACGACGCATTTTAGGTCATTACTTTGTTTTAGTTTGTAATTGTAATCGCAAATTCAAAATTTCTAAAGCGTCATATGATAGCTAAACGCAGGACATATTCTAACCTACGATTGCTGCGTCGAGTCAGAGGAGCTGTCTAGAGAATTGTCAATGGAGATCCAAGTCCTAATCTAGATTGCTGCATTGAGTCCAGAGAATTGTCATTGAAGATCCAAGTCCTCGTCTACGAATGCTGCGTCGAGTCAGAGGGGCTGTCCAGAGAATTGTCAATGGAGATCTAATTCCGTTTGCCAGAGAGGCCAGAAATAGGAAGCAGAGGATTCTCAAAGGCTTGTCTATAGGTTTAGTTTAGTCATTAATCATTTATATGCTGTGCTAATAACACGATGCTGTAAATAGATTGATTCAGATGAAGCTCAATACCGAGAGGCTATTTTGACGTCTGGCCTTGCGAGTGATGATGCACTGTTGGTCGTTGCTGCCTCTCCTCGTTTTTCCACAGCGACTCCTATTCCCAACACTGGATAAGTTATGCCATCGTTATCTTTGGAAGAGACCGTCTTCTTCTTCGCTGAGTGGCCGAATTCGTCATCTGACGAAATATCTCCTCGGGTTTTTAATGCTGCTGCCCCTGCCATGACTGGATATGATATGCCATCATTGTCTCTGGATAAGAGTTTCTTATTCTTTTTTGAGTCAGAATGGTCGAGTTCATCTTCTGACGAAACATCTCCGTGTTTCTCCAGAGCGACTGCTATTCCCATAGCCGGGTATGTGATGCCATCAGACTCTTTCAACAGGACATTCTGATCCCTCTTTAAAGTGGAGTGGCTAAATTCTCCTGATGACGTAATCTCTCCTTTATTTTCCAGTGAGACTTTAATACCCATGACTGGATAGGCTATACCATCGTTATCTCTGGGTATGACCTTCTTATCAGCCTTGTATGCTGATTGCTTGAACTCATCTGATGAAGATATGTCTCCCTTGTTCTCAACTGCGGATGCCAGTCCCATTACCGGGAATGTAATGCCGCCACTGCCTTGTTTAGATAATACTTTTTTGTTCTTCTCTGAAGTAGAATGATTGAATTCTTCTGATGAAGAAATATCTCCTTGTTTCTCCAGAGCGACTGCTATTCCCATGGCCGGGTAAGATATGCCCTCACTGTCCTTAGTTAAAACTTTCTTTTTCTTCGTCGAAGCTGAAAGTTTGGACTCTTCATCTGACGAAATATCTCCCTGTTTCTTCATGGCGATTGCTCCTCCCATTACTGGATATTTTATGCCATCACTGTCCTTGGAAGATATATTTCTGTTCTGTTGAGAAACAGAGTGGCCCAATTCGTCATCTGATGAAAAATCTCCCTGCTTTTTCATGGCGATTGCTCCTCCCATTACTGGATATTTTATGCCATCACTGTCCTTGGAAGAGAGGTTCATACTCTTTTTTGAAGATGAGTGGCCGAATTCGTCATCTGATGAAATATCTCCTTGTTTCTTCATGGCGATTGCTCCTCCCATTACTGGATATTTTATGCCATCACTGTCCTTGGAAGAGAGGTTCATACTCTTTTTTGAAGATGAGTGGCCGAATTCGTCATCTGATGAAATATCTCCTTGTTTCTTCATGGCGATTGCTCCTCCCATTACTGGATATTTTATGCCATCACTGTCCTTGGAAGAGAGGTTCATACTCTTTTTTGAAGATGAGTGGCCGAATTCGTCATCTGATGAAATATCTCCCTGTTTCTTCATGGCGATTGCTCCTCCCATTACTGGATATTTTATGCCATCACTGTCCTTGGAAGAGAGGTTCATACTCTTTTTTGAAGATGAGTGGCCGAATTCGTCATCTGATGAAATATCTCCCTGTTTCTTCATGGCGATTGCTCCTCCCATTACTGGATATTTTATGCCATCACTGTCCTTGGAAGAGAGGTTCATACTCTTTTTTGAAGATGAGTGGCCGAATTCGTCATCTGACGAAACAACTCTTTGTTTCTCCAGAGCGACTTTGACGCCTATGACTGGATAGGTTATTCCGTCAGTATCTCTGGATAAGACATTCTTTTCCTTCATAGATGTTGAGTGTTTGAACTCATCGGATGAAGAGATTTCTCCTTGGTTCTGTACGGCGACTCCTACTCCCATTACTGGGAATGTTAGACCACCACTGTCTTTTGATAAGACCTTCTTGTTCTTTTTCGAAGCAGAATGACTGGATTCTTCCTCTGACGAAATCTCTCCTTGTTTTTTCAATGCGACATTCACTCCCATAGCTGGGTAAATTATGCCCTCATTGTCTTTGGATAAGACCTTCTTGTTCTTCTTCGAAGCTGAATGGCTGACTTCTGATGATGAAGAAATATCTCCTGTGTTATTTAAGGCGACTGCTACTCCCATGGCCGGAAATGTAATTCCATCATTCTCTTTCGACTTCTTCTTAGCGTCTGCTTTGGCCTTCTTCTTTTCTGCTTTCTTCAGCTTCGCTTCCTCTTTAGCCCTCGCTTTTTCATTTTTGGAGCTTTTCTTGCCAATGTCTTCATCGCTATCGTATTCGTGATTGTCCTCGTCTTTTCGCTTTTTACCCCACCTGAGTTTACCCTTCTTGGCCTTAGTCTCTTCGTTGACCTTCGTCTGATTATCGTCACTTTCATCATCCGTCTCCTCCTCATTTTCTGCAGCTTCGTTTCTTTTCTTTCTTGTCCAAAACAATCCAAGCTTTTTATTTCCTGTCTTCTTATCCTTTTTCTGCGACTTCCCCTCTTTATCGGAGTTATCGTCGGACATCTTGCTCCTTTCTAAACTGTGGTCTTTCTGTGACTTTACCCCTAACATGGTACTCTCGCCATTTTCTGAGTCTCTGCCACTTGTATCGCTGTGTCTACTCTCCACACTCAAACGCCGTCCGTCAGCTTCTAACCGATTCCTTGTCTCTGAACTATGACTTGTCCCTGAAGCCAACACATACGCTCCTACACTCAATCCTAATTTCCTCCTCGAGCGTTCGTCATCGCTTGAATTTGCCTCGTGTCCAGCCTTCTGCGTTTTATCGGAAATATTGATTCTCTTTTGACTGTCGAAACTTTCGATCCTTTCAATCTTTTTCGCGGTCTTCGCGTCGTCTGAACTGTTCTCTCTCTCTAGCACTATCAAAGCCTTCCTGTGCCCTTCCTCATCGGAACTTTCCCGCTCTCTCAATCCTTCTTTTTTACCAAAAAATTGGTCCTTCTTCAAGTGTTTGTCACTTTCCAACCGAACCCCTATCTTTGAATGCTCGCCCTCATCTGAGCTGGATCCATGTCCAAGCTTCTTCTCATGAACTTTTGAACCTTCCAAATGGCCATGACCTTCGAACTTTCTCTCAACCGAAGGTCGTTTCTCTAGCAACCGTTGCCCAGCAAACGTCGTCCTTACAGCCGCTTCTATTTCCATTCTATGGCGATCATCCGCAATCTTTTCATTACGATTGACCTGTAATACTGTGGGCGTGGCTTTGTCGCTGTCACTCGAGTCGTCGTCAGGGACAGGGGGCGGAGCGTAGTCAGGGGGTGCGTCGTCGAATACTACATCCATGTCAGAGTCGCTGTGTCTTTTACTTTTCACGATTGCTGTCATGGATGACGAAGTCTCCCTAAATTAGATACAAAAAATACTTTTGTAAATTGTTCTGACGAATAATTTTAGAAAGCATTCAGATAACACGTTTCTGCCAAACAAATGCAGCTAAATTGTGGTTTTTAATCGCCCAAATTGTTAATTGACGGCTCGAGAATCTGAGAGCAAGACATAACTAGCTCAAATAAAACCTTAAGATATTTTTTCAAAATATATTGCTGAATAATAATTTTAATTAGCATTCGCAGTCTTAGCTTCACAATGTTTGATGTGTTGTCTTTTAGTCGAAAGATGAACCGTCCACAGGTCGTTCGTTGTCTACTGAAAGCTCTAAGAGATAGAGTAGCCCTAATTAAGCTGTTCGCGTCTATCTACGTTCTACCCTGAAACTTGTGAACATAATTGAAGCAATCGGTTGATAGCTCTAAACGTAAACTTAAGCGACTAAAGTTACTAAACGTGATGTAAGTTCCGTGAAAAAGTGAGTCAGGTCACATGAGCTTCAAGAGTTCTTGACTCGTTCGGACAAAGACAGATGTCTTGATGATTCACCGTGTTCAAAAACACATCAACTGTTACTCTCGTGTATCGAATATCCGACGCGAGGGAAGAAACAGTTCTTACGTTGACTTTTTTGCAGGACTGTGAATAGACACGACTGAATCCTAAAAGAAAACAGTAATCATCTCAATGAAACAGAAATCTATCTCCATTATTTACCGCAGAGTTAATTATCTAAATGACAGCTTATTTCGAAAGTAGACCTACCTTAACTATAAATAGCAGTTATTTACTGCCGTCGATTGAACTCAATTCAAAGATAAACTAATCAAAAATTTACGTTTTAAATCAAGTGACTACAAGCGTAAAGTTAAAAATTACGAATATGATGTTGGCGACGATTGTGATCACACCGATGACAAAGTTGATGATGATGTTGACGCTGGCGTTGTTAATAATGATTTCAGAGAGGAGAAGAATGGAAGCACGAAGATAAATATGGTTATAAATTTATGAAGAACAGGATGATGATGATGATGATATAGACAACTATACGACGATAATGATACTGACAATGCTATTCAAAATCATTACTTTTATTGTAACGACTTACTAGGCTATTATTATCACAGTTTCATCCGAAATAGGTATAATCCCTGAGGCTCTAAGCAACGGAACTCAAAGCCTATTAATGTTGCTATTATTATTATTATTAAAATTATTATTTTTTTAATTATTGCTATGATTATTATTATTATCAAACGCAAGAAACATCGAAGTATACTCAACTGTTTTTAGAGAATGCGCATGCGCTGGGCCTGATGAACTGAGCGGAAGTGAGGTAACTAATTTCCGTCGTCCGTCATCGGAGTCGGAATCACTCGAATGACTTCGGGTTTTGACGGTAACAACCGGCTGACCTGACAGTTAAACGTGCTTTAATTAATGCTCTGTGTGAAAGACGGTAACCAATGCTCACTGTAATTGTAGTGGTAGCCGTAAATTTAATCGAGAATTTGTATAGCGTCTCTTCATAGAAGTTTTTCCTGATTTCTGTACAACTCGTATAGGCCTCCGGTTGGTTTTATGCAGCTGGGTGCTCAGGAAACATTTCGGCTAAACTTAACACAATACTTAATGAATATTTTTTTATTATAAATTAAGGCACCTTCTTGTGACTCTTTAATAAATTTAAAGTGGTCTTAGTAGAAGAACTGGCTTGTCAGAAGATACCTGGGAGTGAATGTGGCTGGAAGGAAGGTTTCGTGATGTCTCTTGTTGGAGATCGATCATTGGCATGATTGACAGCCAGTGCAATGCCCGGAGTGACATGTGACAAATCGACCTCATCGTAACTTCCAGAAAAACGAACCTCCAGGTGTCGAATCTGGAATTGCGGTCTACTTCATTAGTTAATTAATATGTTTAGTATGTGTTTCTCTTTTCTCAGACGTATTCTTGAACACATGAAGTCAATCAGTCACCCATCAGTTCATCCATGGACCGATAATGTTTGCTTCTTAAGTTTATGTGGATTCGTCGTTCATTGGTCTCTGCTTTCCAGCATGTATCTCCGTGTATTTGTTTACGCGTTTGTCTCTATCATATTCCTTTCACACTAACTCTAAGTTGGGCGATCTGTATGTTAAAGTCACTACAAAAGTTTCTTATGCACAAACTCAAGATGCTGATGAAGATACTGTAAGAAGAGGATAATGGACGTCTATTATCTGCGTTGTAAATTTTAATTTGAAATGTATTAAAGTATTGGAGCATATTGAGCTGCGTTTGGGATATAATGGCGTCTGGTTTCAGGCGAAATTAGTCATGGATTTTCTTCTAAGCTTGGCTAATATCGATGGAAAATTAAATTGAAAATGGTCTTTCTAGTCACCTTCTCCGTGAGAGTGTGAATTTGCTTTTCGTATTGCTGATCCATATCGCAAAGACGTCTCTTTATACTTTCTTTCTCGGTGTCATGCTCTCGTTCGCTGCAATGGAAAATTCCAAACTCGGAAAAGGAAACGCTGAATTGAATGAATGCAGTGTTGACCTTTGCCTCATTGACGCCCTCGAGCGGACATTTTCGGGGCGCCCCTTTTCAAAATGATAAAATGGCTGAAACATGTAAATTCTATACAATACACTTACTCGGCATCCGACCTCGCCATCCCGAAAGGCTTGTGCTGAAGGACTGGTACCTACGTATCTAAAATCCAATTCTAAGACTTAGCGTACTTGTTTTCAACTTCGCTCCGTATTCTAATATCTATTCTAGAAAAGAGATTGAAGGTGAAATATATCAGATCAAAAAGTGAAACTGAAGTCAACATGAGAATCCAAATAATCATTTCCAACTCGCAAACCAACGCTTTTCTCTGCAACTAAATTTCCTTCTCTTACTTTTTAAACCGAAGGTGACGCATTATAACGATAGACAAACTGAATACAACTATAACAGCAATACAACCGGAAATAAAAATAGAAGAGCTAAAGCGTTAGCTTGCTCTGGAAGAGTTGCGAGTGTTCCCGCTATGAAGTAAAGCCCGTGTTCAATCTGGCTGGAATAATCATGCACGCACACCATGCAGCTGACTGGTCAATTCAACGAAATCCCCGCCAATATAGTCTCTTGCGATCTCGGCTCAAATCGTTCATTCGCTATTGAAAAAACGTTCATACTCTATCCCGATTTCTCGCATTCCTTTCAATTGCTTCATCGCCTCAATTATCAACTCTAAACTCCATCCACCGTATCCGTCTGATTGTCTACCTCTCGGATTCTTAAACAGAACCTGACTTCATCTGTTTTACAATGGATCTTACGTTTGACAGATTTTCTGTGAAAAGCAGGATCTCGCTATCTTTGGATACCGTAGAGCATGGCCGTGCCGAGCTGTAATTGCGCCCTGTGCCTAGCATCAATCTGGCGCCCACACATTTTGAAAGTAGTACGTTTTATGGAATAATAAGTTATTCCATCCTGAAATGTGCGCCCTCTCCACATTTTCGCCCTGGGCCACGGTCCCGCTGGCCCCCCTCTTTGGTACGGCCCTGTGGTAAAGGTCTCAAAATATTATAATAACGATACGGTTTAGACTATCTTCTAGAGAAAATGGAAGCTGCCGTGATAGCCAGAAGATGTTCTTTACACTTTGTATTTTGCTTCCATTGTCCTCCTCTGTTTCGCATAATCTTTCAAGCTGCGTTTTTCTATATGCTACAGTTAGACTGCAGCAACTCACTTTGAGCGATACTTTTCGATGACTTGGAGGCTCGTTGAATGCGTTTCGTGCATTAATCGAATCTCAGACCGAAGCCTCTTATCCAGTTCGTCAATCTGTCTCTCGCTGTCATCACGAAGAACCTAACGGACAACAAGCTCAGCTTAAGATAAAGCAATTGTAAGATAATGGAAGGAAACAGGAATTAATAAAGTTTGGAAGAGACAATGCAATGTTTGTGGACGAAGTAGGTAATTATGTTCAAGGCAAGGCAATGCAGGGCGAGAAAAGGCAATGCGATCCGGAGTGATGTTAAGCACATAGGCCTACAATGTGATATATTGCCCGTTGTTTAGACACGATTTAACTATATTGGTAGGCACATAGAAACCATGGAATCTGAACTCATTAAATCTGGCACCGGGTAATCGGACTCGGGTTTCCTTTTGAGAGCACCTCTGTCTTGACGCAGCTCTCGTGAATAAGCTGGTGCCCTGCGCTCTGCTTTTGAGTGGCGATCTAGAAGCTTGGAGTTTACGATTAAGATTTCCTAAACAATTCAACAACTTCTGTGGCTCCGGCCTCATACTGCATAAGGCATCAATCAATGATCGCAAGCAACTATGTTATTATTCGTTAGAAAAGAAAAAGTCAAAATTCGATGAGCCAGAGAGACAAGAACTCAACAATGCTGGATAATGAATCTGAACGATGAGTTCAAACCTAAGGTCTGCATGAGCACACGTAGGGAACCGTCAGAGGACACTCACTAAGCACAAGACATTTCTATAAATCACGCTGGTATTCGTTTCGATTTGCTAAATAACACATTTTATATATACGTTGTACATTCTTTCAGATAAAATATATTAGAATGTCACAAGGATGAACAAGAAACATGAAAGTTCTGATCGAACACTTAGAACTATAATATATGGCGCCTTTCATAGAAATGATCGGAATGAACGAATGAATGAATGCATCAATGCATGATGAATGAATGAGTCAACTAAATAATCAGTCAACTAATTATTCAGTCAATTAATTAATCAGTCAACGAAACTGATTAATTAATCGGTCAACAAATTAATTAATTAATAGATTAATTAGTTATTTAATTGATTAATCTGTCAACTAATTAATCAGTTGATTAATTAATCAGTCAGCTAATTGATCAGTCAACTAATTAATCAGTCAATTAATTAATAATTTAATTAATTGATCAGTTAACTAATTAGTCAGTTGATTAATTAATCAGTCAACTAATTGTTCAGTCAATTAATTAATCAATTACCAATTACCTTCATTCGATCTGCTTCCCTCCTTGCTTTGGCCAACGTAGCCTCAACTTCGATCAGTTTAATCCGATCACTCTTTTCACCACTGCCATCTGAACTACGTTGTCGCAGGACACCGTCAACCTGTAGACAAGAAACATAGGTTAAAATATACCACAATCAATCAACCAACTGATCTAACTTGATATGGCACCTCTTCAAGATACCGACCCAGAGATCCTCCTCGCACAGCCCAGGCTTATAAGAACGACCATTCACATCATTGGCAATGTTATAATATGATAAGTTATGAAATAACACACAGACAGCATGCAGAAAACAGTATAGAATACTATATGAACCATGGATATGGAACAGAATGCAGAATAGGAGGGTACAGAATAGAATATGATAAGACGTGAAATGGTACATAGGATGAATTGTGTAGAATAAGAATATAGAATAGATCCTGGAATAGAATACGGGAAAAGAATTAATTGGAAAGTGGAGCAGAATACCGAACATAGCCCATAAAAGAATATTATGGTGGAATAGATTGGATCTTAAAATCGAGTGGGATATAGAATAGATTATGGAGCAGGTGATAAGATGGGATAAGATGGGAAATGATAGGATAGGTCATCATGTTCCGTTCGTCCTTCATCATACCCATCTGAAGGCAATATTTGCAACCATGAAGCATCTTTCGAGGATTTACATTACATTACAATGATAACATTACATCTTCTCTTAAACCATTTAACTGTGTTTATTATGTCTGTATTTCGTTCGCCAATGTACGATAAGCAATTGATACATAAAACAGAATAAACCTATAGTAATAATTCCTCTCGTATTTTTATAATTAATCAGAATCCGTCGATGATCAGGCGTCAATATAGTCAAAGGCCTAGATTATGTATAGGTCAGTCCACGAAGTCAATCACCAGCGTTTCTTACCTCAGCCCGTATCACTTCCAGTTGTCTCTCCAGCTCCTTTCGCTTGATCGATGCCTAAAGCAATCAAAACACATATCACAGCTGCACATGTCAATTGCATGAACCGGTAAGGTAATTGTAACATTCACATGGCGCCTTTAAAGAATATCTAAAATGCATTGAAACCGGACTGTCTGAATGGTCAACATAGTTATAAATAATTGCATCTTAATTGTAGCTACAATCCTAATTACATCTTAATTGTTATGCTTGCCTGTTCAGCAGAAAGTATCGTCTGAGGAAATACCCTGTTCTCCTCTGTCTGTCTGTTTGTCTGTCTCACTGTCTCTCTCTCTCACGCTGTCTGTCTACCCCTATCTCTCTTTCTCTCACTCTCTTGTCTTTTTTGCCCATATCCCTGGTCAAATGTAAAATATTACTTCGTCCTGATATCATTATTGGCGCGATGACATCAGCGTTACATGTGGTCTAAATGTATACAAAATGAACCACGAACTCTTGCATACACATATGTGCATGTCCGCATTATGCATGCGTGTATAAATTGTATATGTATGTATATGTGTAGGTAATACATGTATGTGTGTAAGTATGCATGCATTAAAAATCTATGTATGTGTCTTATGAATGCATGTATTGTATGGGTATATATATATATGTATATATATATATATATGTGTGTGCGCGCGCGCGTCGGGCGCGCAATCGTGATAGGCATATCCCAAGAGTGGACGACTTTACTCTCTGTGGCCTTGTAATAATGATGTTATACGATACATAACAGGCTCTTAATCTGCATGATATGTATGGGCTGTGTGATAAAGAAGACACTTACTTACTAACTTACACTTATATATGCGTTTTTATGTGCATCTAAGTGGTATTACCAATTCCAGTTTGAGCATGAGAGCACTTGAATTTGACTGGAGTTCATCTATGCCATGCGAATCAGAACCATGCCTCTAAAAATACAATAGAATCAATTTACATCAAACCGCTAGTCTTGCAGGTGTCATAAAATGTATACAGTTATATCCTGTGGCTTCGTATTTTTAACTTCTGGTCCTTTGATTTTTTAGCGGACTTAACCGGGCCCAACCTAAGCAACCTGGGTTCTTACTAAGCCTTAGATTGAATTTACTGTAAAGTACATACATCCATGCTGTATTAAAATACCATGCATCTGTATAGTGTCCATAAGTAATGACTAATCGTCATTCGATAGCGGTGAGTAATTGCAAAAGACTCTGCAGTCTACAATCTGCAGTAACTGCACAGTAACAAGTCTCGAGTAGGCTTGAGACTGTTCCAGTTTCCGTCTCAAGGGGACTTCAACCCAGGGTAAAAGCCCAGACCATTCGGCAGTCCCAGTTCATATTTTTTACTTACTTTTGCTTAATTTGTGTCAAATATCCTGAAATCTCTAATTGTATAATTACTAAGTATCACTGTTGTAGTAGATAATAAATTCACGACATATTTTGACGCTTTTCTGCAAGGGACGCTGGGCGATTGAATCTTAGTCAAAAATGAATCGTCGGTTAGTTATAATTTATAATTGATTAATGACTAGAAACCTTTCGTGCCTTCTCCTCGTCCGATGAACTGTCTCGACGAGTGTAGGTGTGTGTGGTGGTCACTGAGGTGTGTGTAGTTGTCACTGGTGCCTTCTTTGCCACCTCTCCGGTCAGTCTGTGGTCATCATTAATATGACCATGATGATCAATGGCGGATGATCCATGGAGCGTTGCGTGCGTTGTGGTCAGTGTTGTCTTTTTGGCCACTTCCCCAGTAAGTCCGTGGTCAGCGTTGATTTGACCACCATGATGACCAACGGTGGCAGATAATCCCTGGTGCGTGGCGTGTCCGATCAGTGTTGCCTTTTTGGCCGCATCTCCGGTCAGTTTGTGGTCATCGCTGATCTGACCATGACCACTCTGATGACCATTGAAAGATGATCCCTGGAGCGTGGCATGTGTGATCAATGTTGCTTTCTTAGCCATCTCACCAGATTCTCTGTGGTCATCATTGATCTGACCACTCTGGTGACCAACGGTGATAGATGGTCCTTGGAGTGTGGCGTGTGTGGCTAGTGCTGTCTTTTTGGCCACCTCCCCGGTTATCTGATGACCGACGGAGGTGGACGATCCCTGGGACGAGACCCCCATCTGAACCAGTTGTCGTTGCGGTGGTCCTTCGATACTGCCACCGTCGAGTCTTCTCCTTCCCATCCGAAGGCTACGAAATACGTGGACATCCATGGCATAAGGCAATAAGAGAGTGGACATAAAGTAATAATAATATCTCACCTAAAGCTAATCACATCTCGCTTTGCTTTGTCTTGTCTAATCCAATTCTGTAAACAGTTTGACCATACGTAAGTCTAAATCATTGTAGATGATCAAATCTACTCATGTTCAATACAATCCTGTGTAATCCAATCTAGTCTAATCTACTCAAATGAGCAAAGAGTTATAATCAAATATATTAAGAGCTAATTCGATCTCAAGTGTATGGTGATGGTGAAACGACATGAAAAAGGCAAGGGCGTCGAGAGGTATTATAGAACAAGACCAGGCATGAATAGGATAAGGTAAGGAAGGTACTTCCCAGGAAGACGAATAACAGGCTGAATAACAAGAGGCCTGGTAAGATAAAGCACAGTATGATATTAATCTCAGCACCTTTCATTAATCACAGCGTAGCATTATAGAAAACAGCATGACCATCCTCTTCTGCGCGTTCGGAAAGCTGTTCCTTCTGTGGTTTTTCTCTCGTTGCTCCCCATCGGCTAATTTTCTTTATGACTGTTGGTCATTATGAAACCATTACCAAAAACTTCACTATTCACCAACATCTGCACGCTTTTTCTGCTTATATTTTTCTCCAGGTAACGTTCTTCGCATGCGTACAGCAGGATCTCTCTCTCTCGCTATAGTACACGTCTAAGTTTAGGCTACTATTGAACGAACGAATGAATGACTGAATGAATTAAATGAACTAAATGAATAAACTCACAGCCATGGTACATCAAGTTCACAGGAACGGTGCAACAAGAGCCAGACGAAACGCTACAGGCTAATGCACAAAAGATCCGGTCTCTGATTTCAAGTAACTGTAAGCCTACATAATCTATGTGCATATCTCTCTTGAATTTATGCAGCACTAATGCTTTTATTAGGCCTACCTGACTCTTCCCGTAACGTTTTTGAGAATGTCAACCGCTTCCTGATATGTAACACCCACCATGCTCTTTCCATTCACCTCAATGATCTGGTCCCCCGGTTGAATCCTAAAATAACCAAATTTACTAATAATTAGTTGCAATGTAGGACGCCACAACGTGATTGCAGTAATTAATCACGCTTGAGATGATTATTTATTTTACTACTTTAGTGGAGGATGACAATGACGTCTCGATATTGTGATTATGACAACGATCATGTCAAAGATATTGTGATGATGACAACGATGATGTCAAAGATATTGTGATGATGACAAGATCATGTCAAAGATATTGTGATGATGACAACGATCATGTCAAAGATATACGCAGACAAAGAGAACCACAATAGACCACAATACCCACAATAACCGCACAAAACCACGATAAGCGTTCATATACATAAATAAATACATACATACACACATACATACATACATACATACATACATGCAGACGAACAGAAGGATGAACGATCAAACTGCCTGCAGCTGTTTCAAAAGTAATATTACGCCACAAATCGTAATCAGTTATAGAAAGACATTTTGAAATCGAAGTCTTAAGTGACTTCAATAACACATTGGAACGTAGATGAATATATACAGAAGGGGGAAATAAATTCAAAGGTTGGGGCACATAATGTCAATGAGTCAAAGCACAATACCTTGTGGCGCTAGAGTCTAGAGTAGATCAAAGATCAGAAGTAGGTTGATTTAAAGAGAGAGAAACATTTGGTATGGAGGGTAGACAAAGTAAAGAGGTAGGTCGGATGATTTTTTACTCTATGAGGCTGTACTCAAATGTTCAATGATTGCTCATCTTTCAGTGGACATGATGAATATTCAAAACGGCATAATGAATATTCAAAACGGCATAATGAATATTCAAAACGGTATAACTAATATTCAAAATGAATGTGACATGTTGTTACGTTTTTTTGGCAAGAGAGCAAACGATGTTAGAATTTTTTTTGAAAATCACTAGTTATACCCGTGTGAAGCTGATTTCAACTAGAGACAGTCAGCAAGAGACAGACTGATGGAGACATACAAATAGACAGTCAGACACACAGAGTAATATCTAGTCGGACGAAGACAGAGATTTTTGGTCACTTGCCGTCCGTCCTTCTGAGCGGTGCCTTGGTCGAGGATCTGTTTGATGCAGATGGATAATTTGTCCACTGGACCGAGGTTATCTCCAAACCCCATTCCAACTATACTGAACCCCAGTCCACCGTCACCTTCAACCAATACAACCGACACACAATTATAAGGACGAAGACGTCTTAAGCATTGAATGACAGATTGATTGATTCACTCATTCTCTAATTCGCTCATTCATTCATTTGTAAATTGTATCGTCCATTACGTATCCCTCGTAAGTTGACTATAGCCCTTATTTCGCTAGACTGCGGCGTTGTTTAATATGAGATGCATAATGCAATGGACGCCGTGCATGACTGCCGACAGTTAAATTAGACTCCTGTAATAACGTGTCGTCATTCGTTCATACTGTACTTGCAATCACACATACTATCATTATATTATTATATTTCGTTCAATGTTTAAATTGTCGTTCATTCCTCCCTCGTTCTTTCGTTCACTCATTCATTCACCGGAAGTGACGTTCATTAGGTTAACATCATCGGTCGTTACCTTTGTTGAGTACGACATCGAAGGCGTCAAGGGAGTCGGCCAGTTTCTCCAGTTGGAAGACAACGGAGGCCGTCAAAGGGTCCGTCTCTCCATCCTTCCGTTCGTACTCCTTCGATGAGTAGGTGTCGAAGACTCTGTCCGGAGTCACACTGAAGGACACGCGCGGATTGCTATTGTGCGCTGATTTAAGACTCTGTGACACTCCTGTATGAAAATAGGTAACTACGCTATCACAGAGATCCGGACGACCCAAGCCTCATCAGGCTGACTCTGCCTTTTATTAGCTAGTTAATTCGTTAATAAAATGATAAGCAGGATAGATAGGTGCCGTGCCATGCAGTTAATTCAACTTCTTTTAAACTGGATTTATAGATCTATGTTGGTACTATTTTTATTTTATTTTTTATTCATTACAGAAGTTTATTACCGCCCTTCTTCCAACAGTTTTTGCTCAGAAGTGTACACACACGCCTCGACGGCGCAATTGCAGTTGTACTGCAGAGCAATTTTGCGCGAAGGACTTGCTCAAGGTCCCTACACAGTGACGCCCGGACGAGGGTCGAACACGCCCGCTCAACGCACACTGAACGTTACGGGCTGACCGCTCTAACCAATCGGCCGCTGTGCCACACTATGGCAGGTAACCTTACTGCGTAGGCATCTTGGTCAGCTTGAAATAAGAAATGCTTATTATCCTTATATAATATAATGCTACGCGATGTGTCGCTATATAACATGTCGTGTGGAAATACCTTGTCATGCCTTAACTTACCTCACTATGTAGTAGCTTATACCTCATACAAATTCCTATCAAACCTCTGAATGTGCCCTATCTGAAGTCGATATCTATCTATATCTCAGTGTTTTCTGTGTCTTTATTCTTAGATTACAATATCATACCGCAATTTATCTCCCATTACTGTCAACTGCCTCGCCTTCCTCTGTCTCAGCTCGTCTTATCTGACTTTACCTGACATTTTTACCTGACAAGGCATTCCCATTGCCTTACTCTTTCTTGCCTTAGTTAATCTAACCATATCTAACCATGCCCTGTGTACCATACCTGAATTTATCGTAGCCAATCCTGTCTTAAATTATCCTACTTCACATGTACATCACATGATTTTTATTGAATTTTTCATTGCGAAAACTGATACAGCGCCATCCAAGGCTGCTGCTTAGGCCTTAGGGCGTTCCCTCGCTAAAAAGGACAGTTAGAGTACAATGCATTTTTAAGAACCACAGCAACGTTACGATATGGTAACAAGTAGCTGGAATAGTAGACCTCGTCCTTGGCAACATCACTGACTGTACCACATCTTTCCTAACCCTACCTGCCCTGCCTTGCCCTCCTCCCTTCACCATGGCACGTGCTTTCTTTCGTCACGGAGTCTCTAACTTATTAACCAACGTAGGACGACGCCAGGTTAACAGTCAAGTGCGCCCAATGCGTCGACGTGCTCCAATGCGCGATAAGCCCAATCATCGCCTCTTGAGTCAAACGCTCGACTGTGGACCATGACTTGAAGCAGCAGATCAGAGATTACAGAAGATAAGGAGAGCGTAGGCTGCAGCTGTAGTTATGCAGAAGAACAAGTCACTATAACGGCGCAATTGTTTTCTCATACACGGACTCTAATCTAAGCCGACTATTTCTAGGCCACCATTTTCATAAACGTAAATTTCAAACGTCTAAATAGCCACCAGACAGTCAAACGCAGGGCACAAACTTATTCAAAAAATCAATGTATGTTGGCTTCCAGTGAACCAAATCTAGGAATTGTAACGTAATCTGTCGGAAATGAGCAGTCCCTTGGATTAATTCAGACTGGTAATACAGTGGATAGAAGTGTTAGAAACTTCATTTTCATCATACTTCATAACTTGGGAGAAATTACTTACGTGTAAGCTCGTATCTATAGACTAAATTACTCATCAACATACAATTGACATCAGGCTTATCATCAAAATAAATGGATGACTTGGCTAAATTGACTGATTAGAGTAGTTTATCTGTACTACCTGAAGCGCCATCTGGAGCACGAGTGCTTCGAAATTCGTCGCTAGATGTCGATGATCGTCTTTCTGATTTGGCATTCAAAGCCATTTCCTTTCACGTCTCGATTTCTTTCTGTACGGCCGGCTCAAGTTAATTGAGTTGACTGAATGTAGGGTGAGGTGATCAGATATAATCTTAGCACATCAATAGTTTTAATACATTACAGGTATATAGGCATCACTCGTTGACGCCTCTAAACAGACTCTCATTCCCGTTAATTGTATGAGTTGGAGCGATGAGGCAGAAGGCTGCCTAAGGAGCAGAGGCAAGCTGAAACAAATTATAGAAAACTGTGAAAGGAAAAGCACCAAAGATTGATCATTGCCTAAAAGTGCATATAGTGTAGTCCGTCAGGAAAGTAAACTTACTGGGACCTAGTCTAGATAGGCTAATAGCTTAATGTCCCTCTGGAATCTATCTTGTCTATAGAATTTCGCAAACAGAGAATATCCGCAAGATTAAACCTCAGAATTCCCTATCTCTACATGTCCTTCGATCTCATGGTCTCTCAACTCCGACAATTCAGACTGTGACAAAAATGGCAACAGTGGCCACCTGTATGGCTCCTCTGCCTGGTGGGGTCCTGTCTTGATATGATGCAGAGAAAGACCTTCCCTATCTGGTCCGGCTTTGCCCTGAGAAGAAACACAGAGTGTCTCGAACTCTTTCTGCGGAGGATGAAGCGCTGAGGCTTCCTTTTACGTGCACATGTGGCAAGAGTTCTATCTCACTCCTTACTGTTGCCAAAGACAGAAAATTGTCTGTCCAGTGTCCACCAATAATGATCACTCCAGTATGCTATATATAATCATATATATACATATATATTAATATATATGCATATTTGATCCTGCGTTTTAATAGGTTAGCCCTTACGCCAAATGCAGATGAGATAAACAACGACCTAAATGATAGGCTGCCTTTAAGAGATTTTGACTCTTACAAACCAGGAGGAAACAGAGGAGACTTTCGGAAGAGGCATGCGATGTAATTAGAGGCTATCTAACATTGCATCATCTTGCTCCACTTGGCCTATCCAGACTGACCTCACTATATGCCTATAACCTATCTTAATATGGTCTTAATATCTAGCCCAATGTGACCTCGTCTTTTCTAAGTAGCCAATAAATTATCCTGCTGTACAAGACTTTATCTTACTCTATGGCTTGGTTTGTGCAGCCTATGTAAAATTTACTTTACCTTACACTGTACTACGTTGCCTCGCCTAACAGCACCCTACAATGGGCTATATTTAATTGAGGAAATAAAGAAAAAAATTTAAAGCAGTTACTGTAACCTACAGTAGTACACACAAGAATCGAATGCACAGCTTTCTTACCTGTTGAGCAGTCGTACTACGGTCGGATATCCTACCTGTGATCGCATACCTATCTAACCAATTCATATCCGTTGAGTCTGTAGATCAGTATAGATTATCCCAACTCAGATAGACAAGCTATGAGAAGAATCTTATCGATCTGAAGACGCAAATACTCAGGCCAAGAAGACCTTCTGCTGAAAGTAGGCTTACTTCAGTTCGTACTCTCACATTCAAGGGCCTTGTATACGATCTCACATTCAAGGGTGCTTGTGTACGATTTCACTCAAGCTTAAGCTGCTACTTTTGCACTGCGATGATCACCAACAGCCATGCACACCACGAATTAGCCACATAAATAATCTTAATGTGACGTGTTTAAGGCAGCTCAAAATATAACAGACATATCTCGCAATGACGCGTTTACAGATCGCCACTATGCAGTAGTTGCAGTTTAACGGCCCTGTTTGATGACATAGATCGTCATCGTCGCCCTCCTTCTTTATCCAGGCTTTGGATTGGCACTTTTGGAAAGCAAAACAGTGGCGGAGTAACCAATAATGTAACATACGCTCTATGTCTATAACATGTATAATTTTTATGTTCATTTGTGTTTTATGTTCTACGTTCTATGTTTTATGTTCTATGTTTTATGTTCTATGTTTTATGTTCTATGTTTTATGTTCTATGTTTTATGTTCTATGTTTTATGTTCTATGTTCTATGTTCTATGTTTTATGTTCTATGTTTTATGTTCTATGTTCTATGTTTTATGTTCTATGTTTTATGTTCTATGTTTTATGCTCTATGTTTTATGTTCTATGTTTTATGTTCATAAGGATTTGCTTTCCTGTAATCGACGACGAATCATCTCTAATAGTAGATCTACAGAGTAGGCCTACATAAAAAATTGGAAAGGCTTATATAAAATATATATTTGGATAATATGGGCTAACATAATTAGGATATATGCAATGATAACACATAGCCTATTATTTGTTTTGTAAATGACATAAAATTATGTACATATATAATTCCAACTGAGACACATACCGCGGATATAAATTTGAGCAGATACAGCTAATAATTATAATAGTATGCATGGATTCCCATAAATTTACATTTATATGTGCTATGGATGGATGTATACGTTATAGACAACATCGGTATGTCGTATTGGTTTATATAAATGTGTCAGTTGTTTACAGAGTCGATCGTCGATTAGTGGAAGGTCGTGACTGAAGCAGGTTTCTTCTTCTTGGCTCTGACAATTGTTTTCGTCGCCTTCATACTATGGATCAAAGTTCGTCTTATTAAATATGCAGTCTATATGCGCGCACCTACGAGACGAACTCAAAGCAAGTCTTATGCTTAAAATAGATACATTTCTGAATGGCGAAGTCAGGAATTGGTGCTTGGAGTATTATTGACACTGACAGTAACAGGAACATAATTCCTCGACAAATAAAAATAACCCGGACAGAATCTTTCCCCATGCATTTTGCGTAAGACATGATCCCGGACATAATCTCACGTCAGCACGTAAGTGTCGCATATTGCGTCAGCCTAAGGTTTGGACTTTAGAGGTGTTACTACGCTGTCTGTTATTGTCATTTAGATATAAAGTTAAGACTTGTTGGTGCCATTTAGGACTTAAATTAAGACTTGCCATGTCGCTTCGGTCCTTTGCCAAGTCTTGTTAATGTCGTTCACTTCAGAAATAAAATTCGTCGCATATTATATTTTTGGCATAGACCTAAAGAAGTGATATGTTTGAACAATGGTTAGCATTTCCTTCTTTATTTGTTCATTGAAGTATAGTAGACCTACTCGAATCACAGGTCGACTTGAAGAAGCATGGTATGTAGCACTTTATATCTCGAGACATAATGATGACATCACTTTCATTTATCACGTGCCTAGGCTCTATAGTCAGGGGCGTCGATCCCCCCTCTGAGTGATGGAGGCCAACCCCCGGTCCTCAGTGTTAGGAAGGCAAGATATTCCCCCCAAGACTAAAAAATTATCCCCCCTACCTGAAATTGGAGGCATTTGCCTCCGAACTCCCCTATGTGGACGCCCCTGCCGATATGGAGCCTTCAGATTTTTTTACTGTTCTGTATAGGCCTAATGGATTGTGGTTTCAGATACGGTGTTTGACTGAGACCGCTGATTGGCGATTTATGCATGAAAAAGGGTAACCGGAAATCTACAAAGTAGATTAGAGTAATAATCGTTGGAAAAATAACAATGAAAACTAGGCCTATAGACGGTAAATTTAATCATCTATTGCCTTAATATTTTATTAACTTTTTTAACGTACGTAGGCTAAATCAAATGATCAGCAATCAATTAAATATTATAACAACTGAATATCCGAACAACTGATTAATTTGAAAGAGATTAAATAGTCTGTGCTGCTGGCAGACGAAGCCTGAGAGCGCGGAAAGAGCGATTACAACTCCAGGAGTATCCGAGTAAATGCTTTTAGCAGAACTTTCAAGGACGGCCTGAGTGACTGGCTCTCCCTCCAGAGTAGTTTTAGTTTCGTTTCTATATACTCTGATGCCGAGTGGGTAGACAGCGCTTCCGTTTAGGCTGGAATTTCCCCTTCGAAACACTAACAAGGAAATTAAGAAAAGTATTATTTCATTAAGCATGCACTACGAGCACAAGGCCCTGAAGACACCACTGTACTTCCCTGTTTTAAGCGTATATCCTAAGCAAATGTACAGGCAGATGTATATGTCGTAAATGGTTAATCGTATAATCGAAAATTTCTGAAACAATAGCATTCAAAAGTACAGGTGCCAATTAAGAGCAGGACACCTGCCTAATTCCAACGGGCAAATCAGAGGAGTTTTCTATAGATATGAATGAGTGACAAAGAAGATCCGATTACTCGAGACAAGTTAGAAAAGGAGACAGAGGAACCGTTGCGGAGAACTGTCGTTATAGATCAAGATAAAAATGAGACGGTGCATTGGATTTCGTTCTTTCGGTTTTTGACTTGATTCAATTCAGCGCTATTGATCGAGGCTTGTCCTTACAAACGGGCGTTTAATGATCAATTGAATGAAACAAACACAAAAATTGATCGATTGCATTGTGGATCGATAGACCACTTAGTCGTTTGCGATTCATTGCCTGACCCAAATGATCGATATCGATATTCCCTACAGCTGTCTCGGGGATCGATGGGCCTATATATGCAGAATTCTCTTAAAGAAGAAAGAGAGAATGAATGATCGAATGAATGATGACCTGTGAGAATGATCAGCCATTCTTCGTCCGTCCTCAGCTTCGACATCGTGGACGTTCCAATTCCAAATGTCGGCGACCGAAACGCACTCGATGCCCTCTGTCCCTCGATCCAGACCCTGGCCGGAGACTCAACCGGAACACGGACGTCCCAGAGGTAACCGTGAACCTCCTCTTCGTAGCAGCTGGCACAGAATCCAGCCAAAAGGACGGTGCTCGACGCTGACGCAAATCCATTGCAGTTCACGACGCACACTATCCTCGCTTCCGGTGGTGGTAGAGAGTTCGATTGGATTTCGGGACGATCGGAGGTCTCTGGGACAAAGCTGGAAGAGTTCCGAGGGCGGGCTAGGACGAGGCTTACGCTGTCGAGTCCATGGAGGCGATCGGGAAGGGAGACGGTCACGTGGAAGACGAACACGCCTTTTGTTGTCTTCACAAACACTCCCGGAAGCGGTTCCAGGTCCGGTTCCTGTCCGTCTTTTAGATCCGGTTCCGGTTCCAGAATGCTGGCTGAGAACTGGATCAGTGGAGTGTTCGAACGCAGGACGGATTGGATCTTTCCAGAACACTTATCGAGGCTGTCGTCTACAAAATGGCGTTAAAGAGCAAAGTGCTTATTATATAGTGTCACAGGAAGTTTGATGAAACTGTCTGCGTTGGTCTATAATCTACATATGTACAAATTGTACACCATATATTTGTATGTTGTTGTACGTTACGTGTAAATCATTGTATATATATAGCGAGGTTCGTTGGAAGGTGCTGTATAAATGTCCACTTATGTACATATGCGCATGCATACATACATACATACACACAAACATATATATATATATACATTGCTACAGGTTTTGAGATAGGCCTCGTACTGCCAGTCTAAAGCTTGGATAAAGGAGGAGGTCGATGCTGATTTGCTTCGTTATGACCCAGCGTCCTGACAATGCGAAACAACCGCATGGCTCAGGGCGACGATGGAGCAATGGCAACACTCTGACGTAATGTCAATGCTCTGGCGTAATAATAACACTATGGCGTAATGGTAATACTATGGCGTAATGGTAACACTCTGGCGTAATGGTAACGCTCTGGCATAATATTAACACTATGGCGTAATGGTAATACTATGGCGTAATGGTAACACTCTGACGTAATGGTAACGCTCTGGCATAATGGTAATACTATACCTTAATGGTTACACTATGACGTAATGGTAATACTATGGCGTAATGGTAACACTCTGACGTAATGGTAACGCTCTGGCATAATGGTAATACTATGCCTTAATGGTTACACTATGGCGTAATGGTAATACTATGGCGTAATGGTAAAACTCTGACGTAATGGTAACGCTCTGGCATAATAGTAACACTATGGCGTAATGGTAATACTATGGCGTAACGGTAGCACTCTGGCGTAATGGTAACCCTCTGGCGCAATGGTTACACTGTGGCGCAATGGTAACACTTTGGCGTAATGATAGCACTCTGGCGTAATGGTAACACTCTGGTGTAATGGAACCACTCTGCCGTAATGGTAACACTCTGGCTCAATAGTAGCAATCTGGCGTAATTGCAACATTCTAGCGTAAATATCAAGCAGAATATCAAGCAGGAGACGAGCAAGTTAGCAACCTCCGCAAAGTCCTCAGTCTTCAACTCCCTGGAGGTGACTGTGAAATGATTAGACAACTGTTGAACTTGTAATCGCATGTTACTACTATGTCATGTAATTTTACCGCGCACTTGTCAGGTTGAATTAATAAGGAATATGGGTGATACTAAATTGTCCGAAGACAGAAACAATTGGGATGTCGAACTGTTACGTCTCCTCCGATACAAGTAGAATGAAGTACCGCGAAACAGTGAGACCTCGTATACACAAAATCAGGGGCGTCGATCCCCCCTCTGAGTGATGGAGGCAAACCCCCGATTTCCAGTGTTAGGAAGGCAAGATATTCCCTAAAACTAAAAATTTATCTCCCCTACCTGAAATTGGAGGCATTTGCCTCCGGACCCTCCCCACGTGGACGCCCTTGCACAACATAGACATCAGGCGATATATGTTGGAAGTGAGCCTATGTGTACTTCGTGAGGGCACTGCCCGTTTGCCCAGATACTTTCGTGAGTATGGGACACTTACCAAGAGGATCTTGGTTGTGAATCGTAATGTTGGCTTTGGTGCAATACCAGGTGAAGTTAAGGATGCGATGACCTGGCCATGGATTGTCCGGATCGTAGGACTCCCTAGCATCCAAGATCACAACGGAATTGGAGTCTAAAACAACACGGACATCACTGTCACGTGTTTCACAGTATATCTCCTACTCTTATGCGACTATTTACTCACTAGTCTTGCGATAGTATGCTGCGCTGCGTGAAAAGGTATGATATTGCATTTCATCATATATTCTATTCTATTCTATTTTGAATTTTTATCTATTCTGCAGACGTATGCAGCAAGACAGGAACACAGAGAGGGAGCAATTCTGAAAGAGAGAAAAACAACAGAGAAATAAGGAAAGAAAGAAAGAAGTGAATAAGAGACGGTAGGAAAGAGAAGAGCGAAGAGACGTTGTACATGTTTATAGACCTGTGATCAATGGGCGCCTAGTAGTAGCCGCCTACCAATTATCCTGAGATTTCCGACGGCGCGAAGACGAGCAACCAACGTCGAGGGTCTGATTGCAAGCCACTGCGAAACACAGCGGCTGTCTTCTTCGATGCAGACACCTAAGATTATTATTCGTCAAATATATAAACGATTTTTATTTTTATAAATGTCACCCATCTAAAACCTTTAGCGATCATAATCTATAGGCCTAGCTTTTTTGGTAGTACCACTATATTGCAGGCAACCGATCGAGCAAGTTAGAGAATTAGTGATTGAATAAGTAAGCGAATGAGCGAGTGAACGAGTGAGCAAGCCAGCAATGAGCAAATCAGCAATTGAGCAAGTTAGCAATAGAACGTGTGAGTAAGCGGACGATTGAACGAGTAAATAAATTAACGATTAAATGAGTGAGCAAGTCAGCGAGTCTTTGAAGGAATAAAAGAATCATTGAATTAATGAATTAGCTAAATCAGCTTTCAGAACAATGGAAACTTATTGAAAAGCGTCATGCATGCACAACTTATTTAAACTGTGTTAAAACACGATTTATTAGATCAATCGGACAGTCCTGCATATAACAGCTTTGTGAGATACTTCAAACGCGCCATATATATATAAAATATATTTATATAAGTGTTTTCACACACACAGATATACAAACAGACACGCAGTGTCATGCATGCATACATGCATTCATACATAAACAAACAATATACAAATGCATCCATTCATATACGTCGATGCATCCCTCCACACGTTTGTATTTATAATGATAATAATAATTTACATAACGATGATAATAATAATAATAATAATAATAATAATATTAATAATAATAGTAATAATAATAATAATAATAATAATAATAATAATGATAATAATTATAATAATTATAATAATTATAATAATAATAATATAAATTATATAATTGAGAATAATAAATAAAGACACACATACACACGTATACGTGCATACATGCATACATATACAATACATATACAATACATATACAATACATATACAATACATATACAATACATATACAATACATATACAATACATATACAATACGTATACAATACATATACAATACGTATACAATACATATACAATACGTATACAATACGTATACATACATTTATACGTAGGCTACACGTGGAAATACATTTATACGTACATAAATATATACATATATATGCATTTACTTATACATGCATATATAAAACATACATAGGTCGTACATGCGTACATACATATACGTGTATAGGCCTATAAATAAATTATATAGCTTACAAAATCCCAGGGATCTACCTACTCGAAAGAGAAAGCTGTATGTTCCATAGTAGAGCGTGAAAGCCGGAATACGAATGACAGACCGATTCAGATCGACTGAATCCGGAAGTAGGGTGAAGGGTGAGGCCAAGGAGGGTTGATGACTGCAATCTTCTGAACCGACAGGGTGGCCCTTGAGGTGAAAGACGCTCCAGGCGAGGGTGATGAGGGTCTTCTTACCAGGTGTACCACACGGCCACGATAAATTCATTCTGATGGTGATGTTGTGGAACAGACGGTAGACGGTGGGAATACTCGATCGCCCGTTGGCCCCCTCTAACGACGACAGCTCTGGGGCACACTGAAGCGGTTCCAACGTCTCCACATCTAAATAGTATCATTAATGTTACTAGTATAATTATCATTCTTATTATATTTATTATTGTGATTATTATTATAATTATTATTCAGAGATTATATACATTGCAAAAAAGAGCTATTCGCGTAATAACAGGTTACTATGATACCAAACAGAAATTTTCTGGCCTCCCTATCACCATTAATGTATTAACTGTATCTCAAATAAATTCCCTACAGACTAATGAGTTCATGTATAAATACACTAATAACCTGCTTCCATCGTGTTTTGATAACTATTTTATACAAACATCATCTATAAATCCCCACCAGATTCGCTCCATTGACTCTTACAGACCAGCCTTTTGTAGAACAAAGACTAGGCAATTTGCTATAAGATATTCTGGTCCTCTAATTTGGAACATGACTCCAGTAGACATTCGCTTAGCGCGAACTACTAAAATATTCAGTAAAATATACAAAGGTCACTTATTTAATGTTGCTACGGCTTAGATGTGAGGTGCCAGTCTTTTCTGAATTTAACTAGTTAAGTTATAAGTTGCCTTCGTACTGTAATTAAAATACCTTCCTGCTGCTTATGTATACTTAATGTGAGAAAGGGTGGGCTCCGTAAGCGGAATCTTGTTAGTCCCCTAGGGGTTTCTTTTTTCTCCCTATTGGTCCTCAGCTGTTTTTTCTGTTCACTTGTTATTGTGTAATTTTGTCAAATTTATCTTCAGATGAGGATTGCAATAAAAATGGTTGGTTATGGTTATGGTTATTCTCAATTATATAATTTATATCATTATTATTATTATCATCATTATGTGAATTATTATCATTATTTTTTTATTATATTTATTATCATAATTACTATTATTAATACTATTATTATATACCTTTTAATATTTTTATTACTAATATTTCTTTGATTGCTGTAATAATATTTATTATTATTATATTTTATTATTATAACGGCTTTTTAAAATTGTCGGGCGAGGTTGATAGGAACTCCCATGCTTTTAGAAACTAAATAACATAATTAACAACTGTTCTATATTGACCGCTGGTTGTTAAGGATGCTAGACTTTTGTCATTTCTAGAGACAGATCTGTGAAGCTCATCGAGCCATAATAATCATCGTCTGGTTCCTTTTCTTGTTAGTAACTGGATGCCGCTGTTTGTCGTCGAGCATAAGTTTTTGAATAAAATAAACCAATTTATGTCATCTGGTCTTTGGGGCGAAGTAATACAATACAACTGAAACTTGATATTGCGCTTCTTACAATCAACAGAATTGGTGAAGACAGATGTATACAAACAACCCATATCCTATACTGGAATCGATGACTATTGGAGAACAAAGTGGGGTTCATATCGCAGAACATAATTGATGTGATGACGCAGTTTATCTATGATAAATAAGCGTCATGTAGTTTGACACAAAGCAGTTTATTGATGGTTTGCGTACAGATGCAACACCTGCATATGTAAATATCTGTATGTGTAGGCCTAAATACGTGTAATGCTGATATGTGCATATGTAAATATGTCTAAATGTAAATATATGCAAATGTAAATATGTGTAAGTGTAAATATTTGTAGATGTAAATGCGTATAAATGTAGATTTTTAATGTAGATATGTGTAAATGTAATAATGTGTACATGTAATTGTAAATGAGCCACAGACGAACAGTGTATGCATTACCTATCTCGCAGTTCTTTCCAGTGAATGCTGCGGTGCAGTTGCACTTGTAGCGATTAACGCGATCGATACAGGTGCCTCCGTTGAGACAAGGATCACTCGAACACTCATCGATCTCTGTTGTTAAAAACACAACAGTCAACAACTGTTAAAAATATCAGCAATACGCCAGTCAAAAACGCAGAAATCTATCGACTACCGACCGTTATTTTTAAAAGTCGGATTAACTGAGGCGCTAGATGAAAACTAAGCGCAGAGGCTCCTTCTAATTTGCGAACACTGTGTATTGTCAAGTGGATTGTACGGTTCTACAGAACGAAGAACACAGAGGAACGGTTACAGTGGTTTCTCTTTTTATAAATAATAATTAATATATATATAATTAATATATATATAACTAATATATATATTTTTAAAATTCTTTAATATATATAATTAACATATATATATATATTATATGTATATGTCTTCGTTTATTGAAGACCAGATGACAAAAGTAGACAACAGTTGAACAATAGAGTAATTAAAAACCAATATTAAGTAATTGCAACAATGATAGGCCTGCTATCACTGTTTCAGTATAGATATCTGTTATTACTGTTACGGTATGGATATCTGTTATCAATGATACGGTATGGATATATGTTATCAATGATACGGTATGGATATCTGTTATCAATGATACGGTATGGATATATGTAATCCCTGTTTCAGTATGGATATCTATAATCACTGTTTCAATATGGATATCTGTTTCAGCATGGATATATGTAATCACTGTTTCAGTATGGAAAACTTGCTATATGTTATCACTCTCTCAGTAAGGATATCTGCTATCACTGTTTCAATATGGATATATGCAATCACTGTTTCAGTATGGATAACTTGATATCTGTTATCACTGTTTCAGTAAGGATATCTGTTATCACTCACTGTTCCGGTTTGGCTATCTTTTAGTCTGTTCCATCATTGATAAGCTGAGAGGAATGGGAAATAACGAGGGATTCAATGATTAAAATCATCAAGCGACACTTTTTCGGTAGTGGTCGCTGAGGCAAATGCAGATTTATAATTAAATGAAGGTGTAGTGTAACTCGATTCGCAATCCATAAAGGAGGGCAATTTTATGCCAAGAGATAGACGCAGACAGACTGACAGACACAGATAGACAGATACATCGACAAACAGAAAGACATATTATTGTTGGTAGAAGAGAGTAGCCAATTGAACAGACAGATACGCAAAAGGACGAACAGGCCGACAGACGGACGGACGGACGGATAGACAGATGTAAGTGTATACCAGTCTCACACTTGGAGCCTGTGTAGCCTGGAAAGCAGAAGCAGAGCTTGGCTTGCGCTGTCTTCCTCTCTCCAGACAATCCATTGAAGCACCGACGGATGACGTGACCTTCGCTGTCACATTCCTCGTCATATTCTGTAATACCGACACCTGCATTTATTTAGCTCCTAATTTCCACAAATCAGCAGAAGCCGCGTACTCACTCACGTGCACATTCAACCAGGCAAATAGACTGTTCTACATCATGAGATAGTTTTAAACGAGCTGCAACAAGTGACGGGAACGAAACACGTGGGCAAGGTATGGACAACTAAATTCAGTGTAAGGTAGTCTCAACTATGCAGTAACGAAAGACCTTTTAGAACATTTACATTGAGCAAGAGATAGGCTGAACCACTGGGCAAATATGGACCGGAATAAATATTGAGTATTAGATCGGATGGCTATCTTCGATTGGAAATTTCCTTACCAGTGAGGAAAACCGGATAACTTGATTTACCGGATAACCGGATTTACCACAACTTCTTCCAAATCACTCCTTAATCTAGATTAGACCGGAATTACTTGCCGATGTCATGCTGGTGTAGAGCGTAAGTCGGAACAGCAAAACCAGCGAAGATATAGAAAAGAAAGCAGCATTTGCTAAATTGCAGTGCCATTGTCATTATCGAAATCGTTTTGCGGTCCCCTTGACCGCAAAACGATTGCTATTAGAAGTTCTCAATCAGCTATCTTGGTGGCGTCATTGATATATTATGACTCAACAACTGCGTCATCAAACTAAGCCTAACCTCTTTAATGCTACTTCAGTTTTACCAGTTAAAATTGCAATGAAATCTTCATGCCGCGACTAATATTGAGAGAGCTTGGCTAATCAAACCACGCGACGCTGCATGCTCTTTAATATGTGAGCAAGGTGTTCGATTCAGATTCGATCCCTCTGATATATATCTATTATATACACCTATCATGGAATCAGCAGCCCAATGCTGCTTAGAACTATAGTTCACCAACTCATGCTGACGCGAATTGACTACTGTAACGTTATCCTTGAGAATTGACTACTATAGAGTCATCCAAGAGAATTGACTACTGTAGCGCCATTCAAAGGACGCATGCCAGAGTTTGGAAGTAGTCAGGTCCTCAACCACCCCCACTCGAATGATAACCAGTAAGTCTAAACACTGAATATTTGCGAGATACCATATACTCAAGTCTCAAGGAGGAACGGATTAGATTTAAGAATCTCTTACTTGGTAGATCTGCGATGATCGGTATGCATCAAGAGCTTTGCGTTCCAGTTTGAGTGACCGAGTTATACAATGTATACATGTTGGTCAACTATGCCAGTTCGTCGCTTATTCACATCGGTGCCAGCTCGTCGGATTTTCTAGTCTCGTTTCGGATAGTTTTGGAACAATCTGTCTTTAAATATGCGTTCTGTTTTAAATTGTTTGTTCAACGCACATCTTCCAGTTATCATAAGTCGCATTTGTATAGATCATAAACTGTTGGAGGTGCTATATAAATGGCTTAGATTACTTGCATATATAAATTTTATTATGTGACTCAGCTGTCAAGTGTCAATATGCATGAAGTAGTAAGCGTTGGCACAATCTTACGAATACTGTGCGATCCATAAGGCTGGTTAGGAAATGCGATATGATAATGCAATGTAATGCAAATGGCTACTTATCTGGCGCCCTCAAAGGAGAAATCTCCATTCTGCCCCCATTCTATTCACCAATATGGAAATAGAGCATAGCATACTCTTCCACTCAAAGACAAATCTCAATTTGTAACCAGCACACACTAAACGTCACAGGCTGACCACTCTAACCGATCGGTCACAATATTGTTCACTTTCACTGCGTTTTAGTCAGATTGATTTCCTGTTAAATAAACGAATATTTTATCGTTTGACCGATTTTCCAGCAGCCATTTGCTTTCTATGTTATCTGTTTTATCACCCAGAAACTTGTCACCTGCTTAAGATTTACATAACAGGTCAAGCTGTTAACTAGATCGAGCACCTGACCACATTTTTTTTTACTGAGATAACCAATAGATCATGACCAATATTCCGCGAGTATATAAATGATACACTGGTTAAAGTCCACAATTGACCAATTATTTGACAGTCAGGCGTGGCCAAATAATTTTGGAGGTTGACGGAAAACTTGTTAAAAATGATCAACTTGAGAGTAGTAGGCCTACACTTACTGCTTTTATTTTCCCTCAATGCCTCAGGTAAGCAATGATTGCATCTTAACCATTACCGATAGCGAAGTTAAACAATAAATAACATAGACGTTTTTATTAATTGTCGTTTAAGCTGAATACGAGTGAGTATTTTCAAAGCAAAATTATCGCTTCACGATCCTTTTTTTCGGAATGAATAACTGAGAAATTAGTAAATGATCAAATTTAGTAAATGATCAAAATTGTGTAGATCCTACATTGTAATGTAATGTAAATCCTCGAAAATTTCTCGGCGCCCACAATGGCCATGTCAAGGAGACCAGTTTATTTACCGGCGCTATATCAAAATAAGTCCGCAATAGTCAATCCTCTCGTTTCTTTCCGGTGCCGGGTCGAAATCCGGGGAGTCAATCAAAGGAGACAGCATGGTGCCACGGTGGTAGTCGGTGATGAGGGAGGTCATGTGGTAGCGCAGGAGTGGAATCTGGATAGGACACCTTGAAGAGTTCGTTGTTGTTGGTAATATTGCACGAACCGCAGTTGTACGTTTCATTTACTTCAACAGAACTTATGTTATGTGATCTTCTGTAGATACTGACCTGATTATGGTTTGGCTATCGGTGCGCCATCGATTGATGCGTCTTGCAATAAACATACGGTTCAATAGCAGATATAAATTGCAATTACAATTGTCACCTAAAATGCCCGACATTGTCCTACTTATACGCTACTTACTTGCCAACCCATTGCTTGCGTAACCTTATCGCACACTACCTCACCAAGCGGTATGATGCCAATGTGTTGCTGATGAATGTGTTGTTGATTGAATGTGTTGTTAATGCATGCGCTGTTGATTGATGCGTTGTGCTGTCTGCGCTTGGTTCCTGCAGTTTGGTCGCAGTGTCCGGATGATGATCCGACGCTGATACCCTGGGCTCCAGCGGATGACGAATTCCACGATGAGGTCATTGATGGTGACGGAAGACTGCTAACCCAATCTGCCACTCTACGGTCTATCACCATCGTAAACGGAGGTAAACTGTGAGTCAGCATTTCAGTTCCATAGATATGAGTGGTAGATTGTGTAGCACAGTGGCCGATCGGTTAGAGCGGTCAGCCCATAACGTTCAGTGTGCACTGAGTGAACGGGCTTGACCCTCGTCCGAGGAGTCACTGTGTAGGGACCTTGAGCAAGTCCTTGGCGCACAATTGCTCTCCAGTACAACTGCAATTGCACCGTCAACGCGTGTGTGTGCACTTCTGAGCGACAAATGTTGGAAGAAGGGCGGTATCAAATTTCGGTAATAAATATAAAATAATTAATCATTTCCAGTTTTTTTGTTTTTATGATCACAATTTTCAAAATCGATTTATATTCCTAGTAGTAAAGATTTTTCATATCCACCTGTCACCACCCAACTCCAGTTTCAACTGTCTTTGTCTTCGTCTTGTCCGTCTTCGTTCCATGTTGCCTTCAATGATCGTTCTTAGACATTCACTACAATAGTCACATTGGGAGTTATATTGTGAGTGCACCAGCTATAAGTGTATTTTAGCAGAGCATTTTAGAAGTGCATTATTTTTAGAAGGGCATTTAGAGTTGCATTTTACGAGTGCAATTTATAAGTGCTTATTAGAAGTGCATTCTAGCAGCGCATTAGGCAATGCATTTTATGAGTGCGTTTTATTAGTGCATATTAGCATTCATATTAGCATGCAGTGAATATGAAGAGTGCATCTCATAAAAAAAGTGCCTTAATTGTAGGTCGATTAGTGGTCGCTGACTCTGGCTCTTCGATTAAACTCCGTGTGAAGTACATCTTCCTGTACGCCGACGGAGAGTTCCACGTGGGAAGCCCCGATTGTCCCTACTCCTCTTCCCTCGAGATCGCTCTCTTCGGCCGATCAGACGACACGGACGTCCCATCGAATCCGTTCTTTGGCCGAAAGTTCATCGGAGTTCAGGCGACCGGAACCATTGTCATCCATGGTCTGTGGAAGCTCGCATGGACCTTCCTTGACGGCACTGTCATCGCCGGTCAGTTTGTCTCACCTGCGAAATCTTAATCGTTACTGTGTGGTAAGGGGCCGTTCACATGTTATATAACGTTCAAGGGGTAGGTGGGTGGGTTCCGGTTTTGTTAGCGTTATATTGTGTAGGGTGGGGGTAGGTTGAAAGTTTTGTTATATAAAAAACTTTTTTTTAGCTTATGCTATTTTGCCTGTTTGCCTGCCAATTGGAAATTCCATGTACTCCGGACCTTCATTGTTTAATCGTAGTTCACAATACGTTGCATAAGCAGCCACCTGGTGAATTGATTTGACGCTCTTAGTTATTATTTTATAAATCCACTTTTAACAATTTGCTATTTACAATTTGAACGATTTCATGTGCATAGCTTTAAACGCTCTAAAATTCAATTCTGTGTGCTTTGTTTTGATTCTGGTTTAAATTACAATTAATTCACTTGTAAATAATTATTTTGGTAGGTATTATCATGATGTTTGATTTCATTTTCTATAGTATGTGTAAATAGTTCATGTTTGCTTAAATACCCAATTGCAGTTGTAGTACGCACTCTGTATACATCATACGCTATTAAAGAGGTAGAGTTGTACCGCGAACTTATCGATAAATACCTGATAGTTCAATATTAAACCAATCCATTCTGTGTGATACTATAATGCTCATTTCTAGTGCAAAACAGGAGGGAAACTAAAATGGTGTTTTTAAAAATATGTACGTCACTACCATGTATTATCATGCTATATTATAGTAGGCTTACATGTAGATACATGGTGACAATCGTCGACTACCCAATTAGTTACCGTAATTAATACAAGTGAATTTAGTGCCATTAAAACTTATTGAAAAGTGCGATTATTAAGATGCAGAGGAGCTCCATACATGCGGTCTAATCACCATTGGCACGAGAGAGTACACAATTTTAAGGTAGCTTTTGTTACATAGCTAATTGGGCATATGATGATTTTTACTGCAGTTCTTGAATTGGATAAAGGCAATTATCAGCAGAATCACTACTATTAAAGTGCTAACTAACATCGTATTGTTATAAAAGTGTCAAATTGTGCAATACAATTATGTCGATTGTATGTCTTTTAATGTGCTCATAGGCTGGGGTGGGGTAGGGGTGGGCAGGGGCGTAACAAGCGGAGGGCAGAGGGGACACCGCCCCCCCCAGTTTCAAAACTGGGAGGGGGCAAAGCCTCCCCGCAGTTTTAATGCTCAGAGCCCCCGTGTTCCCCCAAATCGGTTCTTTTTTATGTTTATCCAATGGATTTTTAAGATTACCCTTGTTAAAATAATTTCTCCCCCCCACTTTTCAAAACCTTGTTACACCTCTGGGGGCGGGTAGCATATCTGTTATATAATATAGGGGTGGGGGTCACAGCTGCTGTTATGTAACGTTATTAGGGATAGGGGGTGGGTCAAAAATTGGGATTTCATGCGTTATATAATATGTGAACGGTCCCTAAAACCGTAATCTATATAATTGTATCGTGAGCATAATGTTGTAATCGTTATCGTTTCGTAATCGTAAATGCGTCTTGGTAGTCATATAGAAAATGAAATCAAACATCATGATAATACCTACCAAAATAATTATTTCAAGAGAATTAATTTTAATTTAAACCAGAATCAAAACAAAGCACACAGAATTGAATTTTAGAGCGTTTGGAGCTATGCACATGAAATCGTTAAAATTGTAAACAGCAAATTGTTTAATAATTATTATTAATAATTATATAATAACTATTATAATTATGTTACTCAAGGATCGACGAATCCGGTGGTGACTCTGGCAGACGATGCTACTTCGTGGCTGCCTGGTGATCGAGTCATCGTTGCCAGTTCAGACTATGACGCCACTCACGCAGAAGAATTCACTCTGGCTGGCTGCAGCGCGTGCTCAGCCAATCAAGTTCAACTCTCTGGTTATTGCGATTTCTTTTATTTAATAGAATAAGACTGGAATTGATTGGTTTGCGCGTGATTGGACTGGATTGTATACGTGAAAGAAGTGGGCTATTATATGCGATTGGAATTTATTGAACTCGTTGATTGACTTGGTGGACTGAAATCGATCCGATTGAGTTGATTTATGTTGGATGGGTCTGAATTGGACAAGATTATATTGCGCTAGGTCAGAATGGATAAGAATTGCTTGGATTAGATTTTTTTAGATTGGACTGGAACTGAAATAAATTGCAAAGAATTACATATGAGAATATGAATTTGAGTGGATTGATTTAATTACATGGACGGAATTGAATCTTAGTCACACATGGACTTCTAGAGTATACACCGAAAGTACCCAAACTAACGACAACTTCTTATAGCGCATTCTGCTCCTTCTCCAATCTTCTGTTTCTCATATTCTATAACTGGGTCCATAACTCATCGTAATTATCATCCTAAATGCATCACTACACAATGCCCAAACGTAGTAATTCCTCCAAATCTAAACTGGAAAATATAGTTATGACCTGTAAAGGGTTGCAGTGTGTCAACCTTAGGCCTATGCTTATTCAATAAATGAATATAATTTTATAGTACTTTCTCTTCAGAAGTACAAGTTAAATCAAATCTCGAAAATAAAACCTCACATTTTCTGGCCTAAGTAAACCTTGCTCTTGATGGCGGAATTGCCTTCATAAGTCACATCAAAAAGCACTACCGCTTCTCTTTCCTAATCTATTCAACCACCGAAGTCTTTGGAAAACATTAACTCGACCCTGGACTCTGAGAATCAACCTTCATCACTGCCTACGTTTATCGTCCAATTATTCTTTCACTTTCTGCGCGTTTCATAGCAAATTGATTCAATTTTTAATCATCGCATTAGATCCGACACGTTCACTTTCTTTATGACGGCAACAGATAGCAAGGTGTGCAATCTTTTTAATAATTATAGGTGCCGTCCAATACACTCACCTGGGCCAGGTGAGCGCCGAACAGGTGGACGTGAGGTCAGAGGTCGGCATTCTGACGCGCAACATCAAGATCTACGGCGAGATGGAATCGAGTTGCTATGGCAGCAACAGTTGCGAGTACTTCGGCTACGATACTTATGGCGGCCATATGCAGGTGCTTGTGGGCGTCAAACGGGCGCACTTCTACGGGATCGAGTTGTACAATATGGGACAACAGGTTCTCGGAAGCTATCCCATTCATTTCCACCGCGCTGGAGAGGTCTACGGAAGCGTCGCTCAACAACTGTCCATCCACAACTGCTTCTCCAGATGCGTTACTCTCCATTCAACCAATGGAGTTCACGTGAGTCTGGTGGATAGCGCCATGGCTCCATATAAATGCTTAGCTAGATAATCATCATTGATATCGACGTCGACATGCGCTATGTCGTCATCGTCATCATGACATCATCGTCATCGTCATCATTGTCATCGTCATCGTACATATAATGGGCAACAACAGCACTTCTGATCCAAACAGCGAGTTCTTAGACTCGTGCAAAAAATCAATTTAGTGAGTAAGAAGTGCTCTCGTGTAATCATGCATAGCGCGTGTCTTTAGATGGACAATCAACAAGATTTTAACGTGCAGAACATCGTTCGAAGGGTCGATGGATCAAAACGCCGCGAAAGCGGAAAGTTATTTTGTGTTTTCGACTTCGTTTGCTCAGAGTTCAGAGCACGTAGAGCGCATAGAGCGCAAACAACTGGCAGTGGGAGGATCAGGTGGTGAGGCAGAAGGCTGGTCACACGCCCTCGTGTGCCGAGGCTAAGAAAAGTGAAAGCTTCGTAATCATATTGTCTCAGAAGTGGCACTGCGCCGAAGCGTGTTATCAATAACTCTACGCACGCCCCAGTATCATCATCCTCTTCTTCTCAATCTTCTATTGTCTTATACTATTTCTTCTTTATTTTTCTTTATTTTTCTGCAGCCTCTTCTTCTTCTTCGCATTTTTCTTTTGCTTATTTCTACATCTCATTTCTTTTTCTTATTTTCTTTTTTGATTTATATTTCCTTATTATTTTCCTTCAATTCCTAATCTTTGATATCAGTTACTAAATTATCCTTGATCAGTCTCCCAATACACCTTTGATGCCGCTGAATTGTTGGAGTTAAACTGTGAAGGACATTGTGTATTGCAACAATTTCGATAATTTTTGTCCCAAATTCAACCCTAATTGATTTCAACCGTTTAACCACCCAGTATTCTTATATTCCTAACCGCGGCCTCTAAAACTCAGTTCTCCTGTAGTAATATAGTAATAATCATCGGTGACGTACTTTACATTACATACAGGTTGAGGACGTGGTTGGCTACGATACCCTTGGACATTGTTTCTTCCTGGAAGACGGAAACGAAATGGACAACACGTTCGTCCATAACCTTGGCCTGCTGACGAAAGCTGGAACGCTTCTTCCGTCGGATCGCAATGCAAAGATGTGTTCTGGAATGCTCGACTACGTCCAACCAGGATACCAGCCAAATGTCGATAAGGAATGCAGGCAAGTAAAGAATCAATTTAAACTGTCTCTGTTCTCCTCCACGTCTCTGTCTCTGTCTCTGTCTCTGTCTCTCTCTCTGCCTGTCTCTCTCTGTCTGTCTGTCTATCACTCATCTCAATTGACTTTAGTTTAGTTTTAGTGTTGTTCACCTTGCTTCTAGTTATCAGTTATTATTCAGTCTGAACGCAGTTAAGATTTATGCTTTTACAAATATCTTTTCTGTATCCAAACAACCGATTTTACCATTGATTTTTCATTCATTCATTCATTTCGATAATTTATATAGCGCCTCTTCAAGAGAGACTGCTCAGAGGGGCCCCCAGCCCAGACAAAAAACAAATGACCTGAGCAGCCTACAAATGTAGGTAGGTTATTGTAAGAGGAAGACGGAGGGCAACCGGGAGCCCATTCCAGATGGATGGACCAACCACTGACAAAGCTCGCCGCAGCATTAGCGACGAGCAGGCTCTGAACACCAGAAGCTCGCCTTTACCAGAAGAGCGCAGAGCTCCACGTGAAAAGAGTTGAGACGCCGGACGACACAGTTCAGTCAAGTAGGATGGCGCACAGCCAGAGAGACACCGCCAAACTAGTGTCGCAATGCGGAAAGTAATGCGCTGTTGAACCGGTAGCCAGCGAAGGACATCGCTCATATTAGCTGAGACCAGTGATTATGAAGTCTCCATTTCTGTTTTATTTGCCTTGATGTTACAAATTAGTAAGATGTCCGTACCTAGGGGGAATATTGTCCTTTCTGGGTCCACTGGTGAAAAATAATTGTTATTTCATTTTGATTTCAATGGCTGGAATGAAATGAATTGAATTGGGAACAAATTCTCTATCCGCATTTCCCTGTCTCTGTATCTGCGTGTACATGTACGTCTATATCACCGTTTCTGTTTCTAACTCTCTTTCTGTATCTCAGTTGGATTATCTCTGAGTATGCTCCTTTTCCTAGCGCTGCCTCCAATCAGTAACGTTCAGGTGATTACCATCATTGTAACCGTCGCCTGCATTTATCTATATTGTAACCTCGTCCTCGTCCTCATCATCATCACTGAACCGAAACCATAAACAGCCGATCCATGACGTTTCACGCTAGGATTGTTTGCTTGTTTAGAGGAGTGTCGACGTTTTGGATAGCGCATCCCAACAACACTCTCATCAACAACGCTGCAGCAGGATCAGAGGTTATAAGTTAGTTAGACATCCAGTCAATTTGTTACTGTATCTCTGTGTGCCTCTCTGTCTGCCTCTCTGTCTGCCTCTCTGTCTGCCTCTCTGTGTGCCTCTCTGTCTGCCTCTCTGTGTGCCTATTCTGCATGCTTGTCTGTCTCGCTGTCTGCTGCTTGTCAACCATGTAAATCAGTCAGCCAAAAGCCAATCAGTTGCCAGAGAGACAGACAGTCACAATGTCACCCTTCTAATCATTCAGTCATGAATTGTGCCACTTAGTCAATCAATAAGTCATTCAGTCGATCAATCATTCAGTTGATCAGTGAGTCAGTCGTTTGATTCAGTAATGCAGATTACTGCTGAATCCATCCATTCATCCATCTGTCTGTCTGTCTGTCTGTCAGTCTATATGTATGCCTGTCTATCTTGCTTGACTGTATGTCTGTCTGCAGCAAATTTATATATCATTCGATTAAGTAGCCTGTATTTGTCTCTTCCTCTATTTGTCTCTGAGTATCTCTTAGTTGATTGCTCTGTCTGTCTCGTGCTCTCGCCTTTTCTCGTCCAGTTGCTTCTCTTTCTTCTAGGAACACGGTTTCTTTTTCGTCTTCCATCGTGTTCCAACTGGTCCGTCTGCTGGAACTCTTCCGCCTTTCCATGGTGAACGGAGTCATTTGCTGACGTTCCAGGGAAATCGCGCGCACAGCAACGCTGCCGTATGTAGACCTACTCAGTTCGATTCAGTTCAATCAATCAGTAAATATATCATGCGAGCGATCAAGCACTCGACGGTCTCAAGTCTCAGCCACTATACATTCATAATTTAAACGAGTTGCTGTTTTGTACCAAGCCAAACCAAGTAAATGCGCAAAATGAATGAATGAGCGAGTGAGTCAGTGAGTGAGTCAGTGAGTCGGTGAATGAGTCAATGAATGAATGAATGAATTCATGAATGAATTCATATATCATTCTAACAACTTAATCGAAGACAAGCATAAAGCAAGTTTGCAGTAGATTATGTCACACCTTAGTCTACCTTCCCTACTACAGCTAGCCTTAATAATCTGACGTGCGGTCAATGTGAGCTCGATGTTAATGACAATTGTTGCCATAAGAGTTGTTACATGTTGGATAATAAATACACCCACTTACCCTTCGTATAGCATCAACTTACCTCAACTTTCCATATCTCGCATTATCTTGACTTGCATAAAAACCAATGATGTCTTTACTTAACCATGTGTCCTTTTTCAGTCAGGTCTGTTGCTGGATCGTGGGGTCAAGGTTGACGCGGCTTCTGCCAGCGACCCAGCGGAGTTTCTAGCACTGCAGGACTATGCAAGGTATTCTCATCACACTAGTGACTGGTTGTATGCACGTGGCCACACGGAATGTGTCATGCTGTCGATATGTCATGCACAATATACTATGAAGGCCTACACAACAATTATGTTGATCAAGAAATTAGCCTACTCAAACATCGGTCTGTTTATTCCAGTTAAATAAGTGACGAATCAGCACGAAAGTCTGAGACTCCGACAGAAGGTTGTTTACCCAACATATATGCAAATTTTATCGATGAAGCTATATACAGAGCCTCCACCATTTGTCCGCTGAAAAGAAGTGGATGTGTGAAAAAACGTCAGTGTCTTTGTTATTTCAGATACACTCCGCATGTCAACCACGATCTTTTACAGCCAAGGTCACCAGCATTGATCCAGAGTCTCACTGCCTTTAAAAACGCACTGGGAATCGTCGTACGAGGAGGGGATGTCTGGATCCAACAAGCCAGGTGATCCACATAGGCCTCTGATGATCTTCCATACTCTATAGAACGCACACAGCTACACAATTCTAAGAGCAGGAATCCATACAAAGATAATGTTTTTGTTAATCTCCGGAACGTCACAGAATCGCTTACAGCTATATGGAAGGACAGCCAACCTTATAACTGCCTTAATTATATCAAATGACACAGTAACAACCAGCTTTTCGGTGATATTGTATTTGTAAACTTCGGATATATATATATATATATATATATATATATATATATATATATATAGCGCTACTCCAAAGCTAAGCATTGGTCATCAATATTCACGAGTATACTGCGTTGTGGATGAGAGGTTGTCAAATGAATCCGATTGCCATAGACCAGTTATAGGAAACAGAGAAATCCAGAGAGAAGTCAGGCTACAAGACAGCTTAGTGCCAAGGTGAATATTTGTTGCAATAATTATGACAACGGTGGTTTTAGGATGATGCAGGAGAGAATGCTAGGAACGATAATTAATTAATAACGGCGATATGAAGTCTAAAATAGCAGATATAAAATAACACGTATGGACTATGAAATACCACACAGAGAGACGAAAGAATTACCAGGGAAAAATTAGAGCATTAGTCTTTCAACACATTCACCGAAAATATACTAAACAGTCATGCACAAGAACAAATTTAATATGTTTTCACATGCAATTTTTAAAGATTTTAAAATCCATTAATTTAAACCATTGTTATTAAACTCAATTTAGAAAGAGAAATACTAATTGCCACAAATGAATGACTTCGGCAATTTAGAATGGGGCATAGACTCTACATAGACCTACATTGTGGTAGTCTCCAGCACTTTTATCTTCTGTTTAGGTTGACAGACAACGACGTTGGAGTTCAAATGAGGAGGTCAGTCAATTACAAGTTGGATTTCAATTTATTCTGCTGAACACTTCTGTTTCTGAGTTCAAATCATCTCGCGTCCCGTACTTGTTCACCTAGCTTTTCCATTTCGAGTAGCGAGTTCCCAACTTCTTTACGATTTCTCGAACATGACTTCGCATCTTACTTCGACTGCCGCCATTTGGTTTCAGCTTGTTAACGGAGTAACGAGTCCGTCCATTCAGCAGGCTATTCATGTGGCCATCTTGTGTGTGATTAGTCTTTGTCTTCGTTTTCGTCTTCTTTTTCAATCGGTTTGGCCACCCGTTAACTCAAGATCATTTTCCAAACAGCTCACTATAATTTATTGAAGAAAACGCCAGAAGCACTCCTAGTAACTGAGTACCTGGATAAGAAAAAGTCCTCGACTTTTCTTGATCCAACGACAGTAACTCTTTACAACTACTTATTTTGCAAACTGTGGGTGTTTGTCTGGTAGTTATACTTTTTTTTTATAAAAGGCTAAATGGTGTATGATGGTGTTTTACTTAAAATTATCATTCAGTTTTTGTCAAGTATTTATGAAGCGCCGTCTATCGAATGGCAAAGGTATCGCTCGATGACGCTGATCAACTGTCATGCAATTCGTTAATTTTTTAAAACAACATTTTAACATAAACTGAGACGAAAAATTACAGATAATATTTATAAAAATCTCAAAACTGAAGATATTCTTCAGTTTTGACTTCCTAAAATGTAAATAAATAAAACATTTGTTACATCCATCATCCAAGTAACACGATGCAGAGGCGGCGATCCCGGGCGGGGGGGGGTCGAGGAGGACAAGTACCCCCCACCTTTTACAGAGAGGGGACACGTTATACTTGTGTCCCCCACATTTCCTACCCCGCTTATTGGGTGTCCCCCCACCTCTCAAACGAAATCGCCTCCTCTGCGTAGATGCATTAGAACGTATTGTACTGTGATAATAATAATAATAATAATAATAATAATAATAATAATGATACTACTACTACTACTACTACTACTAATAATAATAATAATAATAATAATAATTTGAATAATAATATGAATAATAATAATAATGGTGCTAATAAGAAGTAAGTCCTGTTCTAATTTTGCTTATTGTTTCAGCGACATAACACTTCCGCCGGATGCTGGAGCTCACCAGGAACTCATCGATTCCATTGTAGTGGCGACATCAAACGCCAACACGGAGTGGCAAACTCGGTGAGATCAGGTGGTGGTGGTTGTGATGGTGCCGACAGATAACAAACTTAACCATTTCTTCATTTTCTCACTTGTGAGTGTATTATCTTGTCTTTTTTATTATCCCATCTTATCCCATCTTCGTCTATCTTACCCTACGCTCTGGTTTTTCCCCCATCTCAAATGGATGGGCGAGTTACTAAGTTTAGGCAACGTATTTGCTTTGTCGATTGTTTGTAGAGCTTATACTTCGGTTGGCGTTGAGTTGTGCGAGGGTGCAGTGCTACTCAGGGACAACCTGTTCTTTGAGTATCGGACGGTCGGTCAGCGCGAGGCCTATGCCCTCGGACTCTGTCCTCAGCAGAAGGGGCAGATCTCACCCTCCATAGATGTGGCACTCAATACATTCGACGCCAGCGTAAGCCGATTGCTATATATATCTCAATTGGTACAGCCATTTAGTACATTTTTAAAAACCAGTCAATCAATAGATTATTATTATTATCATTCAGCTATTCAGTCAGTTTACTCCGTCAAATCAATCGTTCAGTTAATTGATTACTCAGTTTGTTGAACAGTCCATCTTTTTTGTCATACGCGGAATAAATGACAGCAGAGATTAGGAAGAGAATGATGATAACGATGATGACAAGTTGCCGATTATTACGACGACTAAGAAGATGATGATGACAATCATAAGGACGATGACGACATAGGCGATGATGACAATATCCAGTTTGTGTTCTATCCTCTTGAACCCAGTCTACACGTGCTTATTTCGGTCGCGCGGGTGGAATCTGGGGCACGTATGATGACGACGGTGATCTGACCCAGATATTCCACGACAGCGAGGGATACGTAACGGGACAAGTCAACTCGTACGTCGTCAGGCGTGACAACTTGCTCATGCAGAAGAGTGACGGATCATGTGAGACAGATGACGCAATGAATGCTGCAATCTGCAGCGATGTTCAGTACGGACAGGTAGGTACTAGGTGCCAATGAAATGCAGATGACCTCGGTTGTAGGTCATTAGAGCTCGATTATCACTCCCGAGGAATAATTTCCTTTTCTTCTAGGTATTCTAACATAATGTAGACTTGAGCTGAATGACTTCGGGAGACACTGAAAAGACGCTTTGAAAGCATTCAATTTAACATTATATTGTTACCAGATTTATACCTACTTGGCAGGGATGTGGTCTCGAGACCGCGGTCTTGGTCTCGAGACGGTCTCGAGACCGGAAAACTGCGGTCTTGGTCTTCTTGGTCTCGAAGGCTTCGGTCTTGGTCTTGGTACTGGTTTCGGACCCATCGGTCTTGGTCTTGGTCTCGGATGCGTCGGTCTTGGTCTTGATCTTAAAGGAACTGTCTTGGGATTGGTCTTCGTCTTAGGTTAGCGTTCTTGGTCATTTGCCGTATCAGAGAAATTTCTTTGATATTTGTCGGTTATTTTCGATTAGAGACACCGGTGTTTAGACCGTCTATATATATATATACATGTTACTGTGGGGAAAAAATGCATTTGCAACGGAACCAGCCATTTCAAAATTTGCTTTCACAAATTTCAAGGTTCTGGAACAATCTAATTATTGTGTGGTCAGCCTCGCTTAGTCACTATTAACCTACAATTCCGAGTATAAGTAGGCTTACATCATTCAAACGGAACGTTAATCTATTTGTCTTAGAGTATTTAGTATTTAAATCGTATTCTGTAACTTCTGTAAGTAATTTATAGTTTATTATATTCTCCGGCCGCAGCCAAGGGCTGAACCCGCAAAAGTTCAGACTGGCCAGTAAAACTGTTTCTGGACCATTATTAAGATTAGTATTCTTCAGCAAAAATATTAATGTTTTAAGCGTGGTATTCCGTTTTAGCGTCTTAATAGATTGAATTGTGTATAAAAAAGAGCATCGGTCTTGGTCTTGGTCTCGGACCCTCGGTCTTGGTCTTGATCTCGGATCACCCGGTCTTGGTCTTGGTCTTGATCTTGGACCTCTCGGTCTTGGTCTCGGTCTTGGTCTAGAGGTTTTGGTCTCGTTTGTAATTTGGTGGTGCCTACATTTAGACCTATACCTACCCATACTACTACCCTAGCTACCTGCTTTTCCGTATAAATACATATACAAATGTATACATTAATATATATATACATACATATATGCATTACACTGGCATTAAATTGTAACTTACCTGCCTACCTACCTAGCTGCCTACTTGCATGCTTGTCTACACTGGAGTATTTTAACTTGAAGGTTTTCGTCAACGTCTCCTCCAAAGCCCTTGATATGACGATCGTGAGGGATACTCCAGTACCCAATTTCAATCTCACCCTACATGGAGCCAACCGCTTGGATACGGTCAACTACCCCGATAGCACTCAGTACCAGCCTGTGGTCATAGTGAACGAGAGCTATAGGATCACGTGGTCTGGAGCAGCGCCCTCGAACATCCAGTTGAACCCGGTTAACTTTCCACAGTTAGTAGGGGCCAATAACAAATAATCACTTTGGTTTGTCAAAATCTATTAAATTACGCTTCTGATCGTTCAAAACATAGTAGGCCTACTAGGTACAATGTAGGTCTATAATTACGAATACTGTGGCATGTGATGTAGCGACATTTGAAAATTTATCAGGCGTTTGCGGACTTAACTTGACAAACGCGTCGCTTAATAGGGCCTAAGTGGAGCTTCTGACGCAACTCTTATGTCAAATTGAGAAACCGTCGAGAGTTGCATTGTATTCGGCTTCTTCTCCGAGTTCTCTGCCCTTACATGGGCAGGTCAAAAGGTCAAAAAGTAAATGAGTCGTCCTCTAGACGCTGGACTTGCTCATTCAGTTTAATGTATCCAACTGCCGTCATCCATTCCAGCAGCATCCATCTAGGTCTTCCTTTAGTTCTCGTTCCCTCCATCCTTCCCTTCAAAAATCCCGACGGAGAGTTCTCAGTAAGTCTACTTTACATTACTCATATGGTGCGGCATTGGTGTCTATGCCCATTGGCACAGCGCTCCAAGTGCATTCTGTCACAGCTCGTACACGTCCCGCTGTTTTGTGTCGTAAACCTACATGATAAAATCTCCCAACTTAAAAGCAGAACCTTACCAGTAGAGACAGCTGATGATCTTCTCCTGACCCTGTCAACCTACCCACGTGCAGCCCGAACAGTACCCATGTTCGAATATGGGACCCGTCAAGAGTCCACATGGATCCCATCTGATGCTCATATAAACAACTAGGCCTAAATGACTAGGCCTAAATGACCAGGCCTAAATGGCTGGGCCTAAATGACTGTCCTAAATGACCAGGCCTAAATGACCAGGCCTAAATGACCAGGCCTAAATGACCAGGCCTAAATGACTGGGCCTAAATGACTAGGCCTAACTGACTAGGCCTAAATGACTAGGCCTAAATGACTAGGCCTAAATGACTAGGCCTAAATGACTAGGCCTAAATGACTAGGCCTAAATGACTAGGCCTAAATGACTAGGCCTAAATGCTCGCGAGGAAGTCGTACGGGGTATCCATCAATAATGTCGCGCACAAAAGATCGCCAATGTACATTGGTCCTTCGTTGATCGCCAAACACCATCGACCCGATATGGAAGCTGGATTGATAAAAAGAATAATGCATAAATGGAAGCTGGATTGATAAAAAGAATAATGCATAAATGGAAGCTGGATTGATAAAAAGAATAATGCATAAATGGAAGCTGGATTGATAAAAAGAATAATGCATAAATGGAAGCTGGATTGATGAATAGAATTCATGCTTAGGCGGCGTTAGGCCTAAGCAGAAGCTGGATTGATGAAAAGAATATTGCTTAAGAGAAGCTGGATTGATGAGATAGCGAAAGCGGGATGAAAAGAAGGCAGTGTAAGCAGAATCTGGATTGATGAAAATAATTTTGCTTAAATGGACGCTGGATTGATGAAAATAAGGCTTCGAAATCGGTTTGCTGCGAAATGCGGCGCTGGGCGACCTTTTGTGCCGCGATCTGATTAGTCTGCGATCTTTTGTGTCGCGACCTTTTGTGCGCGACCTTATTGACTTAATAAACCGTCGCACAGTCACTCTTTTAAATTGTTGTCGGTTTAGGTCTGCCAGATTGGCGCTGTGGAATGCCTAACCCAGGTCCGTATCGAGCTATAATTGCGCCCTGTGCCTAGCATCAATCTGGCACCCACACATTTTAAAAATAGTATTTGCGCCCTGTGCCTAGCATCAATCTGGTGCCCCCACATTTTGAAAATAGTGCATTTCATGAAATAATAAGTTATTCCATCCTGAAATTTGCGCCCTTTCCACATTTGCGCCCTGGGCCACGGCCCCGCTGCCCCCGCTCGGTACTACTCTGGCCTATCCTACCATGCACTGCATGTGTCATGCTATTCTGGTCACATACATTATATACATATATATAAGTATATATATATATATATCGTCGGCTAAATACATAGACTACGTCCCTTGTTCTTCTTCCAGGTTCGCCTACATTCGACTAGCTTTGGAATTCTCTCCCACCGTTTCGTTCAGCTTACGATACGTGGAATGGGAGCAGATGGCAGACGCAATAACGGCTCAACAGCCTCTTACGGCAGGTGGAAGCCTTGTTGAAGTCGATGCCGATCCTAATGGATTCACGTACTACTGGGACGAAAATGCCGAGTGAGTAAAGGGAACTGGACAGCGCCGTATTTTGGACTAATCGTAGCACTTCTGATCATACTTATCGACGTTTTGTCTCTGTTCGAGTGTGCTGGGTTATCAACGTATACCACTTATCTTGCTTTAATTTATCTTATCGATCCATGGTTTGTCCGATGATTCAGCTAATCTCTGGTTAGTAAAGAAACTGTTCAATCAATCAATCAATTCAATCAATCAATTCTTTTTATTGTTCACCGACAAAACATATTATACAAACACTGAAATAATAGTGTTAATTAATCATGCAGTGAGCAAAGGAAATCCCAAAAGAACGAACCGTTCCGCTAACAGAGACCAGCCAATTTTAACATTAAATTAACCTAGAAGTCATACAGTTTTTTTCCGCCTACCATACAGAAGCAACGAACATAATCATCATTTCGTAACAAGTAATATCGCAACAACAAGTAACTTTATCTAACCGTTCAATAAGAAAGTTTTTAGGTTATTTTTAAACTGGTGTAATGATGACATATTAGTTAGGTTGGTAGGTAGCATGTTCCAGAGGGACGGACCATATATTCTTATGCTGTGCTGCCTAATCGTAGTATGTACTCTAATTTGGTGATACTTATTAGAGGCACGCGTCTGATGGTCATGGATCTCTAGGTTCCTATAAAACCATCGATTGAAACCACTTGGTAATAAGAACCTGTGAGCCATGTACATAAACACTCCTACTTGAAGTTTATTAATTTTTTCTATTGTCAATATCCCCAGACTAGTGAATAAGCTCTTAGTGTGGACTCTGTAAGGAACACTACTTAAAATGCGCACAATGCGTTTGTGCAAAATATCCAAACAAGTCAATCTAGTATGATACGTGGAAGCACAGACAAGGTTACAGTATAACATATACGGATGAATTAAGGAATAATATAACGTAAGGAGTATGTTTTTTAGACAGAAGGTGTTGGATGCGGTAAATTAAACCAATATTTTTTGCTAATTTCTGCGAAATATGATGAATATGCTTTTTCCATGTTAACTGGGCGTCAATGCAAGAAGTTATGAAGTTTTCGGTGTGAATAAATGAATGAATGAACGAATGAATGAATGAAATGAACGAACGAACGAAAAAATGAATAAATAAAATTATTAACCATTTCATAGTTGAATGAGTGAAAGAACGAACTTACATCGAGCAAACGAATGAGTAACAATTAAGAATGAAGGACGAACTAATGAATTAATTAATTTAATTTAATTGATCAGGTTTGAACTTTGAAATAATCATATGCACATTGGTCATGTAATTTATTGACATAGTTTAGGCTGATGTGATTTAAATAAAGCGTTTGATTTGACTGATATTTCAGGCTAATTTATGTGAAGTTGGTCAACCGCTATGCAGCAGATGGGTACAACTACTGCGCGCTGAAGGATGTCAGATGATTTGATTGAAGCCATCAGTAGAGACCTCACCATCAGCTACAAAAGAGTTTAGGCCTATCCGCGGGCTACATATTCTGCTGACAGACAATTTGTTGTAAACGCTTCTTATAGTGATCGCATTGCCACTGTTCAGTTAAATGTGACGTTATTGTTGAAATGTACTCGTTAGATCAAGAATGTAGAGAATGATGAACTTATAGTTTGACATTTAATTTATTTCAAGCGACCACCAGAGTGGATAGGGCCGATAGGCTACTATAGTGTTGGTAGCAGAATTGCGGAAATAGCCTCAAATAGGCCCCATATAGGCTAAGTTCACTTAGGACACATATTTAGTCTAAAACTATTACATTAGGCATATATGATAAACTCGCTGGGCTCACCTAAAATAGCCTACATGCAGCAACATCGCGTAGGCCTAAGTGGGCTAGCTTATATTATAAAAATTAGGATCACATAAACAAATCAACTAGAATCGTCTTCAAATCGACCACATTATTGACTAACATTCGACACTAAAGACCATTTCCAGCAATTTTGTCGCAATTTATGCACCGTTTAGCAAAACACCTATATAATCATTAAAAAAATTCTGTTCAATTTTCTTATGGTATTGGGGTCCGCCAGCTGTGTCCCGCGAAGCAAAGG